>CM034537.1:2511883-2841328 GCA_020002185.1 Paraescarpia echinospica | reverse complement strand
TCTTCTGCCATTAAGAATCCCTCTGATATTATATTTGCAGCACTATCTTCTAGAGGACCGACTTTATCTTTAACTTTCTGTTTGCTTCGAACATACGCACAAAAACTCTTGTTGTCATGTTTTATATTACTAGCTAATTGTTGTTCATAGCTTCTCTTTGAATTTCTAATTTAAGCTGTAGCTTGGTTAAGTGCTTCTTTATAACTGTTGTAGTCTTCATCATTTCCAGTACATCTGTATGACTTCCACATCATTTGTTTGTACTTAATTTTTCTAATGGCTTCTTTCGATAAGTGTTTCTTTTTGGACCGTTTTCCTTGTTTTTTGAAGGGTACAAATTTATCGACTATACACTTAATTTCACTCTTTAATACATTCCAGCATTCTGTTGCCGTCTTATTTTTTAGTGTGTTATTCCAGTCTATCTTTGCTAAATATTTCCTCATGTGCTTATACCTTCCTTTGTGGAAATTTCTCCTATACTGCTTTTTACTATTCCTTTCTGATTTTACTTTGATGATAAAATGTATCTGGTTGTGATCGCTACTCCCCAGTGGCTCACATATCTTGACATTGTCAACTAATTCATTCTGTAAGGACAAAACTGTGTCTAACACATTCTCACCCCTGGTTGGTTCTAGCACATGTTGAGAAAGGAATGTATCTTGAACTAAAACTAAAAACTTGTGGTCCTCACTCCCCATACTCTGTAGAGATTTCCATTGTATATGCCCGTGGTTAAAATCCCCCATAATAATACAGTCCCGTTTGCTTACTTCCCTTATAGCGTTTTGTATTTTTTCATTCTCTTCTATGCTTATGTTTGGACTTCGATAAACTAACCCAACTGTTAACGTTGAGTTTCCTGTAACTATGTTACACCAAACAGCTTCTTCGCAATCTGCTTCTCTTTCTAATTTTATTTCATAAGCCTGAATAGATTCTTTAATATATAAAATAACTCCACCTCCCTTTCTTCCTATTCTATCTTTTCTAAACATTGCATATCCTGTCAGTCCCAATTCAGCATCTGATATATCGGTGGTGGTCCAGGATTCGGTTATACCTATTATATGAGGGTCAATATCTTCTACCATAATGTTTAGTTCATTTCTTTTGTTTACTAGACTCCTTGCATTTAAACAAACACATTTATATCCAGCTTCAGAAGAGTTTTCCACACTGTTATTTGCTGATTTATTTGTGCTGTCTTTATCTATGCCTCCATTTTCAGGCTTTTCTGTGAGTCCCCCCTGCGAATCTAGTTTAAATAGATACAACCTGTCCCACTGTCAACAGATCGCAGCAGGTTCTCTGAGAAAACTGCTGCCCCCTTTCCACTAAGATGGAGGCCATCTCTCATGTACATATCTTCCCTCCCAACAAAGTATCCCCATAAATCTGTGAATCCCACCCCCTCTTCGTCACACATCTGCTCAACTAGTACGTTGATCGCCATCCTCTTACAGTTTCTATACGTTGCCCCCCTTCCTCCCATTACTGGCAAAATTCCTGACAGAATAACCTGTTCAACTCTCGTCTTCTGTAGCTTCCTCACTAACTGTCTATACTTCTGTACTATCGCAGTTGTTCCCTCCCTGTCTGCATTATTTGTTCCTACATGTACCAGTATAGACCCCCCCTTGCCATGTCCCAATACCTTCTCTACCCTGTCAGTTACATGTTCAATCCTAGCCCCCGGTAAACAAACAACGATGTCCTTCCCCTCGCTCAGTGCCTTGTCCGTCTTTCTCATAATGGAGTCGCCCATAAACACCCTCTCTTTCCTCATTGCCCCCTCTATCACTGCCTTAGAATAGCTCCTTCTTCGGTTTGCATCTGTCTGCTTGTTGTCTTTCCCCCCTGTCGTCTTCTCTCCTGTCACATTCTCTTCCGATCCATTCTTTCCTGTCGCTTTTTCTCTTGTCACCTTCCCTTTTATCGACTTCTCTTCTATCACATTTTCTCTCACTTCCTTTCGTCCCTTCTTCGTTCGTCCCATCTCGTTTTCCTCTCTCCTCTCCCTTCCCATCTTCCCTCCCTCCTTCTCTACGGTCACTTTCTTCCCTGTCACCTTCACGCTTGTCACGTTTTCTGTTGTCGATTTTCCAATTTCTTCTCCTCCAATCACCTTCCCTCCTCTCAATCTCCTTTCCTCAGTTTTCTTGCCACTGCTATTCTCCTTCAGTCTTGCAGTATTCTCACCTCTCTCCCTGTCGTCTCTCTCCATTCGACCTGCCTCCTTGCTAATTCCCATCTCCATTCCCTTCACAATATCTGTCAACCTAACTATCTCCTTCTGCAGACACTCCACCTTCCAACACCCAATGCACTGAAAGGTGAATCCTTCCTCCATGGTTTCTGCCCATGACTTCCCACAGCCGGACAATGCAAAATCTACCCAGCTGTGGCAGTGATCGCACACCAAGTGTCGCTTTGCCTTGACTTGCCGCTTGCAAGGCGCCATATCCCGATCAGAAATTATTTAATAACTTAACTAACTTAGTCTTTATAAAGACTGTTTCCTGTGTACTACAGCACACTTTAGGTTACAAATTTCAATTACACAGCCAACTATTTATCCTGACACGAACGCTAACATTACCGGTAGTGACCTAATTTAAATACAATCAATTACGTTACGTTAGGCTGCTTTATTTATTTAGGTTACGCCGCCCGACTATCGCCCTTGCTTAATTTTAACAACAATGCTACCTAATCAAAATATCTAGCAAGTACTGGCTTACACAGATATTATCTTATGTAAGTAGTTTGATGGTTGTTACTTTATCTCTTATATATTCTACCACATAATCAGGTTTGTTAAATCTTGTTTTTAAATTATCGAAGCCTAAGTGAGTTACCCTATTATCACTCACTATACTAAGGTATTCTAAAATACTATAACTAACTAACTTTAAGCACAACTGCTACTCAATATATGTTTATTGCAACTTTATGAATGATATTAAGGCAAGAATAATACTTATCAATCAGTAATTCCACTTGTTTATAAACTTTTCTGCACCACCAATTTCTACGATCTATCTCCGCCAAATATAGCCTCAAGTCAATTAGCAACAAGTGAGTAGTGCATTCACTGGAGGGCAGCACTAGCAATAAATAAAAGTAGTAATTAGCAACTAATTAGTACCAATTAGGTATACGGCTATGTGTGAGGCAGGAAAGCGTCATATGTAGTGAAATAGGGTACGCGTGCACTAAGATTACATTACTCGGCTGCTGGGTGGTGGCTGGCGGCGCTGGAAGATCAGCGAGGTTATCGGTCGGCCTAGTCGTCACGACTCACGGCCAAATGGGATATCGTATGACGGTATTGTGATGAATTTGGCTGTGCGTTAAGCGGGCGAAGTCTGCGCGGTGCAGTTTTATGACGCTGGAGTATTATTATGATTATTATTAGTAGTAATGTGTGGGCGCTTGGCAGTGATTCTCTGGCTGTGCGGCGGGTGAAGTGCGACATAATATATAATGAAAAAGTTGTTGCGCGGTGCATGTTATGACGCTGGAGTATTATTGTGTGTGGACGCTTGGCAGTGTCTGCACAGTAACAGCTGTTACTTGTGAAGTGCACATTAGTTGGAATATAGACAAATGCTGCGGTTGTTGGATTATTTCGCTAGGCTGTATTGTGATCGTGTGCATGAGAAGTACGGCGCCTGTTATAACGCTGAAATATTGTATAGGCGTTTGGTAGTGATTCTGTGGCTGGCACTTTTGCATTAGTTGGAATATAGACAAATGCTGCGGGTAGCTGTCACATGTGCATTAGTTGGAATATAGACAAATGCTGCGGGTGGTGGATATTGCGCGGAAAGAAAGGAAACGGTGAGAAATATAGAGATATATACTTTATAACATATATATTTATTATAACAGTAGGGGTGTTATGTTTCTAGTCACTCTGGTGCAGGACCGAATCCGTGACGTCCAGGTGGTTGCGGAGGAAAATAGTCTGGGTAGCTGTGGACGGATAGGTGTCGGGGCACAGGTGGAGTAAACGTGGTAGGAAGTGTCGATGGTTCGTCGGGCTTATGTGTCGATGGCGGGCGTTGTGTTCCGAGCACGGCCAACGTTGGAAGACCAGGCGGTGTGGGCGAAAGTATGACTCGGCTGCAGGGGGCCTCAACAAAGTGTACGCATACGCCCCTTCCCAGTGCGTAGGTGTGATGGTGGAGGTCGGGCGAAATGCAGTAGATGTGTCAGTAAGGTAGAATATATAGATTGTTAGTTGGATGCATTGTCGTCGGTAGTGGCGGGCGGGCGTTGGCGCACCAAATATAGCATGCCACCACGCCGGTTCTCTCGAGGGGTCGTATCCAACACAATCAGCTCGTTTCGACGGAATCCGGGCGGTGGCACAAAACCGTTCCGTCTAGAGGGAACCATAAGGGTTTGTTCCCGACCAACGTGAAGGGTTTCAAACCCCGCAATGAGGCGTCTGTAAATGTGAAATGTGAGTGAGTGACGTGGAAGGAAAGCAGTTATAGTTATAGTAATCATCAAAGCCCGTAATGAGGCGTCTGTAAATAAAGGTAAGATAAATTGTAGTTATTGGAAGGAAAGCCGTTATAGTAAGGAAGATAATGAAGGGAAGCCGTTATTTTAGTTAGTATCGTTGAAGGAGGAAACGTACCTTTCTCCTGGTCGTGGGGGGCAGCAGCAGCATTATGTGTGGCGTTCGCGTGTGGTCTGTAAATAATAAAAATTTGTTAGTTAGTGACTTTGAAGGAAAGCAGTTATAGTAAGATAATTTGTAGTGATATGAAGGAAAGCCGTTATTTGAGTTAGTATCGTTGAAGGAAGAAACGTACCTTTCTCTTGGTTGTCGGGGGGTGGCATTCATAGCGCTTGCAGCGTGTTCGTTGTTCTGACTCATTGTGTGAAATGATTCGCAGTTGTTTTCGCTGTGACTGTTTTCGCGGCCTAGACACGTGGGCGGCTGCTTTTCACAAGCGGCTGACGTCACTGGTTACATAAGGTGCTTATGTAACTGTTTATAAGTGCATAAAACCGTAATAAATAGTGAATTGCGCGTAAACTAAGCGGCCTATAATACAAAGTAGGGACTGGAGAATCGTAGTAGTAGTAGTAGTATTTTATTAGAGTCTCACTCCACGTATACATGCTTTAAAATACAAGACAAATAAATATATTACATTCAAAGTTAGCACTGTATACAAAGACCACTCAAAAAGATTTATGAGAGACTTGTAAAAACAAAAATGTACAAATAAAAACAGTATTGTGTAATCTTGTGTGCAGTATTTTTTGGAGGATGCTGGCAGTTTTACTTATTATATTGTCATTACTCAATAAATATACAAATTTATCTTGATCATTCATACTGGAAAAAGCAGAATCATTAATTGTTGCATAGCCTATTAGTTATTTTTGTTCGTTAACATATAAAGGGCATTTCATTAAAACGTGAAACTCATTTTCTATTTCATTCGTGCAATTATAACACGTCCTAGCTTCAGGTGGGGGGTAATTTCGTTCAAAACGTCCAGTTTCAATTCTGATTGGTGCCACGCCACATCGAAATTTTGCAAGTGCTGATCTATTACTTCTAGTCATGATTTTTTTAACATAATGCTCAGTTACAAATTTTTTTTTGAACTGTTTATAAGTTCTTAGTTTATTTCTACTACCATTTCTGCCCTCTTCTCTATTTATAATATGAAGCCATTGTTGTTCCTGTAATACAGAAAGGCAAACATCTGTGTGTTCTATTACAGCCTTTACATTAACATGGTCTCTTATATTAGTAAGATTATGCATATTTAAGTCATTATAACGATGGTATACTTCGTAGCCCCAATTTCGTTTCCCACTTACGGCCATTTCCATCATCCATAGAAACACACGTTTTGTCACTCTAGATACATCCGTATTGATCAAACGACACCAGAGCCTAGTAACAGATAGCCATTGTTGGTTAGTCGGGGTTTTCCACCCCATTTCACCCTGTACTGCTGATGATGGGGTATATTTACCCACACCTAGGAAAAATCGACAGGTTCTATTATGTATGCTATTTATGACCGAATATTCCTTTGTACCCCACACAGCAGAACCATAGTTAATAATGGAGAGCACCATACCATCGTATAGTTTTGTAAAACAGTTAAAAGGCATTCCTCCATTACATTTTGTCTTAGCCATTAACAAACCCAGAGCTCTGTCCGCCGTAGTAGCTACTGTTTTTACCATCACCTTATAATCAAGATATTCAGTTAAAATCAAACCTAAATATTTATACTTATTTACGATGCATATGCTTTGGTCACCTAGTAGAAAATCGCAAGTAGTCTCAGATATCGATGGATTACGAAAATGTACAATTTGAGTTTTGTCTTTGTTAATAGACATGCCCCAGTCATTGCACCATTTCCAGATAACATTTAGCAATGTCTGCAGTTCTTCTGCTGATTCGGCCAGCACCACAATGTCATCTGCGTATGCTAACATTGTAACAATTTCGTCTCCGATCTTAACACCTTTACCCGTGCCTTTCAATTCAGTTAATAAATCGTTTATAAACATATTAAACATGATAGGTGATATAACACATCCCTGCTTAAGCCCGCATTCAACATTGAACCAGTCAGACTTTAAGTTGTTGACCCTAACACAACATTTGTAATCAACATATAATGATTTCAAAGCCTCAAGCATTTTCCCTTGTATGTTGAAGTTCCTAATTTTGTTCCAGAGGAAATTTCTATTGATACGGTCATAAGCTTTACTAAAATCTACGAAACATGCAAACGTTTGCTGGCGGCATTTCTTTCTAGTATTGATTATGTTTGTAATGGTAGATAGGTGGTCGAGACAACTGCGACCTGGTCTAAACCCATTTTGTTCATCACACAAAAGGTTGTTGCCCTCTACCCACGATATAAGACGATCATTTAAAATAGAGCAGTATATTTTATACACATGGGAACTAAGCGTAATTCCCCTATAGTTCAATGGCACTCGTGGATCAGACGTACAACACTTGGGTATCGGGGTTACAATGCCCCGACGCCATGCTTCAGGAACCATGCTGTTGTTAAAACAGTGATTAAATAGTTCGTAAAGGAAGTCTATGGCATTTTCGTTGACCAGCGTTTCGACTGGGATGTTATCATCACCCAACGCTTTGTGTTTCTTGGCCTTGTTTAAGGCCAGGCGAATGTCCTCCTTAGAGATAGGCCCATCAAGGTGTTCATTGTGACCCAGTGAGTGGGTCTCCACCGGCGGTTGATAGTCAATTGTTTGTTCGTAATTGACCGGGTTCAGCAAAGTGTGAAAGTCAGTTCTCCATTTATGTAATATCACGCTTTGATCAGTGGATATGGAGCCGTCCTCTAGCATCACTTCCATTGGTATATCATGGATGCGTTCTTGTTTTATCCCTAATTTTTCAATATGCTTCCAGAAAGCATTTGGATCATGTGACGGCAGATCAAGTAGTTTGTCTTGTTGTTGACGTCAGAATTTGCGTTTGGCAGCTTGCACATGCCTATCAAACAGTTTCTGGGCTACCTTCATTTCCGCTTTCAGGTGCGGTTTATTTTGTTCGTCGCCCTTAATCCACAATTGTTCACTTGTTGTGAGGTTATTCCATAGGTGAGTAAGTTCATTTATCCACCATTGTTTCTTGATCCGTCTACGCTTATTACTGAGCACTGAGTGGTTTACATGGACCACTTTTTGAAGTTTATCTTCCATCACCGTTTTAACATGTTCGCAGAAACTATCATATACATTGTTCAGATTTTGTTGTGTTAAATTAGATCTTTGAATGAACTGCATGAGCGTAGCACAATGTTTTTGTGTTGTGTCGTCATCGAGAAATGACTGGTCAATGCCTTCTAATTTATATCTCGTTGTACATGGAATTTTGGGGTTCGGATCTGTATTATCGTAGCATTCCATGTAATCCAGGAGTAAAACCCATGTCAATATTGAGTGGTCTGGGATGGTCTTGTGTGGGTCAATAATCGATACACACCCAGAGTCATTAAATATATTTCGTGCTGAAGTTATTTTAAAGTCGGTAAACGACGCCAAACGTTCATGCGGTACAAGGCAATAATCAACGACAGCCAAACCTTTGGTTGAAACAGATGTGAAGTCGTTTATCGACGAACCGCGACCGTTCAGCATGCAACAGTTTGATGATATTAAAAGGTCGATGAGGTATTGTCCATGTGAATTCAGTTTAAAATCAATAACTTTTCTCTCAGGAATGTCATCCACACCTTCAATGTAATCAGGCTCACTGCCACAACGGTCATTGAAATCGCCACATATGAAGAATATTCCAAGTTTCTGGTATCGGTATATATGTGATAATAGTTCGTTGTAATAGGTTTCGGGGTCAATGTAACGTGATGATCCGTCAGGAGGAAGGTAACACACACACATCCTAAAACTAGTATCCGAGCTCTTGCTTGTGAAAGTTATCCACATTATTCCTTCCACAGATGTGTCTAGAATTTTCACATTAAAATCATGCAGCAGAGCATCTTTTACAAAAATGCCTACTCCGCCTGACCCTGACTTGGCCCGACAGTTCAGGTTTGTGCGATTATGCCCCCACCACTTATATCCATTCATTTCCAGCGTGTTTACATCTGTAAGATGTGTTTCCACCACGGCGATTATATCCGTGTTGAGGTGTTTAACACATTCTGCCCTCACTTGGTAGTTGTCGGTGTTTTTGTTTAGCTTCCAGCCGTTAACATTCCAACATCCCACGGACAGCTAGCGACGACCGCGCACATCTGATCTATTGTCGCGCTCCCGACGTGTCCCTCGATTTATTGGGTTTCGACCACGACTGTTTCCTTGTTCATTGTTCCTGGTGGTTGATGGGGAATTGTGAGCGCGGTTGTTGGCGTTACGAGATCCGGCGTCACATCTCGTGATTCTGGAGCCGCGTAGTTCCAGTTTGTTGTTGTTGTCAAGAGCTTTCACGAGGATTCTGAAGTTCGATTCGATTACACGTTGCTCTTTTGGCTTGTCGTGGACTATTATGATGTCACGATATTTCGCACTTTGTCGTAAGTCTTTTTTTGTTTTCATTACTTTCGCTTTGTCATTAGCGGTTTTAAACGTCGTTATTACGACGCCAGGGTAGCCGTTTCTGCTGGATGTTTTGCGTACAGCTTTTTCACATTTTACATTTGTGAGCTTGAGCCCGTCTCTCAGTATTTGGTTGATTTTTTCCACTACGTTTTCGTTCTCCGATTCGGGTAGGTTAAGAACGACACTGTTTAGAGCGCGACCGTCGTGTGCACCCACTACGTCTGCGTACGAGGGCACCCTGTTCTCCAAAGCTGTAAGACGGCCCTCCATGTTCTCGTCCGTATCTACACAGGTATATCTTTGTTCGAGATTTAGTATCCTTTCTTCTAGAGCTGCTGTTCGTGTGTTAATGTCGTCACGGAATGCTTTCATCTGATCTTCGATCATATCCGCAATTTGTTTAGATAGTGTTTTCTCGAAAGTTGAGAATCTATTTTAAATGATATCCCTAAATGACTTGATGTCAGCAGCGATAGATGCGAGGCTTGATTCATTGTTCGTTGTGTTGTTAGTCGCCCCGCTCGCTCTGGTCATTGGCTTGTTGGTTGTAACATTCGCCATGACGCAATAGTGTACCTTGTGGGTGTCACGGTGAAAGGGCCACACGCAACACGGGTATGCTACAGGTAGCCACAAATGTAGGTTGTTGTTGTAGTTTTCAACTGGTGGTGAGACACCTGTTGGTCACTGGTTGGGCGATAATGGGCTTGTATGTTCAGTTGAAAAGCAAAATCATTAAAGTCACTCACACAGGTTCATCACACGTACGATTAATCTTCCCGGCGAAATCCAGAAGTGGTGTACAAACATATATTACAAAACGTGCCGATTGAAAATAAAATAAAATTGGTATAAACAGACGACTGATCATAGGCAGTGTAAACGTACGTCGAGTCTGTCCGTACGTATCTGACACGTATATGGTAAACTTATATTAGAAAATAAAAGCGACGTTCTGTTTGTGCACTAACGTGACCGAGAGTTTTTTTTTCAGTTTTAGTAACCTTGTAAGAATCGGCTGTTTTCTGGCGCGCGTGCGCGAGCACACGGTAGCTATGCGCAATGCTAATATAAATAGGGTCGGGCGAAAACGCCTACGTATTGTCGGTGTGGTAACGTTGTGTGTTTTTGTTGCCGTTGCAGAGCGTTGTTGACATCATGGTGCCGCCTATTTACGGAGAGGCACCAAAGAAAGTGAAAAAGTCGAAGGTAGCGATTGGCACGTCGTCGGCGTCCCTCGGCGAAATGAAAGCCCCTTCAGCGACAGCTACGTCGGCGTCGCTGAATTCTCCTCTCGACGCAGGGCCCTTGGTGAGTGGTGTGGTCGCGCCGAACGGGGTAACTTTGAAAGAGTTTGTGTTGGCGCCGGATGGCGTATATAAGATTGCTACACCCGTAAAAATCGTTGGCGTTGCATGGAAAAATAAATGCACGTACGTTGGCTGTTGCGATTGTAAGCGCAAAGTGCGAGGTCTTCCAAGCGGCACTATGGTGTGCGAATTGCACGGAGTACAGGCGAAGGCGAAAAATTATTATTCGGTGCGCATCCTGTTGGAAGGGGACGATGATGATGATGAGGCTGGTATTTGGCTTATTCTATTCGACGAAGCGATGTCGTTGCTCGTCGATGTCGATGCCGAATACGTGGCCAACATGATGCCAGAGCAGTTTCGCGAAACTTTTGTAGCGAGCCTGATCGGTTCAGTCCTGGAGGTGACCGTGCAAAAGGTCGTATGGGGCGGAATTCTGGACACGTACAATATCCGGAGTGTGAGGGTTGTGTCGAAGAAGGCGAGTGAATAAAGCGCGCGCGCGTTGTTCACCCTTGAATGACTAACAATAACGCCTGGCTTGTTGCTTCTGTAGGACGCTGTAATTGCCGCCGCTTTACGCAGCCTCGATGATGATGAGGGATCGCCCCCTGCCGAGAAGCGCGCCAAAACGGAAACGCTGTCTCTGGTCATTACTGATGAAGACACGCAGAGCATCCCCCGACCGAGAAGTGCGCCAGAATCGACGCGCCCTATTTGCTGAAGAGAGAAGCGCCGATATATCGGCCTTCGAACACCACAGAAGATACGCAGTTATCGCCCCCGACGTACGCTACATTGAATCCGGTGGTGCCAACAACAACAACAGCATCACTACCACCACCACGTCTGGAGGTGGTGTCTGTGTCTTCGGACGACTTTGTACCGTGGTCCCGCAACAACGAGCCGGTGATCGTGGGCGCCGTCCAAACCGACTCGGAGTGGAGCATCATACAGTCGTATGCCGGACGCCAACGATGTATGATGGGCACCTACGCCGAGTTAGTCGGCGAAAGGGTGATGGAGAGTGCGCGGCAATATTGCGGTGAGTGCCCGCCTGAGGAGGGCTGTCCGTTTGTACACATGTATGGCTATCGTGGCAGGAAGCCAAGCCGACGCTATCGGCTTGTGTACGATAACGTGGCGGCCCTAAATGCTTGCTATTATTGATCGGCGCTCGACAGCTTTCTGCAGAGCTCGCTGTTGTTATCTGATATGCGACTGATCGCGGTGCTCGAAGATCGATGCGTTCGCGGCGATCGAATTACGGGACGGGCACTTGTGCACCAAGTCGCCGACTGGCTCCTAGGCACGGACTGGACGGCGCCGTTCGATCGTTCCCTCCTGGAGGCGGCCGTGCAGCATTATATTCTGAAAAGAGCGTGTCTCGGCGACTAATGCTGCTGTGGCGTGAAGAGATTATTAATGATGAACAGTATGAATAATGAATTACTATGATGATGAATATTACCCTGTGGCTGCCGAATAATTGTTGAACATTATATAGCGCAGTTTATTTGCACCGACATTACCCTGTGGCATAAAGCCTTATTACATTATATTTACCTTGCTGTAGCAAAAAAGCCTTGCATGTATAGCGCCGCCGTTGACGATGAAGCTGCTGCTGTGGCGGCCCAAAGTGCCTGTGGCATAAAGTCTTCTATATAGCGCTGCACCACTGTGGCATCAAGCCTTATTACATGTATGTATAGCGAACATTACCCTGCTGTGGCATAAAGTCTTACATGTATAGCGCAGTTGACGATAAAGCTGCTGTGGTGGTCTAAAGTGCCGCGCTTATTATTTTTATTTTACCTGTGGCATAAAGCCTTACATGTATGACGATGCTTAATAAAACGTACGAACAAAACAAAGCCCGCCTCCTCTTCTTCTGTTGTCGACGTCTACAGCGCTGCCACCCGACGGGTCTCTGCGCCATCATCCCAGTACAAACAAACTGACGACGGGCAGAAAAACGGTAAGACAGCTTCTACGCCGACGCCGCCATCCCAGTGCAAACAAACAAATCAAAAATGAAAGAAAATTGTAGCGCCAAAACAATTCGCTGCCATCCAGAAAGCGAGCGGCGGTACTACGAAAATCCCAGTGCAAACAAACAAACAAACAAACAAACAAACTGACGACGGGCGGAAAAACGGTAATACATCCTCTGCTGCGGCGCCATCCCAGTGCAAACAAACAAACATACGAAGAAAACTGTAGAGTAGCGCCAAAACAATTCGCTGCCATCCAGAAAGCGAGCATGGCCGTACGAAACTCCCAGTGAGCCCCGGTTTAATGCTACGCCACCCCAGTGCAAAAACGCTGCTAACGGACGGGGTAGTCGATAGCGCTGCCACCTGACGGCTATCCCAGTGTAAACAAACAAACAAACCTGACGGTAGCGCTGCCACCTGACGGGCGGTGAGACAGCAGCCTCTGCGCCATCCCAGTGCAAACAAACAAACAACAATTCGCCGCCGCCGCCATCCAGAAAGTTCGCTGCCTTAACAGTGAACTGCAAACAAACAAACCGCTGCGCATGAGAGCTGCAGCGCGCGCCAACAAACAAAAAATTCGCCCCGCCATCCATAAAGTGATTTAATGGCGGCTGCTGCCACCACCACCACCTAGCGGTAATTGCGCGCGGCTTTATAGTCAGTGTCGGTAATTCGTCGTAGTTAATACCGTTCCGGCCTCGACTAGGATGAACGTGCGTTCCGCGCTGCTGCTGTCACCGACGATGCACGCATGCCCGAAATGCGATCGAACGTTCGCCCGTCGCACCAATATGTTGCGGCATCTAAAAAGCTGCGGCGGCGGCGGCGGTGGCGGCGGCAATCAACAACAACAACAACCGCACGCGTGTCCGAAATGCGATCGAACGTTCGCCAATCGCTCCAATATGTTGCGACATATAAAAGTCTGCGGTACGTCGCGGCCGCCGCCGCCGCCGCCGGCGCGCGATCACGAAGACGACCTACGGCGTACCGTTCGCGAACACTGGTCGAGCATTCGTACGACTGTAGTGCGCAGTCCTGTCCAGTCTAGATATAACTTCGAAATGACCGACTGTTCGGACACGGCCGCGCACGACGCCCGACTACGACTGATGTTCGAGGCGCAGACTCGAGCGTTCAAGATAAATGTATCGTACGGGTTTATTCTGCGTCACAAGGAGACGGGCCGCCTCAGGTACTACCATTCTTCGTGTAACTGTTGCGGACGCTATCTCGAGTCGCCCGTCCTCGTTAACGACGCCGCGTCGTTCGAACGTTTCCTCGACGCCGCCCGACAGCGAGACGTTCTGCAGTATGTCATTGCGCAGCGACCCGACTCGGGGTGGATCGCAGAATTGGTGACGAACGTTACGTACTTCCTTAACGCCATCACCAACCATCCTATCGGGTGCGCGCGGCAGCAGCGACTCCCCGACTACCTCCGCAACAACAGGGCGCTCATCGGCCTAGCGAAAGATACACGTCACAATCGGCCGTACAAAGACAACCTGTGCCTCTTCCGTTGTCTGGCGTTGCATCGGGGCGCCGACTACCACGTAGACGATTTGATGACCTCGGCCTTAAGGCTCTACACCGACTACAGCGCCGGCGGCGGCCAACCCTACTACGCGTTCGCCGGCGTTCCGCTGAACGAGCTCGATCGGGTGGAGACAGTCTTCGAAACAAATGTGACCGTGTATCGACTGACCGAGGAGAGGGCCGCTGAATTGTTCCGCCGCTCCATCCACCGCTACCCGGCTATCATGAGCGTCAATCTGTTCGAGACGCACTATTCCTACATAACTGACGTGTCGATGTTCTGTCGCTCGTACCTATGCGGTAAGTGCGGCGAGGCGCTGTGGCAGACCCTCTATCGACTGCGAGGGCGGCTTTCGCCACGTCTTCCCCGGCGGCGTCTACCATCCGACGCCGTCCGTGTTTCAACAGCTGGAGGACGAGGGCGTCTACGTGGACGAATGCCTGCGCTAATACCCGTACAGGGCGACGTACGACTTCGAATGTTACTTCTACGATCGCGACCTGCCGGCGGACAGCGCCAAATGCCGGTGGATAGCGCGACACGAGCTACTCAGCGTGAGCGTCTCCTCGAACGTCCCCGGGCAACAGACGGCGCGCTGCTTCGTCACGTCCGGCGATTCGGGCGACCTCGCGAAGCGCCTGATCGACACCCTGGAGGCCATGAGCGAGGCGGTGTGCGCGGCTCTGCGACCTTTGTAAGACGCGACCTTCGAGGCGATAGCCGCGCTCGACGACGAATGGCGAGCTCGCGCGACGGAGAAGGAGGCGTCACGCGATAAGAGCCCGCAAACGGTGCTCGACGATCGCCTGTGAACGCACCTGCGCTGCCTCCCCGTCCTCGGCTTCAATTCGGGCAAGTACGACTTGAACGTCGTCAAGAAGTATCTGACGCCCCTGTTCATGACCAGCGAGGCGAAGAGCATCTCGTCGGCGTTTAAGATCAAGCGTCAGAACAACTTCATGTGCCTAACGACGGCGACGCTCAAGTTCCTGGACATCACCAACTACCTGGCCCCCGGTGCCAGCTACGATAAGTTTCTGAAGGCCTGCGGCTGCGAGGCGACGAAGGGCCACTTTCCCTACGAGAAAGTCGACGACCTGCGAAAACTGGACGACACCGAACTGCCGCCGCGCGAGGCCTTCTACAGCCACCTGAAGCGCGAAGGCATCTCCGCCGCCGAGTATGAGGGTTGTGCGAAGGTATGGCGCGACGAAGGTATGACGACGCTGCGGGACTACCTCGTTTGGTATAATAACAGGGACGTGGTGCCTTTCCTGGAGGCCGTCGCCAAGCAGTTCACCTTCTATCGGGAGCGCCTCATCGACATGTTCAAGGACGCCATCAGCGTACAGGGCCTGACACTGCTATACCTGTTCAACGATCTGCCGTCGAAGCTCCACTTCAGGCTCTTCAACGAACCGAACAAGGACCTGCACCGGCTTCTACAATCGCAGATCGTCGGCGGCCCCTCGATCATTTTCGCGCGCTATCACGAGGCCGACGTGACAGTTCTTCGGCGTGACGACTACGGCGAGTCGGCACGGCCCTGCCGCTCGATCGTCGGCTTCGACGCAAACGGACTCTACATATGGGCGATCACGCAGGAGATGCCGACGGGGTGGTACACGCGGCGTCGCGTGGAAAAGACCTTTCGGCCGGAACGCGTGCACCGCTACGGCTGCCTGGCCGTGGAGTGGCTGATATGGGAGGCGGCGCGGACGGGGGCGCGCATACGACACCAGCTCAACGGGCGCGAGAAGCGCGTCGGCAAGTACCGGGTCGACGGCTGGTGTCGCGAGACGTGGACGGCGGATGCGGACGGCGTTCCAGTTCCAAGGATGCTTCTTCCACTGCTGCCCGTGCACGGGGAAGGAGAGGAACGAGGTGAACGGCAAGCCGATGAGTCAACTATACGCCGAAACGGCCGCCGTCACGGCCTACGTTCGCCGCTTCTTCACCGTCGTCGAGATGTGGGAGTGCAGGTGGCGCGCGACGAGACCGCCGCCCCCGCCGCGGAGCTGGACCGTCAAGGGCGCCGACGTTACGCGGTCGACGATCCTGAAGGCCGTGCTCGACGGCACGCTGTTCGGCCTGATCGAGTGCGACATCGGCGTTCCGGACGCGCTGCGACGCCTTCGCCGAGATGCAGCCGATCTTGAAGAACGTCTCATCGCGCGCGACGATCTCAGCCCGCTCATGCGTCGCTACGCCGAAACGCACGAGCTGCTCGCCCGGCCTCAGCGCACGCTCGTGGGGAGCTTCTTCGGCGCTCGCGACGCCGCTACTGCGGTGGTATCTGCGACACGGACTCGTCGTCGAGCGCATCGACAAGGCCATCATCGCCGATACGTTCAAGCTTCTCGGGAACAGTGCCTACGGGAAAACTATCACGCGGGTCGACCTGCACCGCGACATCAAGTTCTGCATGTCCGTTGGCGCCGAGACGCTGATCAACGATCGACGCTTCCGGCAGCTCGACGCCGTCGTTCCCGACGGCCTCTACGAGGTGGCGCTGAACAAGCGAACCGTCCGGTACGCGCTATCCATCCAGATCGGCTACTTCGTATATCAGTACGCCAAACTGCGTATGCTGGATTTTTACTACGATTTCATCGACGCCTACATTCCGCGCCCGCTGTTCCAGTACTGCGCGATGGACACCGATTCGGCGTATTTGAGCCTCGCGGGACGCAACCTCGACGAGCTCGTGGCGACGGCTAAGCGCGAACACTACTTTGGGCACCGCGGCGAGTGGTTCCCGTCGGAACACTGCGACGCGCACACAGACGCGAACGAGCGGTGCCGGCTTGCCGGCCGAGCGTGGGACGCGCCCGACGAATGTTGCGCGATACGGCGCAGGTACGACAAGCGAACGCCGGGCGTCTTCAAAGAGGAATGGTCCGGTCGCGGAATCGTCGCGTTCTGCTGTAAGAATTACTACTGTTTCGGCGACGGCGGCGGCGACAAGTACAGCACGAAGGGGCTGAGCAAGCGTTAGAACGACGTCGACAAGGACGTCTTCCTCGGCGTGCTGCGCGGACGACGGAGCGCCAGCGGCTGGAACCGCGGCTTCCAAGTAAAGGAATCGTCCGTGGTGACGTACATTCAGGAGCGCGCGGCGTTCAGCTACTTTAACGCCAAACTTCGCGTGCTCGACGACGGCGTCACCACGGCGCCGATACTTGTATAAAGGGGGAATCTCCCCTACCTAGGGATAGGGACCTATAGGGGTAGGGACCCTACCCCTAGAAACCCTAATAGGAACTACCACTTGGGACCCCTAGTTAATAAGACCTACCCCTAGGGATCCCTAGTAGGACCTATGGGTAGGGTATGTATGTATGTATGTATGTATATAGTAATAAAAATGAGTGAACAAACACGCGTGCGGTAGTACATCGTGGTCGTTTATTTATTACAACCTCACTACTTCGGTCTTGCCTGCCTAGTACGGCAAGGTGCCCGCGACCAGCCAGTCCGAAAAAGTCGGTTCGGATACTCGGTCGCCTACTACTACTATGCATTCCTTAACTAGCAATGTTAAAAAGTTCAATGCGGCTTTAGCCAGTCGAATACTGGACAGTCGTTGGCCACCCTATCGGGGCCGAACAGGCACTGGAAGCCGCTTACCGGCATACCGCGGCATCGTAAGAGCAGGTGTGTGACGCAATATTGTGCGCACACTTTAGATACACCGCTCTGCAGTCTCTTGTCGTTGTACGTCCACGAGTCGCAGTTGCGGCGCAGGAAGGCGCGGAAGTCGGCGTGCAGCGGTGGCAGGCCGTACGAATCGAAGTACTCGCCTCGCCGGTCGGCGTCCACGTAGAAGGCCACCCACTGCTCCCCCGGTTCGTCGCCGTCGTCGGTGTTGCACCCGAACGCCGTCGGGTAGGCGGCGAGCCGCCGTCCCGGTAGCTCGTCTTTAGGCACGACGACGACGACGACGATGTTTTTAGTGTACGCGTCGACCGCCAGGCGGCGTATCAGCTGAAACGTGTCCATCATCTCACTAGTCGTACACGACGTTCCGACTCTTGTCGATTTCGAGCACCGTCTCGAACTCCCCGTACACGACGACGTTCACCGTTCGCAGCAGCGCTTGCGCGAAATGGATCTCGGCGCGCAGGTTCCCCTTACGCACGACGTTGAAGTGTTCGCCGTCGCAGCAGTCGGGCGACATGTCGAAGCCGAAGACGGTGTAGCCGGCGCCGAATTCGGCGCGCGTCAGGTCGTTACCCTCGTCCTTGTATGCTTTCCCCGTCGCGACGAAGACGCTCATGTAGCTTCGGATGTAACAGCGATGCGCGAAGTTCGGCTGCAGCGGCTTCCTCGGTACCTGGCGTCCGTCGACGTAGAGGGCGAGGAAGTTTATGTCATTGTGCTTCGCGTTGAACGGGTTTTTGTCGTAGGTCCCGTTATAGGCGTCGTTGTCGATCAGGCACATGAACACGCCTTTCGGGAGCGTGCCCAGGTAGACGTTCTCGTGCGTATGCGACATCGCGCCCTGCGCTATCAAAACACCTTGCAGTCGACGCGACGCATAGGGTACTTCGCCGTCCCCTTCGTCAGCGCCTTGATCTGACCGAGCTGGACGGAAGGGTTCACCTTGAACTTTCGCACCTGCAGGTACGTCTTCAGCAGGACGATCTTGAAACCCGGATCGCCTAGGAGCGCGAAGGCGTCCTTGCTTCGTACCAGTCGGACCTTTACTTCGACGCCGTTCAGCAGGTGCCGGTTTTGCCTGCAAACATCGACGTGCAGGCGTCCCAAAATGTCCACCTCGCGGCTGCCGCGTATGTAGTCGCGCCGATGCGTGTACCCGGCGTTGTCGGCCCCCGCCGTCTCCATGTGTCCGGCGGTGTCCTTGCACCAGAGGCCTCGAGCTGCGAGCGTTTGGCGTCGGACCCGAAACTGAGCAGGGTCTCGATATAGGCCCGGTACGGGTACGTATTGGTCGACGGCGTCACGAGCGTGCCGTTCAGCGTCACGTCGACTTGACTGAACATAGAATGCAGGAAATTGTTGACCGGGGCCACGACGCTGTCGTTCGCGAGATCGGTGCCGTCCCCCTGCACCACCTTGAATCGCACGTACAGTCTAGCGGTCGCCAGATCCCTATAGTCGTCACCGGAGCCCGGGACGAGAAACTCGATAGGGCCGCCCGCGTCGAGGGCCGTCAGCGGCTGGTGGTCGATCCACTGACTGCTCTCGATGCTCGTCTGCATCAGCGGCACGTCGAACAGGTCCAGTTTGCTCTTTAGGCCCTCGCACGACTGTTGATGCACGAACGCCATATTACGCGGGAAATACGACGTCGCTGCTCTTCTGTTCCGTTCGACGGCGCCTCTTCCTACTGGTCGTCGTCGGCTTGCCTTGCGTCGTCGCTTTTTCGGGGCTGCGGCGCCGGCGGCGGCGAATTCAACAGCCCGTCGAGAAGGTCGTCGCCCGCCTCCTTCGCGCGTCGCTTTATCGACTGTTTCAAATTCCCGCCGGCGACGACGTCCCGCGCCACGCGCACGCCCGAATTGAGAGCGCGCGGCACGTTCCAGCGGCACGCCCAGCGGCACGTTCCTTCTATTGATGAGCGGCATGGCGCTTCGAAACAGGCTGCCGAAGATATTGCCCAGGCCATGTCACCGCTGCACTCGGCCGCCGACGAACACCGGCAGTCCGCCGCCGACCTGTCGAGTGTATTAGTTCTCGTACGCGTTGCGCCCGGCGGCTCTCGTCGCCATCGTCGTCGAAACAGTTTGGAATTGCAGCGTCTGATGTGAAGCGTCGACACGAGTTTCCCCTGCTCGAATGTTATCGGTTGACCGTTGTCATCTCTAATATCTATCTCGATCGAGTCGAATTGACGCCGCAGGAGCGGCTCGTATTGGACGCGGTCGAAAACATTCGATACGATGCTCCCGTTCGTCCCGTAGACGGGCACGGCTCGGAGGAGTGGGGCGTATACGTCGCCGACGATGCGCGGCTCCACGATGTCCGTGTACACGTACATGGTGTCGACTCCCCGATTCATGACCACCGTGTAGTCTCCCTCGTACTCGAAGATGTACGCGACGGGCAAGGTGTCGATGTATACGCACGGGTCGTCGTCGTCGTTACTTCTCGACGGCGGATCGGGGCTCGCGATTTCGCGCGACGCAAAGCCTAGTACGGTCGTCAGGCCACTCCGAGGGGGGATGACAAATTCGACGCTCGGCGAAAGATGCAGCGTCATCCGGTTAGAAACGGCGCTGGACTCCAAGCGGGCCTTGACCTTATCGGTGTTCAGTTTCATCAAGGCGGTGTTGATTGCGTGCATCAACTCGTAGGAGCAGTTGTAAAAACCGTGAGGGATGACGGCCTGCAGGTAAACCAGAGTGCCGTCCGAGGAGACGAACAGGTCCTTCTCCCCCGACTTGCAGGCCAGAAAGAAGTACGCGTCATCCGCTCTCACGTTGTACCAGGAAAGCGGGTTACTGCAGCGTCACCAGGCCGCATTCCCACTGGCCCGACAGGTCGACGCGCTGCGGCAGATTCGTCGTGTAGTGCGTCAACGTGTTTTCGGGGTGCGCCTTCATAGATGCGTTGCTCGGCAGCGTCAGGTAGAAGTTAGACGACGCCATCGCGTCTCATAGACGGACTCGGTAGTAGGTAGCCGAGGCAGCTACTCAGTAGCACCGTTCACAGGTTGGAGTCGCCCTGGCCGCGCGTTAGATTGTATATACTGACGACGATAACCATGTACAGGACGACGATCTGGCACAGGAAGATGATCTCGGCTTTAGGGCATTCGTTGCCGCAGAGACGCCGCCGAACGGTCGCCGTCGTCCTGACGGAGGAGGAGGCGTCGACGGCATCGGGCGCAACCACAGAGACGCATGAGTCGATGGCGGGTTCTTCGACAAACACGTCTGAGTTGACGACGGAATTCGGCTGCTGCATCGGCGGTTGCTGCTGTCGTCTCGACGGTGTTCATAACGCGACTGCCGTCCGACGCTACGGCGCCCTTCCTTTATCGCGACGTGGCCGCAGAAACATCATAGAGCGCGTTCGCCGACGTTGCGATCGTCGTCGATAGCATCGGTCGCATCGACAAGGGCGGAAGAGGCTGTAGTCGTAGGTCATCGTCCGCGGTCACACCGTCCTTCCTCGCAGAAACGCCATTGAGCGCGTTCGCGGACGGGTCGTCGTCGTCGTCCGTCTGATACGAACGTAAGTAATCTGCGGTCTCGAAATCCACGGTCTTCTAACAGCACCATCCCCTTATAAAGATCGAATAGCCGTTGCACAGCCCCGTCTCGTGCAGTCTCCAGCACCCCGAGTGTCGCATCCAACGCGTCGTCGTCATCCCTTATAGGCCACCAGCGCCTTGGCTTCGATCCAGCTGTTAAACGAGGCCGGATAGCCGGACCATTTGACGAGCACATATTCACCCTTACCGCGTCGTCGACGACGCCTCTGTAGAACCGTCTCCAGCCGATACAGTTTATCCTTCGAGACGACTACCTTTTGTAGCTCCGGTTCGTAGAAGATGCCGTCCAGTATCGTTCCGGCGTCGTCCATCAATCGGTAAACTGGAGGGTCGGACGGATGCGATTCTACGACGGTGAAGAGCTCTTCGCTCTAGTTAGCCATGTACCCTTTCTTGAAGCGCCCCTTCGCCTTGCTGATGCGTACGCGGTCTCCCTATCGCAGTTTCAGCTTGCTTTTTCGACACCCGCCGACGCCGCCGTACAGCCGCTGCCACACGCTCTCTTGATTCGCTGCGTTGACGCTCGCCGGCGTCCTACCGATGCTTCGAAGGTAGGCGTTGTTGTACGACCGCACGAAGTCCTGCAACGGCTCCACGTACCTCAGCGTCTGATGCTTCGTTAAGTACCTCCACATGCGTGTCTTCAGCGTACGATTGAATCGCTCCACGACACTCGCTTTGGTCTCCTCGTTGTGCGTCACGAAATGGTGGACGCCGCGCGCCTTCAAAAGCTTCTGAAGGGGCCTGTTGAGAAACTCCGTCCCCTTTTCGGTCTGCAGGGCGTTCGGCGGTTGTTGCGGCGACGACAGCAGCCCCTCGAAGGCCTCAACAACCGCCAGACCGGATTTACTCTTCAACGGGATGCACCACGCCCGCTTCGAGAAGACGTCAATGACCGTCAATAGGAACGCTATACCGTCGTTGTTTTTTTTCTATTTAACCACGTCGACGAGATCGGCTTGCCACTGCTGGTTTCGACCGCCCACGATAACGCAACGTCGCTTGAAATGGCGTCTGACCGGCTTGTGAAGGGTATAGGCGTCCTGCTCCGATAGCCACCGCTCGACGATCGGCTTGGGAACTACGGTCGCTCGGTGCAACGCATCGACGCCGCCGTAACTGCCCGTCCGTTTCGGGTCGAAGTAGGCGCACTTCAGGCGGTCGTCCCGTTGTTGTTGTTGGCGCTTTCGTTGCGCACCACGAGACCGCCGGGACACCACCGCCATGGCGACGGCTCTTGCGACGATACGGCGAAGAACAACAAGAGGGCGGCGAAAGCCGCCGCAATTACGCCGGCGGCGACGACGACTGATCTTCGAGCGGGCATCCTATAAGCTTTAAAAGGTGGCCCACGGCGTGCGTTCGAGAGATCGAGAGCGGGCCTTTCGCTTCTGCGCGCGCTGTATGTACGCTCGACGCTGGGGATTGCCGACGAGCTCCATAGGGACGTTCAACCGCTTTATATGGTCCTCGAACGCTTCCCAGCCAACCGGCGCGGGCGTCTTCTTCCTCTTTCGCATGAGATCGTTCACTAGGTCTACCATGTTGCTTCCGGCGATAGGCGCACCGTCGTACACGAGCTCCCCTCGATCGTTCCAACGAATCAGCGGGTCGGCTTTCAGTCTCGCCATCAGGAGGCGGGCCTTTTCTTTCAGAATTTTCGGTACGCTCTTCACGATCTCGCTCTCCGTATCGTCCGGTGATTGGTCGGGCGGCGGCGGCGATTGGTCGGGCGGCGGCGGCGAATGGTCTGGCGTCGGCGTCATCGGCGACTCGTTCTTCATCACGGACACTCGCATCGGTTGCTGCGCTCGAGACGTCTCCATGGCGTTGTAACGACTCAGCAGTTGTTTGTACGCCGCTACCTTTTCTCGTTCGGATAAATCCGTACGCTCGAGAACGTCTTTCATGTCATTGTCCAGGCTACCCATCACACGCGACGTGGTCGTGTTCGGTTGCGATAGTAATGGGAGTAGGCGCTCCACCAACCGGGGGTCCACCAACGCCATCTTCTTCGCGTGCTGCATCACACCCCTATAACCTGTCTGAGGAGGGGCAGAAAGGTGCTCGCCAACGGTGCCAGCAGCGCCGACAGAAATGCGCTCGATCCCGTCTGCAGGACAGTTCTCTTCCGTTTGATGGGTACTTTTTTCGACGCTACCTTGCGCAGATTGTTCCTGTACTTTATCAGCACTTTTTTGTTGTTAGGCGACAATTTCACGTTCCCTCTCAGAATGTTATACGCGCAGTCGCACAGACTACAGATGATATCGGCATCCGCGTGGGCGATTAAGGCTTTTCTCAGATTCGTATTCCGATGGTATCTATGCAACAGCTGTTGGGCCAAGATGTGCCTCTTCACGCGATCGGTCATCCTGACGAACGAATGACGTCAGCCGCGACGCGCTCCGCTTTTTATACTTTCGTCGGCGCGTAGACGTACTGAATGGGATCGTCGGGGAAAATGGCCGTACGCAGGCGCATGGTTTCCGTTGTTTCCTGTTTCAGGTCCACCATGAGGTAACCGTAGGCTGCTGACGTGGCATCTTTGAAGGCCTCCACCATGTAGTTGGTTCTACCCGGATACATCTGTTTCGCCAGGTGACCTACTTGCCCCGCGTCCCGGGGACTCTTGAAGAGGACCACATACTGCGCGTTTAGGCTGATTGTGCGATTTTCTTTCCCTTTCGGAAAGAGATTCTGCAAAAGCTGTACGACGGACACGTTGCAGTGATGACTTTTTTTGGTAAACAAAGTTGTAACCCTACTATCGGTCTCCGCCATAAGGTCATCGAGTACTAGAAGCGTCGTCGTTTTGGCGTCCAGAAGCTTCGGATCCGGCAAACCGTCTACAAATTCTACACCGGCTGTCATAGAGTCGTAGGCGGTTTGCCACTGGCCGTAACACCACAGCATTTTTTCCGACGGCGGCTCAATCATACAGGAGGCAAACTTTAGCAGGCGACCAACGAAAGTAGTCTTACCGCACCCCGTAGGGCCGGACACTATACACGTAAAAGGATGCTTCCACTTCCCGTCCATATCGACGACTGGTGCGCTGACAACTTTTATTCGTTTCTTCTATACTCACAACGCACCTCCATGAACAATTTGCCGAGCATGTTCTGACCTTCTTTATACCCGTAGGCGCAACCCCAAAAGGCTTCTTTCGACGGCACCCACTCCACCAATTCGGCGTCCCCGGTAGCCAATAGGGCGTCTTTCAACTTTTTCGACGCCCCGAACTTACTCATCAACAGGCTCTTCATACACTCGACTCTAACGCCATCCCATTCGGCACTCGTTCTCGCTTTCTTGATCCCATAACTTCGTCGCTTCGCTATATAGGCCGACCACGCCGATTTGATGTACTCCGCGCTTGCTTCATCTTCGTTAAACATTGCTTTTCTAAACTGGTAGGCATGCTCGACGGATCTGAAACCCCGACCATACGCCGCAATTCTACACGGATAAAAATTCGACAGGCACGACATTGACCTTTCGAAACGTATAGGCTCCATATCTAGAAACGGACGCTACTGACTACATCACCTCACACATAACCACTATATAACCTTACACATACGTGTCTGTTTTCTTCACTAGAAGCACCACTGTATACTTTATTTCGTTTTAATTCACTAGATGTCAGCACACATGCTTAACCATTATATAACCTTACGCACACGTGACTCATACATACCCATTATATATAACCTTACGCACACGTGATCTGTCTCACACATAGCCGTATACCTAATTGGTATTGATTAGTTGCTAATTACTATTTTTACTTATTGCTAGTGCTGCCCTCCAGTGAATGCACTACTCACTTGTTGCTAATTAATACCTAATTAACTACCTAATTAGTCACTAGATGTCGGCACAATCCGTGGTCCTGTCAATCACCACACCTGTCAATCACCTTTTTTATAAGTAACATTCCATTCGACTCAGCTATTCATCACTGACTGCTAAAAAACACGAAAATCTCTTTGATCTTTTCAAAAATCCCTTTGATCTGGGGTCATGACCGGTGTCCTCGAGCACACCATAACTACTGACTTCGATAATGATCAGATAAAAGAATAAACAAAAGAAATACAACCAGGAGTGGGCCGGTAGTTGTGGCTGCCTGTTCAGATACAAACACAGGTATTACTCGAATAGCAGTCCTAATGAATAAACACAATGTGTACCAATACTATGCAGTGTGGACAGTTTCACATGCGACTGGCCTAGAGTTCCAACTTTGTTGACATGTCTGGGACACTGTCTAGCCCATTACACTGGTCTCTGGTGAATAGTCTGGTTGTCCTCTCTCAGCCATTTCCAGTGCTCATCAGCTCCCCTGATGAGCACTGGAGATTGACCAGGTCCGGCACACCGGGAACCCCCCCCCCCCAGTGCTTCTACCTGCCGATCATGGAGGGCTGCACTTCCACATCCTTCCCCCGTTATGTTTTTAGCAGGTTAACATTCTTGATAATTATTCACACTAGCTAACTAACTTTAGAACATTGCTAATTGGCTCTAGTAAAATACTACAAAGAAGTTAACGCAAACATCAATCAACAGTATTTCCCCTATTGGTTTGGTGTTCCCGGCGGGGTGCCCCGGTAGTATGATTGATGTCGTGGCGTAAACCGGCTCATGCCTGGGCAAGGTGCCCCTATCGGTTTGCTGCTTCCGGCGTAATGCCCATGCATCATGAATGGTGCCGAATCGCCTCATGACTGGGCGAGGTCCCCCCCCCCCTCCATTCCCACGTCGTGCGTTTTACACACGGTAAAACGCCAGTGCGTTGAGGGCTGCAACCTTTAGCATCACCCAGATTGGTAGATTGCGATGTTCCGCTACACACTGGGTGTCCTTTGTTGTACAATGGGGTGATAGCAGGGGAGCGTCGGTTTCCAACACCAACCTATGCAGATCGATGCGAATCCTGGTGTTTGTGTGGATTTGTTGGTAAAACATTGTGTGCGGGAACTGACCGACCCAGTCTTGGTAGTCCCGGAGGTCCCCAGTGAAACAGTGCACATGCAGTTTCTGGTGGCGAAGCGTGTTCTGCTTTAGCATCAGCAAGGCCTCGCTCATCACCTCTGCCACTGTGTAGCTGTTGTTTCCGCGCAGGTGCAGGATGAGTGGTTTATGATGCTCACGTGCCATGGCGATGTGCCGGCAGAACAGTTGTCGTTGGCTAGGGAGTGAGGAGGCCGGTTCAGTGTAATCAAGGCCATATTCTGCGCATCCTGGCCAGTAATCCTCCCCACGCACTCATGTCGAGTGCCTTCGCCTGCCGCGGGTCTGCATCGTACGCGGTCTGCACAACTACCGTCTTGTGGTTGACGGTAATGTTCCCCACGGCCGGTCGGTGCCACTCGTCGGAGAAGACTCGATTGTCCACCACTGCCACCAAGTCTATTGTAGTGGAATGCTCTTGGACATCGGTGTGCCATTGGGAGAACGCAGTCTCCCACGCGGACAGAGAATTGCCCGCAGAAGGGGAGCGAGCCCTGTCCACCCTTATGTGTGTTCTCTCCACTAGGGGCAGGTGGCAATGTGAGTCCACTGCAATGGCGCGCATGGTGTGCCTGATCTCCGGGATGGTTGAAGGGACATTGCTATTAAGGAATTCCTGTTCGAATCGCTGTGTTTGATCGGAAAGAATGTAGCTAATGCTGCGCCAATGTAGTAGTGCTACCCGGTGGTTTGATGGACAAAACTGGATGGAGCGGGGCTGGATGGGTAGCTCCATCATGTTTGCAATATCTGACTGCATGACGATATATGCAGCGCTGGGTGGTGCATCCTGATTCGGGTGCCACCCTCTTCGGCTCCACTAGCTCAGCGACTGTCTGCTGTCTAGGTCTCCTGCGTATCCACTCCAGCAGGTCTACCACGGAGTATGCCCACAGGGTAAAGACTGGGGAAACTCTCCATTCCGCCTGTCTTTCTCGCTATGCTGGGCCAAATGGTTCGACAGTGGTCCAATGGATCCAAATTGTCGCTTGCATACCCAACAAGCGGAGTCTGGGTGGAAGTGCCAAGGCAGATGATGCGTTTCTATGTGCAGTCGTTTGTCTTGTGACGCATCGGGCACTACCACATGCCTCGGAGGTTTCCCCTGTTGAGGCTGGGGGCCGCGACCGGGGTCTCCTATCGAGACCGTGCACACCGCCACCGTCTGGGCGAACCTGCTGCGTGAACAGAGGGCAACATCTTCTTTCGAGGCTGGGCGCCTAAAGCCTCCTGTCGGGGTTGCGCGGCCCACCGTTGCCTGCGTGGGTTTGTTCTCATAACAGGGGAGTAGGGCTGATATCGTGCCCGTTTCTTCCCACTCTGTTTCCACCACCGTTTGTTGTGAGTTGTGCCCCCATCAGTCGCGATACAGGTGGCCGAAGTGCCCATGGTTGCCGGCATGGCCGGTGAGGTGGCCTCCAGGACAGGCTTCGTAGCAGCTGGCAACGCACGGGCTATTGAATCTAATTGCACCCGTACGTCATTTAGGGTAACGTACGGCAATAAATTCCTGTAGGTCCACCACTGATTTATTGGCGTAAGTCATCTAAGTCAGTCGTCGATATCGTGGTTCCCTGTGCGGCTTCCTTCCAGCCTCTCCAGTTTTCTGGTTCCCTGTCCATCTGAAAATATGGGATTAGCATTAAGGGACTCTGGCTTTTTAATTGTCATACCAGGGTGGTCGGACGACCCTTCGTCCGCACCGTGTCATCGGTAAGGGTTTTCCTTCTGCCCGTTCACCCACGCTACCTGCACCTACCTGGTTGTCCGGCTGACTGTTGTTGAACAGCGCTTCAATGCCGTCCAATGGGTCGCCCCTAATTTCTCTACCTTCACTCCACTCTTCAGCACCGAGAACTCTAATTTGGTGTTTCCGCCTGATCCACAGTGGAATATCGCGATCTTCGCAGATCCGGAGTTTGTCATGGTGTTTGACATGCTCCTTTTTGCGATCAGAGACACGGCAGAGGACCGGGGAAATAGCTTCAGTTACTATGAGCGGTCCCTTCCACAGTGGGAGTAGTTGTTTGCTCTGGCCGACCTTGGTACTGCTGTTTCGAATGTAAACCAGTCGCCCACATCGAACCTCCTTTCCCTTACTATGGCTCGGGTGTCACAGTTTGTCTTCTGACGGTGCTGTGCCATCTGAAGGTTTTTGCGTGCTGCCGCAAAGACATCCCTTAGTTTCTCGGAAAAGTTCGTTAGTAGCTAAATGGTTCCTGTCGTTGTGCATTCACATTAGGGAGACCGAATAGGCATACGGTTTTCACGGCCAAGATGTTGGGTGTAAACCCCGTGTTTTTACTTACTGTGGCTCGTGTGCTCATACCTAGTGCTGCGAGGTGTTCATCCCATCTGGATTTTTGTATCAGCCGGGTAACACCTGATACACGACAGGACCATTTGGTTATATCATTCGACTTGACCATTAGAACTGGGACGATAGGGAGTTGTTCGGATCTTTGTGACTTCCACCAGTCTGCAGAGGTCAGAGAATAGTTGACTTTCGAAAGTTCTGCCCTGATCTGTGTATACTTGTAGGGGCGTGCCATATTTAGCGATACATTGCTCGAAGAACGTCTTTGCTGTGATTTCGGCTGTCTGCTCAGGTATGGCATGTAGTTCGAGCCAGCGGGTAAATTGGTCAATAATCATAAGGACATGTTTGTTGCCCGATTCGCTGGTTGTGAATGGGCCCAAAATATCCAGGTGTACCCGTTCGCCAGGGATCCCTGTTTGGTAGTGTAGCAGTTGTGCTCTCTGGGAGGGTCTCGCCTAATTCACGTGACACACAGCACAGGTCTCTACAAACAGTCGACAGTCTTTGTGCATGGATGACCAAAAGAAGCTCTTCTTCAGCTTAGCAAAGGTTTTGTCTCGACTCCAGTGGCCCCAAACGCGGTAGTCATGGGTCATACTGAGTGTTTCTTGTCTAAGAGGATGTGGGATAACCAGTTTAAGCGTGGATGACCCAATGTCTTCTGCCCAGCGGTAGTACAGGACCCCATCTCGCACATGAAGCCGGTACCTACAGTTCTATAGAATACGAGTGGCCTTGCTTTGAAATTTTGTGTTGGTGTTTCCACCTCTATCCAGTTTATTACTGGTTGGAAGTTACTGTCAAGCAGTTAATAGTCCCTCAACTCCTGCACACTGTATTGGCTCATATAATTGGGTTCAATTCGACTTCCTTCTGTGACACCGTCAGAAGCCGCCGCAGTGGCGTTCTCTTCTGAGGTATGGGTGTATCTTATTGCCAGTGGGACTACATAGTCGACTTCGTTCTCAAACCCGCTCCACTGTGCATGTAGTTTTGTGCAGTAGGCCGCTGCCTCGTAGCAATCGCACACTTCAAGTTCCTCTGGAATGCGTGACAATCCATCAGCATTAGCATGTTTGACACCTGGTCGGTGTTGGGTGGTCATGGAGTATTGTGACAATTCTTCCAGCCATCTCCCGAGTTGACCCACCGGGTTTTTGAACAACCATGTCAATGACCCGTGATCGGTTCTTATGGTGAACTATCTACCGAGTAGGTAGTGTCTGTAGTGACGAGTGAAGATGAAGCTCTTTTCGCGCTGTGCAGTATCGCTGTTGTACCGGTGTTACAGTATACGAGGCAAACGAAATCGGGCGTTCGACTCCATTCTGCGTTTGGCACAAAGCTGCCCGAATTGCTATGTCAGAAGCGTCGGTGTCCAGAACGAACGGGTCCTTGTTATTGGGGAATGCCAATACTGGTGTGGTGGTCATCTCGCGTTTTAGTTTATGGAACGCCCCGATCACAAGAATCAGTCCTCTCAAAATGTGCCATGGGTTTCGTTAAGGCGTATAGCGGTTTCATGGTTTCTGCTAGTCCTCGAGTGAACTCCCCGTGATAGTTTACAAAACCAGTGAACTTGCTCATCTGAAGAGCATTCTCAGGTCGGGGTCAATCCAACACGCATTACGTATGGTCACTGATGGTGACCGACACTCCCTCCCGTGACACCTAACGCCCAAGAACCGCACGTCGGTGCTAAAAAGAGAGCATTTATTGGGTTTTAGTTTTAGGTTGTGTATCTCGAATCTCTGGAGGACAATTTCCAGATTTTCAAGAAACTCTTCAAAACTCCTACCCAGCACAATGACATCATCTGGATACAATAGTACCCTGTCCCATGCAAGGCCGCGCAGGACAAGGTGCATGACCCTTTGGAACGTGGCTGGGGCGTTGCGTAGGTCTTGGGCCATGCGGACATGTTCAAACAATCCATTTTTCGTCATAAATGCCGTTTTATAACGGTCGCGTTCGTCTATCTCTATTTGCTAGTATCCACTGGCCTAGTCCAGCGTGTGGAACCATAGCGTGCCCGATAGGTTGTAAATGCACTCCTCTATCAATGGCAGGGTGTGTGTGTCCTTTATTGTTTTTGCATTTAATTGGCGGTAGTCTACCGTGTAGCGAACTTCACCGTCTTTCTTCCTTACCAGGACTGGTGCTGAAGCCCACTCCGACATGGATGGTTTGATAATCTGAGCTTCAAGCATGTCCTTTAGAGTTTTCTCTTCCTCTGCCTGAAATTCCAGGGGTGTGACTCGCAGTCTTTCTCTGACCGGGTCTTCGATATAGGTTGTTATCCTACGGCGCATTAAGGTGAGTTTGCCTAGATCTTTGTTGTTCTTTGCGAACACGTCTGCGTATTTGGTTAGTAGAAGTCCTAGAGCAATTTGTTCTCTCTTTGATATGAGTGTTTTTGTTCTAGCGAATACTTCTGCCAGGTGTGTTAGAAGCTGGGACCGTGCTGCGTCTAGTCTAGCTGAGATGTATATATCGTCAAGGCTGGCGTCAGGAATAAGTGATACTACAACAGGTGGGGATATCTTATTGAATTCATTCACTTCTTCCCAAGAGGGAACGTTCCGCCGGTTAATATGGTCTTCCACCCCGGTGCGGTAGACGTTGACATGTGGTCGGTGTGGCTCACTGTCAGCATCAAGTTCAACAGCTACTGCTAACAATTCTCCTTTCTTTAGCACCACCTGTTGGAATGAATCATTGATTACCTTCATAGTACTAGGTCCCCATCCCCCGGTAATAATGCAGGATGGAATAAGTAGGGTGACGATGGCCTGGAGTGTAGCGACATAGTCATAGCAAGCCGTGTTAGTGAGCTCCACCGTCACGTCAGTTCGATGTTTTGGCGGGACTACAGCGCGTTGTGTGACATGTATCCTACTCATATGGTAGCATGTGTCAGACCCTTTCTTCATAACGGCGTCAATACAGGTGTCGTGTATTGTCTCGACACAGTTACCTACGTCTACAACACTGGTGTTCCAATAGGAAATCAAGGCCAAGAATGAAGTCGTCTGTTACCGGTCCGACAGCGACGTCGATCTTGTATTCGTTATGCTGTACTGAAAACGGCAGCTGCCGAATGATGTGGCATTGCATGTATGAACCGAATGATGTGGCATTGCACGTATGAACCGAATGATGTGGCATTGCACGTATGAACCGAATGATGTGGCATTGCACGTATGAACCGAATGATGTGGCATTGCACGTATGAACCGAATGATGTGGCATTGCACGTATGAACCGAATGATGTGGCATTGCACGTATGAACCGATTGATGTGGCATTGCACGTATGAACCGAATGATGTGGCATTGCACGTATGAACCGAATGATGTGGCATTGCACGTATGAACCGAATGATGTGGCATTGCACGTATGAACCGAATGATGTGGCATTGCACGTATGAACCCATTGCACGTATGAACCGATGTGGCATTGCACGTATGAACCGAATGATGTGGCATTGCACGTATGAACCGAATGATGTGGCATTGCACGTATGAACCGAATGATGTGGCATTGCACGTATGAACCGAATGATGTGGCATTGCACGTATGAACCGAATGATGTGGCATTGCACGTATGAACCGAATGATGTGGCATTGCACGTATGAACCGAATGATGTGGCATTGCACGTATGAACCGAATGTATGAACCGAATGATGTGGCATTGCACGTATGAACCGAATGATGTGGCATTGCACGTATGAACCGAATGATGTGGCATTGCACGTATGAACCGAATGATGTGGCATTGCACGTATGAACCGAATGATGTGGCATTGCACGTATGAACCGAATGATGTGACATTGCACGTATGAACCGAATGGTGTGGCATTGCACGTATGAACCGAATGATGTGGCATTGCAGATATGAACCGAATGATGTGGCTTTGCACGTATGAACCGAATGATGTGGCATTGCACGTATGAACCGAATGGTGCGGCATTGCATGTATGAACCGAATGATGTGGCTTTGCAGGTATGAACCGAATGATGTGGCATTGCACGTATGAACCGAATGATGTGGCATTGCACGTATGAACCGAATGATGTGGCATTGCACGTATGAACCGAATGATGCGGCTTTGCATGTATGAACCGAATGATGTGGCATTGCATGTATGAACCGAATGATGTGGCATTGCATGTATGAACCGAATGATGTGGCATTGCACGTATGAACCGAATGATGTGGCTTTGCATGTATGAACCGAATGATGCGGGTTTGCATGTATGAACCGAATGATGTGGCATTGCATATATGAACCGCGTTGGGCATTTTTTATGCCTAGTTGTGCGGATGGTTTTGTGTTCGATTGACTTAATGAGTCGAGAAATGACCTATCATAGAGATTTGAGCAGCTGTATATACCATCATCAGTGAGTCCTGCCATAGATAGTTGCAGGAATCAGCATCATGTGGTCTACATCGGGGCTCAAGTTTATGCGTCTAGCTACAGGGGTAAGACCACATTAAGGATTCGTCCGCCATTACCCTCCGAGAGAGTTCCCAATAGAAATGGCATTATGCAGGTTGTGTGAATTTCTGAGAGTACTTGTATAGTGTTGATTTAGTAGAAATTACGTTTTTCTGCAGCGTGGTACCAGAGCTGTCAAATTATGACAGTTGTCAAATTGTGCTTTTCGGCGTATAGACACAGGTGTCATTTGGCTATATGATGTCATTAGGGCAAATCACTGTCTGGTTCTAGCAGAAATGAAGGGGTGTCAGGTTTGAAAGTGGTTTATGGAAAATTGAGGTAGGAGAAATTTACGAATTTTGCACAGCATGTGTATGAATAGAGGGTAAATATGGTGTAGAAATTTGAAGAAAACTGTTGGGTAAAATTTACAGGAAATGAAGGAAACGTTATAATGGCCGCCTATGGTGAAATCTAATGTGGTCTCACCCCAAATTGGGTCAGTTGGGCGTGGTGGCTCTAAATTTATCTGATTTGGAATGGTGTTTCTACTAGCTATGGGCAGTCCAGTGTCCCGATGGTGGAATCGTTGGCTGTCCTGTGTGTATGTTGGCTGGCTACTATCCAGAATGTGGGACAGCACTGGGGTGAGCCCCTTGCCAACTGGGTTAACCCCACTTAGTTTGATTGCGCCTTGGCTGCCTTATCAGCCTTCCTCGTCGGAGAGGCTGAATAGTCACGGCGCGGACTCGGGCTTCGACTAGTTGTATAGCCCTGTTTGGTGTAATGTCCACCAATTTTGGTTTGTTTCTGGTCGCGATTGTTGTTGTTGCGAGAGGCATTGTGGTCACTGTCCTGACCACTGTAGTGCCCGTGTCGGGTATATTCTCTCTCTCGCTTATATTCATGACCTATCCTCCTCATCACGACGGTGGCGCCGGGGGCTTTTAGGGCTGTGCCTGTAGCGTTTACCATTGTGAGCCCCGTCTGAGTCACTAGAGCTGTTGTCAGAGCTACTAGACCTGTTTCGGCGTCTGTGCCTTTGTTGTCGGTCTGTTCGTCGGCGTGCGTTAGTGCATTCGCGAGACAGGGGCTGCACTCGATTGGTCAGGCCTGAGTTAGACCTGCGAGATATCCCGACTTCACCCTACCGCATGATCGGTCTACTTGTCAATCGAGGAGAGATCGGGTCGCGGTACAGGTGTGTTTGGTAGATAGACAAAAAAAGAAAGACTTTGACCATGATGATGTTGAGAATGACAATGTCAATCAGGTTGTGATGCAGCCTGTTGGAAATGTCGTGATCCCAAATAATCATGGACTTGATGGAAGAATCAAGAGGATTAACATCACAAACAATCGTGGACTTGATGGAAGAATCAAGAGGATTAACATCACAAACAATCGTGGACTTGATGGAAGAATCAAGAGGATTAACATCACAAACAATCGTGGACTTGATGAAAGAATCAAGAGGATTAACATCACAAACAATCGTGGACTTGATGGAAGAATCAAGAGGATTAACATCACAAACAATATGTAATCAGAGGTTTAAGCGTTGCCATTACTACTGGTCACCCCCTCTACATTACATATGTTGGTTTGATGATGCAAATTTATGGACAAGTCGTATGAACTTTGTTTTATTCTTTATATTCTGCAATGGGAGACAGTTTTATTTCATTGTTATTCCATTGCCCATGTGTATAAGCAGTAAAATGGTTTTCAAATGAAACAAAATAAAAGTAGCAGAGTCTATGTTATCCTAACACGGTGATGTAAATAACCCTTGTTGCTTTAATGTTTTGATGATTGGCTTCCTAAAAGTAACTGAAAATATATTATTATGGCTAGTTATATCGGCTCGAAGGCGGTGAACGGCACGTGGAAATGCGGCAACCAGCTCAAAGTAAAAGATGGACGATTCCTGACAGCCTTGATCTCACGACTGGATCCTACGGTCACTGTTGATGACATGTCTTTGTATGTGAAGTCTGTGCATAAGCTCGAGGCCAAATGTGTGAAACTAAACACTAAGCATGAGAGTTATGCCTCATTCAAGGTTGATGTTATGTGCAATGACGCATCTAAGTTTTATGACCCGGGCAACTGGCCACCTGGTGTATACTTGAGGAAATTCTTTAAAACCAAGATCTAAGTTATGGAAATTAACATCACATCTTTTAATTGTAATGGATTTAAAGGTTGTATGCCCTTCTTAAATGACTTGTTAATGCAATGTGATATACTGTGCCTACAAGAGCTTATGCTCACTAAACAAGATTGCCATATACTAAACACCTGTCACGATGGTTATGTGAGTTATGGTGTTTCTCCTGTAGATGCATCTTGTGGTATTTTAACTGGTAGGCCGTCTGGTGGAGTGGGTTTTTTACGGAAACATTCCCTTGATCAATACATCACCATTATTGACCAAAGCTATGACTGGCTATGCGGCATAATAACTTGTTGGGGTACTAAGGAGTATTATCTACTAAACGTATATTTATGACATTATTTATTCGGATCACCACCCGATATCGTTCAGCATAGACAGTGCTATTGTACCAGAATGCGTTAGTGGTAGTGTCAATACTAATTAAATTAAGCAATCCATACAATGGGACAGATTACACCCACAAGGTATTGACGCATATAGAGAATGCACGAACGTTTAATTGAGCAAACTGAATGTTCCACCGGGTGTTAGATGCACTGATCCCAATTGTCATAACTGTAATCATCATGATGATCTCGATGACTTTTACAATTCTATCGTGATTACATTGAAGAGGTGTAGTCACACATTTTGGTCAAATCGCAAAGGTGCTTATAAGTATAAAGCTGTGCATGTGTACCAGGTTGGAACGAGCGAGTGAAATACCTTCATTGTGCAGCCCGTGATGCTTCCTGTATATGGAAAGAGACTGGTAAACCTAGACAAGGTGACATTTTTAATGTTATGAAATTATCCAGAATGAAATTCAAGCAGGCGATCAGAAAATGTAAAAGGGAGAAAGAAACTATCATTGCTGATAACATTGCAGAACAGTTGTGTCAAAAAGACCTCCGCAAATTCTGGAAAGAAATTAAGCACTGTACGAACAGTAAAGTAAAACTTCCGACAAACATTGATAATATACACGGTGCTGTAAACATCGGGTCAATGTGGAAGCATCATTATGAAAATGTATTTAATGATGTGGAGGATAGCCTATGTGATAAAGTTTGTTATGATTGTTCCACTGGCAATAAGGGAATGACTGTTGGTGCAGTTGAACTGATGGATATTATTAATGGACTCTCAAAAAATCAGTCACCAGGTCTGGACGGTATCAATGCAGAACATATTAAGTTCGCTGATTCTCAACTCGCCGTGCTTTTGTCTATCCTTGTGTCTTCGATTCTGGTGAATGGTTATTTACCAAAAGAAATTTCACAGTATGTTATTGTACCAATTATTAAAGACAAGAGTAGACGAGTAAACGAGTAAACGACAAAGGTAATTATAGGCCAATATATCTATCGAACATATTTTCGAAGATAACAGACACTGCTCTTTTTAACAGAATGGAAATGTACAAACTGCATGGCCTCCAGACCTGCTATATTGTCCTTGATACCTCTCAGGAATGCCGGTACCGACAATCTCTGGATTAGTTCCGGTATCATCCCTTGATAGACTAGGCGGGTTAAGCTAAACACTCTATCGCCGAACGTTTACAGGCTTTCGCATTCTTCATGTTTGATCACTGACATATCAGCTCGGAGCTATGCGATGATAATCGGCCTTTTGGAGACGTATCTGCTGTCGAGTGCGTCCATGCAAGACTCGACAGATGAACGTTCGGCATTAGAAAAACTGCGGTGTGCAGTTAGTGCCTACCCTCTGAGGGAAGCCACAAGATGGAGCATCTGTTCAGTTTCATTCCACCGGCATATTTCAATGAAAACTCTGAACTGATGGGCCCAGTTTTCCCATTCATCCGGCTTCCCATCAAACTTCTCAAGACCAACATTTTGGTACTTGAGGTGTTGAGTGTCATTGGAGGCACGTGAATAGGTTTGCTCTGCCTCAGTTCTGTGATAGTGTTGCCGTCGAAACTCGGGAGGTGACGGGGGAGGCCGGTATGTGGGGGTCTCAGGCTTCACATACCTATCGTAAGCATAGGGTAGTGGCACTGAACTCTGTTTCGGCCTTGCACCCTGACTGTCCCCCGGTAGTGGTCGAGCGGAAGGTAATGCAGCAGAGGCACTGTCATCTGTGGGGTACCTCTGACCGTGTGGCGCCCGAGTTGATGGGCCGCCTTGTCCGCACTTGCCTAGGTCGTGTTCGTGCACCTTTCGAAATAAATAATCGAGTTTTTCATTTTGCTCACCACTTTGGCTGGTGACTCTTTCTTCGAGAACATTGAATCGTTGGGTCAATGCATGGACTTGTTCGTCCCATTTCTGAAATAGGTTGTCGTTAAACTGAATGAACCAGTCAGGTATGCTTGTATGGCTAAGCTGTGTGGGCAGGCCGGCTGTGGTTCCTGGTACATCAGGCATGCCTACGGGAAGTGGGCCGGGTTGGTTCCAGGGGTAGTGAGACCCATCATGTGGAAATAAACCTGCTTTTTAGGCGGTGCTGACGGGGCAGCAGGTTTGGTGGGACGGTTTTTCGTTCTTGTCATGGCTAGATTGCCAAGTTGAAAACATAAGGCAAACAATACCTATATAGTACTGAAAAGTAATGTAATCGGTAGTCCAACAACAGAAAACGGAAAATGCCAAAATATTATTTAAAATTAATTTAATTTCCCAGCCGACTATGGGGACGAAGAATACCCAGATACTACTTAAAAGTGATGTCGTAGTGGGCCGCGGGCCAAATGCACAATGGTAGAGAAAAATTGTATTTAGTACATCAAAGTGATACAGAATTGGAGAAACATGTTAGCAAGGGGTAAGGCGAGAAAATTAGTTATATATATGTGGAAAAAACAGAACAGTTATCTGTTGCCGTTTTCCAAATGGCGTCGTTACTGCATGTGGCCCCTATTATTTCACTGGAAAGGTTGGCGGGAACACCCACTTCTGACACCAGTGTTGAAAACTACTAATAGTAAGCCATGCATACCTGTTCGTCTTCCGTGCCGACCCGTGGATTTGAGTGTCGCTGTCACGTACGCACGTCAGTCTAGCTGTCAGTCAGTCCGTGATGATAATGCGCGCCGGACCCTGGGGACTGCCCCTATTTATAGTCTTCTCAGCTCCCTGATGAGCATTGGAGAATGACCAGGTCCGGCACACTGAGAATTTCTCTCCTAGTGGTTCCACCTACCGATCGTGGAGGGCTGCACTTCTACAATATATTTGAGTTCTGTGTATTTCAATATAAGCTAGGGAGTGAATGACCGCGACCATATGTTCAGGCTATATTATATTTGAAAACATTATATTATAACAAATCAATCAACGACAGGTTTATATTTGTATGTGTTCTACGTTATCCGAATAGGACAGTGTAAATCGTAATACCACGGAGTGGAATTTAGGAGTGATCTTTGATAGTAACTTAAATTTCCGGCAACACGTACATATCTCAAACGTGTCGCTGCTGCTTTTTATATCATATTCGTGATCTTCGCCTTATTCGCCGGTATATGTCATTTTCTGTTGCTATAAGACTATTGCAACAGCGCTTGTTAGCAGCAGACTTTACTATTGCAATTCTCTCCTTTATAATATCGCTAGCAAGGATATCACAAAACTTAAGCGTGTCCAAAATTGAATAGCAAAATTGTCATACAAGATATCCTCGTTTTTCTCGCACTGTGCCATTTTTGAAATCTTTCCATTGGCTTCCTGTTTCCTGAATATTTAAGATCTGTACCATTACATACCAGGCACTGTCCAGTAAGCAACCATCTTATTTGCATTCACTGCTTCCACTTGTAAGAAAACCTATCCAGCTTATATCATAGGGTTTTATATGTGTGCATCAGGATTTTAAATTGTACACGATATTATGTATATCTAGAACATACACTAGGTGAAGCCACATGTTATAATATACATTGTAAGTGAAATGGTAATTATAGTGGGATTCAATGAAGTCGAGGGTTTTGTTTTTGAAATGGGGCGCCGGTAGGGTGAATGTCTGCACTGTTCTCACGGATATACATGGTAGAGTCGCAACCGGAGAAGTCAGTTACTATAGTTTGTTTCAGCTAATTCCCATGCACTGCTAGTGATATCTGCAAGTGTAGGTTAATGACCACCCCATGCATGGCTTGCGAGAATGGAATAATTGGACTAACGGCTTTATTGTTCCTTCCTGGGCTGGGATTGTAGATGAACTCCTGACACTGTGGCGCTCGATATGCAAATTAAGCGTCTAGTGGGAAGTAGCACAATACACCCATCTACAGAACTGTACATGTCCATAGGCTACGCAAATTAAGGGTAATATCATAGGCAGGTATACATCCCACACCTTGTATTGATCACGCCTATCACGAAAATATTGTATTCACCATCTACCAATACAAAGCATAGGCAACGGAACCGGGGCGGTTGGGCAGCTCAGCCCCCAATATTTTACAGGAAGCGTCCCGCAACCCCTCCATGCTGGCACAAACGGTTTGTTTAGTGTGCAAAAGGGATTGTGTGTATGGATACGTGTAGGGTTATGTTGAAGATTATGATTAGACTGAAGGCATTTTTTTTTTTTAAATTGACAGTTGTGGGTCTTTACGTGCATTTTGTACGTGCCATGTGGAGGGGTTCAACGAAACGCACTCCTAGCCTCCTTCGGTGTAGTTTCTATAGAGTCTATGATCAGTGATGCCATCTGACGGTAGCGGTACAACCAAGCGACCACTCTGTTCTCGCCGAGGTCACGCGAGAGTCGGAGTCGGCCTAGCGAGACCATCGCGAATTTACGGTCTGGTTGTTTCGCAAAAATTGTGTTCTACACATTGCGCGCGCACCGCGTATGAATACCGGTAACTTTTTAACGGTTCACGAACTTCGTTCCGGATTCCCGTTTCCTGTCTGTTGGTGATTTCCTTCATGTTGGCGGCTGCATTCGTTAAAATTAACGTATTTTGAAATGGGCCCGTTTTGTGTTCGCAATGCTCTGGATAATAGTGTTAGTTGAACCAGATAGAGTGCATATTAAACCGCAAATTGTTGAGGCAATTAATACAAAATCGGAATAAATTTAATGGTACCTTAATTGGCTGTACCTTACACAGTATAACTATAGTTATTACATACCCGCATAGTCATATAGTACAAGTATATAAACATAATTTTATAACGTATAATGCTGAATGCACTGGTGTTCAACTCAGTTAATCTTTAGCTCATTACTAAGACACTGACTTGCGATGAAAGTACACGTACTGTGCAAACGAGGGCCACTCTCCAAAAAAGTCTGACAGTTCGTCTAAATTTAAACTTTCCACGTTGTATTATTTCTTATTATTTCCTCATTTGCGATCTCACATATAAGTTAGACACATAATTGGATTCGTGTCGAATAGGTGTTTTAGGGTATGGATAACTCCATATAGCAACATGCAAGTAAAGGTGCCTAATTCCTGTTAGAGTAGTCTAAAAACCAAAAATTAAATAGGCTTTCCATTTTTAAACATGCATTTATTTCTGATACCCCTAAAAATACTTAATATTGTAAATTCAATTTTGCTAATATCTCATGCCAAGGTAAACTATCTTATCGATGTAACACAGTATAATAATGATTATAGTTCCATAAGGTACATAATTCTACCCATTTTTTGGTATTGCTAATTGGTCTTTTCTTTACGCTGACGCCCGATGCCAAACTTCTTCACCAATGTGCCACTATTAGAATTTTTTTTTATTTTAAAAAGTTAACGTTGTTAGTAAACCGATATATATTCAATATTTTGATGTAGATATTATTTTATAACGGTTACTGTTATATTCTCTGTAAATTTGATCTTTGTGTAAATAAAAAACCAGCCAAACTTTAACTGGTTACGCCCTATATCAAGCTAAAATGTGGATTGAGACAAAAATATAACAAACAAAATTATTTCAAAATGTATGGATACATAAATAATAATTCATATTACATATCAGAATTGTTTCCATAAAAACCTGTTCAGAAAAAACGCCATGTCACATACGATCTCGCCATGGTAAACACAACAAAAACTTGGTACCGGCCGGACGTAACCGTTTTGTGAAATGCAGTATATTTTTTCTAAACAGGTAATAAACGGCCAATTAGCAATTTAAAAAAAACGAGCTGTCAGACTTTTTTGGAGAGTGGCCCATGAGGCGATGTCAGTCCATGGGTAGCGGAATGGCCACCCAACAGAGTATAATTAACGATCGAATCGCGGTAAATGGTCGATCAAGGTCGGAATGCCAAAATAAAATCATGGGCAATTGTAAAGATTGGGGTCACTATACAGTTCAGTATTGGGAGCAGTTATGCAACGTCACCAATTTGTATTTACTGTTTAAATATAAACGACATAGACAATGGTATTTGTAATAATAATTTATTTGTAAATTTGCGGGTGATACAAAACTCTTCAGTCAATTAGTTGCATCAGTCGAGGATGCAGTGACATTACAGGATCTTAATACAATACATGGATGGATGAATGGACGGATAATGGCAACTGTAATTTATTATATAAAAAATTGTGTGCATGCACTGCGGCCACAATAATATACAACATGCAGACGACGAGTTAATGTCAACGTAATTGAGAATGTACAGCATAGAGCTACCAGGGCGATACCTAAAATTAGTCATACGGATTAGAATAGCAGGTCGATAGTATTTAATATTAAAACATTCGAAACTAACGACGGTAGTAACGTAGGGCCGACCTGGCTACGCACCACCTACTATATTAGGTGTTCATAATTGTCAGTGATTTACATAGAAAATATACCTCCAGCGAACTTCTTCATCATGGACTGATGGAGAATACTTCAACAATTAAGAGGGCACCCTTATAAAATAAAAACCGCACTCGAGATTATATATTAGAAAGTTTTCATTTACAAGACGAAGTGCCAATGAATGCCAATTATAGTAATAAATTACCCAAGCGGCAGTCATGTCAATAAGTAAAACATATTTTAAAGGCTATAATATTGACAGATATTTAATAATAAGTCGGAGGATTATAAAAGTCTGCGTACTCCCTTCTCGTCAACTAAAATGACTAGCTAAATTTGTTGTACAAATATTGAATATAATTTCCCCACCAAATTTGTTAGAAATATTGTTAGAAAAAATGCCCACCTCAATGCTGTTATCCCCCCGCGAAATAATGTCCAATTGCGTTACGAATCCCCCGCATCACGTGTCAAATTTACGCTGTGGCGCCTGCCCATTTGTCACTTGCTTGTGACGGAAGTGGTCTTTATGTCGCGGGGGACCTCGTTGCAATGGTTGGTGGGTCTAATTGACGCAGTTTAAAAATATTAGGGTTAGTAGATAAAGCCTAGGGTTTCTTTTTTCGCCTTAATGTCCGATCGAGATGAAACCAACGCCAATTAATATAATTCGTTTCTATTATAAACATATTGCTTAATCAGTTGTGTGCATGTAATCATTTTCTGTTGGGACGGTTTTTCATTAAACTTAATTGCTTATTTTCCTTCCTTCCTTCTGTGTAGTGACCACAGTCATTGTTGACTATTCTATCACTGTGATTATTTTGTGCCAGCATCAACATCATGTTGACATTGTTCTCATATTCAGTGTTGCCATTTTAAAACATGAAACAGATTATAGTTATGACCATGTAATGTTTTTTTATGTAGTGAACATGTTTTGAAAATTGTTGACATAAATTATGACCCACCATGCAAAAACGAGACGTTCGCGAAAACAAATATGTTGTTTTTATTGCATATTCGTATAGTCATAGAGCACATTCAGAGAAAAAAACAATACCCCAATGCTTGCTATGTTCACAATATTTCCAGAGATACAGCAATTAGAATCTTGAAAAAGCAAAATGGTTTGGAGAAAAAAAAGTTTTCATTCTTTATTTTGGCTATGGTTTTCTCACTGTCAAAATAAACACATTTAGGTAACGTCTATAAAAAGACAAAAAAGTAGAGGCAAGTTCTTATATAGCGCAGTATCCAGTCCTATGGACTGCTCAAAGCGCTTTACACTTTACTCCCTGGCAGACCTGGTCAATCGAACACCATTCAGCCACGCTGCAATTAATGCGCCAAGACTATTCATACACAAATATCCATCACTATCTATAGCCAGGTACTCATTCATACAGCTGAGTGAACTGAAACAATGTAGAGTAAACGAACTTGCCCAAGGTTCGACACAGCCGCACAGGATTCGAACCCACGGTCTCTCAGTACAGAGTCCGGTCTTACAGCTGCGCTACTATGCCATGTAATGACCAACATTTGAAAGTTTAATCTATACCGGATGATTTAACGATGGAAACTCCGTCAACGAGAAGCATCTCATCTTGGACTAGCGGGTCACAATTGTTTGCAGCTTTTAGTGTGTATTCAATAATTATTTCTGTAAAAGTAAACTGATCCTACATGCATTTGACTTAGGTAGCAAATTTTTCTGGGAAATATTTCCAGGCCGAACTGCAAAACCTCAAGATAATGGGATAAATAAAAAAAAACCAGGTGTACCAGAGGTGAAATATAGAGTATATAACATTCAAAATTTATAAAAGAACTGATCTTACTGCAGACATAGGGTGTTTTCTTAGGCACAGGATAGACAACAGACACATGTATTTATGTGGTGGAATAAAACCAACATTATTTTATTTTTCAAATACATATCATCAATGATATATTGAAAAACTACTACAACATGACAATTGTATAGGTAATATAATTATTCTATCCAATGAACATAATATATATGTATTTACGTAATTTTTTTAATGAACAAAATATTTCTGGGTATCATTCAGTTTCTAGGACATAGTATGTGATTTATTTTTTAATGACTGACATATAATATAGTTTTTCACACTAGTCGTAGTTGTATGTATTTGGCAACAAATTAGAAGTGACTATTCAGATTAATTTAACACTCTGTGGTAGCTATTTGCCCATAACTGCTCCGAGATCCCTCCTTTAATTAGCCTGGTGCCCTACAGTGACCACTATATCCACTGGTTACTTTGTGGAGGTTACAACAAGAGTCTTGTTTTATGAGAGGCTATATACTGGCAGACATGAATGAAATATGCTTGCCATTTCGTATAAATCACCAGTAGTGGAAGCAGAATGTAGATTCGACAAGCATATCTGCACCTACCACCTGACACATCAATAAAACCTGTGCCAGCATGCTAAACAGCATAAACCAGTAACAATGTTAAGGCTCTGAAAAGAGCCGTTTGTTTTCTTGATGTGGAAGTAGGCGGCATCGGCCTCTCTCTGTCGTCTCTGCTCTGTAATATCTGGAAAACTACAAATACATTAGGCATGATCACACACATTATGTTGACAACTTAGACAAGGTAATTACAAGTAGAGATGTTCCAATCGACTACAAGAAATAATTTTCCTATTGCATGTGTCAACACATGCTATAGGAAAATACTGCGATAACCCATTTATTAACTAAATGCCAAATTGTTTAGGAAGTTTGTGTTGCTGTCAAAGCTGGGCCACCAGAATGCTTGGAACTACTTGTTGGTGGTACATCTGAAACAGAATACAAAGCAGCAGCAGACTTTTGTGTTAAAAGAACATGCGATGTCATTTACTCAAACGACTCTTCTGTTGACTAACTGAGCCAATTCTAGGTGTAACATAATTGATTACTGGCCTCACTATATTCTCACAACCACCATCGCCACATGATGTAGTCATGTAATTAATTTTGTGTGTGCCCGAGCTATTGCCAACTTGTTAAGTTCGAAGGCTGATATTTTAGCATTTCCTGAAGCTAACTCACTTATTGTCAATCCATATATTTTTCGTATAGATCTTTTTCTCCTACCCCATGTTTCTGTAGCGTTGTGTGGAATTTTTACCTAAGGCTGGTAGGGGTCACACATATTAAATATAGGAAATTTAAACTTATAACCACTTTTTCTTAGAACTGTGGGTTCCATCTGAAACCAGACTTATGAGGAAGTCTTTTTGATGGCTGACCAGGAAGGAGAGTTTATGCTGCAGTTTTATTAGGATCATGAAGCAGTTTAAGTAAGTGTCCCTTTTCAGCCTGCTGTTGTTCTGATTTAGTTGCCTTGTGAGACCTTTGCAGTAAGGACTGTACACCCCTGAAAACATTATATCCACCTGTTATGTTACTCCTAAGAAGAGTGTAAATAGACCAGGAGGAATGTTGGGTACAGTAGCGAAATACAACTCTAACAATTTTAATTGGTCAAGGCAACGGTTTGTAGTCGTTAGCACTGCATGCAAATGTTTACAGAAATAAGGCTGTCGTGTGTGAATGAAATCTAAGCAAGTGCATATCGTTAGGAATATATTACAATGTAAATGCCATCATCTGGTGCCGGAACAGGAAGGTACTGGGCAACGACATCATGGAATACCTTAGGAGCCTGTGTGTTCAACTGTGTAAGTACATTTTCACTAGCTGCATTTTATGAATACGAATGTTCATTGGCAAATGGTTTCTCGTCTTCTGATGCAACAAATGCCCACCCATGTTGTTCCTAATTTGGAATGAGGCTGACCTTTCCAGCCGTTACCCCTGGAAGTGTTTACCTGATTTGGAAATTTGGTTAAATTAGTAGCACCATGCACTGTGTCATGTGCATGTCTGGGGAGAGTTCTATCAATGAGTGTTCGAACTTGTAATGCTACACATTTGTTTAAATGATGTGCATTTTCACCTTGCACAATCAACCTGAACTGATTTTCTGTTATATTATTTGTTAGCAAGAGTGGATTTCACCTATCTTGTTCCGGCACCAAAAACCACAGGCTTATTAATTATATGAGTGGCTATGTTTGCATTATCAAGAAAGAGTGATGTTTCAGTACTCCTCATAATTTTTAAGGGGAGAATGTATGGTTGTAATTTGTTGCCTTCTGTTATGAATATAACTGGCAGCGGTATTACTCTGAGTAAGATTGCTAATGTTAGTAGCTTGCGTAGGCATAGACTTTTGTTTATTGCTATTCTTATTGGAACCAGTACTCACACTGTGATGGTTACTGCTTGGAAGAGTCATTTTTTCTGTAATAGCACATTAACATTGACTGTGCCTGTAATAATCCACTGCATGATCACCTGTCTGATGTAATTTGGATAAAATTATATGTTTCATAAATAAGCAATATCATCTGATGGAAGTTGTGAATTAAGACTAACAAGACCATAGAAACCTTTCCGGTATAAACATGCTATTGTGGCATCTACAATTACTGAAACACCACAGACAAATAAACATGTCTGTAATGGATAATTAGCTAACTACTGCTGGAAATGTGGACTGATATGATGCCTTCCTAGATACTGTACAGTGTGACACAGACACAGACAAATTAACAAACTTGTACATTCGGTGTTGGTAAAATTACTGATTACAACCGTAGGTATCATATTAATTTGTACACGTGATACAAGTCATCAATGAAATAATATACAATAAATGTTATCATTTACACATTCAGTATCAGCACTAAACGTACATTACCACTAAACATATGAACATCTGGTAAGATCTATGTTCGATGCTGAATTGCACAGATGATTAACTGTTACAAAATAATGGTTCCACTGACTTTTAAATTACCTAAATAACAAATGAAATGACTACCCCGGTATATGGCACTGGTCTCTGTCATGGCGCCTCAAGTTGAGTCCTCGTCTGATGCACAGCGATCGCAGAGTGATGCTGGAATGAACAATGTTATTGACAATAATTATCTCAGGCAACCACGGAGTGCATTTATGCATCACAACAAAACATCAGCATTCAGAAAATGTCCTTCCTTAGATAAATAATCATCTACAGAAAGACCATCAATTTCAGTTTGTACTGATTTTGGTACATGTGACGTCTTGTAATTTGGGTAATTTAAGTTTTATTATTACTACATTTTCTAGAACTCCTACTCACTCATCATAACGCGAGAGTACACCAGGCACTACGATGGGCACTCTAGGGCACGTCTCCTGGGCTTTTTGAATCAATCGGTGATATTGATCTAACGTACGATGGAGATGACGGATGTCGTTCCATATAGCCACCAGATTATTCATTGCCACATACAAAAGTACTGCATCGCACAACTGTTGGCTCCACCTCAGCTAACACAAAGTTGTTATGTTAACAATTAAATCCCATTTAAAACAGCAATGGCAGTGCTCTTGCAAGCACGTGTTCCATGAAACTGCAATTAAAACCATATAAAGTGAAATTAAATCAAAATATGTGTTGCTATACTGTCATAAACTTTGCCAATAGAATAGATTACTGAACAATCTTCAGGGTAGTTCTTATTCAATTCAAACTATTCATTTTGCATATCCAAACATTTGTATATATACAAAATGAAATATTTTGAAGCCAGTAGAATAGGTTCTTAATCTTCACAGAAGTTGGGAATTTGTAATTGCATTATTATAGAGTATGTAGCAAAATACAGTTTCTGAAATTATCAAAACTGTAACACAATTTCTGTCATTATTCCATGCAAACAAAATGAGTACTTTGTTAGTTACTACCCATTTGGGTAGTAACTAAGCACCAACTGTCTTAAAAGCGTAACATGTCAGAGTTTTTATTTAATAATTCACATACAATTTTGAATAGGAACTTACCTCTAGCCAAAGCCGATATTATTGCCCAGTTTTGCCTTTTGGGTTTAAAAGCTCACTTTACCACAGTATTTGAGATAAGATAAGGAAAGAGGTGGTGTGTTTTAGTCTGTTCATGGCACAACATCCTGAAGGATGACTTACTTAGGTTTACTTAGGTTGTTCCTGACCGTAGGCGGTGGCCTTGGTGGTCAGATCTACATGTCTCTGTAAATGCCCTACGACTTCCTGTGAAGGCGGCTCATCTAAATCAGGGTTGGATTTCTGACAGTTAGGAAGGTATTTCTGACGAGACAATGTCAGAAACTGTCATAGACTGGTTTCTGACAGATAGACTGGTTTCTGACAGATTTCTGATGTCAGAAACTGTCAGAATCTAATACATGCCATATGCATAAATTTATGATTTTGCTAATTGCACAAGCGATGAAGCAATGACTGGAAACACTTGAATGACATATGGTGACAACAGAGCTTGCATCTAGCAACTGTTTTTCCATTACTTTCTACTTTAACAAACTGTTCACACACAGCCTTAGCTGGTCTGCCTTAAACATGGTGCAAACTAAGATGTTAGTGCTACTAGCACTATTAAAGTTACTATTCTCAATTTGGGACATAAAAGAACCACTGAGGACGACAAGCACCCTGGCAGTGACCACCCTCAGTGCCAGCATAGAAAGGTCGGCTTGGCGATAATGTTCTGAAAAAGGTTGACTAGATGAATGAGACCTCATAAGATCATAACATATAACCACAATATATACAGACTAGTCAGTAATACAACGTTGCAGAGTGCGGGAAACAACTAGAACTAGAAAGAACTATTCAGTGTCTAAAAATTGTTGGTAATGAATTTGTACTTCTTTCACATGTAACAGTATATATCTATGTGAAGATGCTACAACATGTGGCTGCTGAGTAGAAAGCATTGGGCCAATCACTTTACACCTCCATCAAGCATATTGGCAAGTTTAACCTGCCCCCCCCCAGGTTAAGAAATTAATGGCACTGTTCATTGTGAGAGCAACGTATGCATGTTAGGGCTATGACTCACTGATAACAGTGCCTTTTATTATGGATTTCCTGGCACACATAAAAGGATTATGGTCAGAACTGGTAACAAGCACAAGTCATGCTACCAGTCTTTCTTTGCAATTTTGTACGTATCTCTTCCTTCTTAACTACAAGTGCTATCTTGTACAAATACCGTGTTTTTACATCCCCCGACAATGACTCGATGTGCTGTTGTTTAACTTTTCTTGATTTGGGATGACAAGCCATACCCACCACAACCAGTGTTTACATTTACGACTATTGCGCTCGCCCATAAAAATTAATGTCAGCCGGAGGCTTAGGGACCCGGATGTTGGGTTTTGCTCGAACTACAAATAGGGACGATATTAACTTAGTTTCTGGCTGGATAAAATACTACCATCTGAAGGGAAACCGTTATATTGGTCATGTGCAGAAAAGTTGTTTCAGTCAATAACATAACATACCAATCGCATAATTATCATCTGGTTAACTTAGTGATAACTAAACAAATTGGCACTTATTTAAAGAGCAATTTTAATGACATTAATAGGTATGTCAACAAAAAAGCATATGTTATATCATCATTTAAATGGTGCTACATGATGGATAATGATATGTAGTTTACTACCCTTTTTGATTTTTTTTGATATCTTCAATATTTGTGGCGAAATTCAACTTTTAAATCTTAAAATGGTGGCATTTTTTGTCTATTGGTTTTCAGTCCATTTCTTGTGCACAGTCTGCACGAGGACTGCATTTATTTGATTGGAAAATAGTAATAACATTGAAACCTTTTAACTTACGTATGTGAAATCAAAAATGGTGCAACCCTTAAGGAAATGTCAATTTTTGGTGACCTTGACTTGACCTTCACAGTTGACCTACATTCCACTTTTGACCTAGATTTGGTCCACAGCATGGGATTAATTCTTATTAATGACATCATTTAGCTGAAAATAAATAAATAAAGTAATCAGCACTGTTAACATTTGAAGTATGAATATTGCCAATATAATTAATTTAATATTATGCAACCTTTAAACGGCTATTAGAACTTGACCTATATTTCACATTTGACCTATATACCTGAATTTATGGCATAATTAATTCATACATGCACCCACTGGATGAATCATGATACAACCCTTAAGGAAATTTCAATTTTGGTGACCTTGCCTTGACCTTCACACTTGACCTACATTCCATTTTGACCTAGATTTGACCTACATACTGGGATTAATTCCATAAAAAATGACATACTTTAGGTGAAAATGAATTAAGAAATTGGAAATTATCATTTGGGTGGAAAATTGCTAATATAATTACTTTAATGCTATGTAAACTTGTAAATGTATTATCTAAACTTATAAATTCTATTAATTAATTTGCTTATACATGACAGTAAATAATAATTGTTGTATGCTTGTCCTAAGAGAGTTATTAGTATTTTGTTATTTTTTATTTTATTTTGTTTTCTTCATAAAACAGTTTCTTAGAATGTAGAAAGATGGAATAAACATTCAGAATTATGTACCGTTCAAATTAAATAGGTTCCTTTTCTAAAAAAAAACAATATTGTCAACATAATACAGAAGAATGCTATTTATCTTACATACTGTTAAAATACACGAGGTGTTCTACTTGCACATTTTCATCAAATTCATTGCTGCAAACATGATAAACTGCTCTGCGTTTTTGGCTTAGGCTTTGGAAAAGAATGATAGAACGAATGTTGTAACTAACTTTAAGTTTTATGTATATCTATATCTTTGATTTCTTTCTTGAACACAACAAAAGCTCTGTAATGTAGTTTATTTCTGTAAACAACGCTCGATGATGCTATTTTTTTTCTTTACTTTTTCTTTTTAGTCTTTCCTTGTATGGCATTGAATAATAATTATTATATCTGCATATCCCAAAACAATTATTGTTACTAGTAAAAATGTTAATACATAGAAACTAAAGGTGTTGCTTAATTATATTGTGTCAACTCATGACCTAATGTTGTTCCCTAATGTTTTTTTTCCATTTATAAATTGGATCTTGCAATATAGAATGGAAACAACCATTTGTAGACATTAGTCCTGTGCAAATGGTTTGCTAAATGATGCAGTTCTCTTTATATGTATGTATGTTAATTATTTGTAGTTATATCTCGGTTGTTGTATTTTTTTACTATTATGTTCATAATTATGCCATGCCTAGTGGAAGGCCAGCCAGTTGGCTATCCTTATTATCTTTGTTCCCTAATGTTCCTTGTTTTATTACATATATGTTTTCTTTTGTTTTACTATTACTCATACAATTGCGGTGAATGTTACGATGACATGCTACACAGAATGTTACGATGACATACTACACAGAATGTTATGATGACACGCTACACAGAATGTTACGATGACATACTACACAGAATGTTACGATGACATACTACACAGAATGTTACGATGACATACTACACAGAATGTTACGATGACGTGCTACACAGAATGTACTAAGCTGATTATTCGTTTGCATTACAGGTTTTTTCATTTGATTTTCTATGTTGCTTCTGGTAGTAGCGTAAAGACGACGGACTGGGGAGATTGGTTTAATATGATATACTTAACTAGATTTGTAAATGGATGATAATATTAGTATTGACCGGATCCAAACAAATGCAAACTTTGACTTTAGAAAATTATATAATGAAATTAATCATTACGGAGAAGAAATGTATCATGATTCCCCCTTTTCTTTAAATACCAACGATTGTAAATATTTTACCCCAAATGAATTCTCAAAAGCTTTCCACTGTGACAATATATCTCTATCGATGTTATGTATGAATTGTCGCAGTTTGGAGGCACACTGGGATTCTGTGCAAGAAGTACTTTTTAACTTATCTTCAAATGGTCTCAAACTTGAATTAATTGGCTTAACAGAAATATTTAGAATTCGTGATTCCCCGCAATACAAAATAAGTGGATACCACAGTTTATTTTTTAATACAAGATCACAAAATGATGATGGGCATGGTGGAGTTGGAATATATATCAACGAAAGCTTCATCTACTCTAAACGTGAAGATCTCTCTATATTTATTCCCCATGTTTTTGAATCTATATTTTTTTAAGTTCAAGGTAATCATTATAAACCTTTTATAGTAGGTGTAATTTATCGTCCTAACTCTGCTCCTCGTGCAGATATCGATATGTTTATAAGTAAAATAATAGAAATACAGGATAAAATATCAACTGAAAATAAAACTACTTATTTAATGGGCGACTATAACATTAATTTGCTAAACTTTGTCACCCATCAAAAAACCAATGACTTCATAGATAATGTAATATCTCAAGGATTTATTCCGCATATAACTAAACCAACACAAATAACATCATATTCGGTAACACTTATAGACCATTTATATTCAAATCATACTCATCCTAGTTATGAATCGGGGATTATTACCACTGATTTTGCTGATCATTTTGGAATATTTCATATAATTTATGGCACATCTCGTCCACAAAAATCAGTATATAGGCAGGTACGACAGTTGACCCCACAAGACATTGCATCATTTAGAAATCTATTAGATATGGCTGATTACTCAACTGTACTATCCACTGCTGATGCGAATGAAGCTTATGATAATTTTATGATGATATACAAATCACTTTTCGAAATATTTTGTCCAATTAAATCTGTGAAAGTTAAAAAAAATACCTTAAACGAGAACCATGGATTACTTCAGGCATATTGACTTCATCTCTAAATAAAGCAAAGTTACTTCGAAAGAAATTAAACAGACATAATCCAGAAATCATCAATAAATATAGAGAATATTGTAGTCTTTAATAAGATTAAACGAGCAGCAAAAAGTATTATACAGAAATGCTAGAAGAACGTAAGCGCAATATCAAAGAAACATGGGCTGTATTACGACAAGCAATACATAAACAAAAAGAATTCGCCAAACTACCTGAAACCTTCATCATAAACGGACAAGAGAATTCAAATTTAAAACAAATTACAGAAGAATTTAATATTTTTTTCATTGGAATAGGTAAATCGATAAGCAACTCAATAGCTCTTCCAGATAAGCAATTTGAAACACACCTAAGAGGAAACTATCCCGTAAATTTTTCATGCAACCAACGCAGACACCAGAAATATAAATAATTGTACGAAAACTTAAAACAAAATGTACTGAAGGTTTCGACGGTCTATCCACTAAACTACTGCAAGCGACCATACATGAAGTAGCCACTCCGCTTGAGCATATACTAAACCAATCCTTTGTCACGGGAATTGTTCCTGAAAACTTAAAAACTGCAAAAGTCATTCCCGTCTTCAAATCAGGTAACAATAAACTGTTCAACAATTATAGACCTATAAGTATTCTACCCGCGATTTCTAAAATAATGGAAAAAATCGTATGCAATAGATTAATAATGTTCTTAGAAAAATATAACATTCTGTATAAACATCAATATGGGTTTCGTGCAAAACATTCTACTATTCAACCAATACTGCATAAACCATGATATTTTACTGTACAAACTAAACTTTTATGGAATTCGGGGAATAAGCAATAAATGGTTTGCAAGTTATTTATCAAATCGAAAACAATATACTGAGATACACAGATGTCAATCATCTCCAAAAAACATAATAAGTGGAGTGCCCCAAGGATCCATACTTGGACCAATCTTATTTTTAATTTATATCAATGATATAACTAACTCTACGTCTCTGAATCTATTATCTTTTGCAGATGACACAACTGTATACCAATCAGGTCCTCATATTGATACTTTAATTGACAGCGTAAACCAAGAATTAATACATTTGTACGATTGGCTTTGTGCCAATAAATTGTCATTAAATATAAAAAGACAAACTTTTGCATATTTAGTCCACCGAATAGCAAATACCAGGTAAATAACTGTATTAAAATAAACAGTGAAATTATTAATCATGTTGGAAAGGATGACAAAGAAAAATCGGTGAAGTTCTTAGGAATACATATTGATAAACATTTAACATGGAAAAAACATATCACCATAATCAGTTCTAAAATATCTAGAGCAATTTTTGCAATTAATAGAATGAAACATGTTTGGCTACGCAGTGCTTTAAAAACTCTATATTATACCTTGATTCAAAGTCACTTAACTTACGGTGTACAAGCATGGGGCAATGGAAATACCATAAGAAAGATAGAAATATTACAAAAACGCGCTATACGAATAATTAACAAAAAAAGATATAGAAGTCACACCGATCCAATCTTTAAATCTGAAAATATACTTAAAATCACTGATATTCACAGGTTGCATGTCTCACTATTTATGTATGATTATCACCACAATACACTGCCTAAATCCTTCAAACACTATATACCAAAAAAGAATCTAGCCACTAACACCAGAATTACTAGACAACGTAACCTCTTATATAGAGAGAAGCCCAGAACACATTTTTCATTTAAATTACCTAAACACCATTTTATAAAACTATGGAATAATCTCGATTATAAGTTACAAAACGTCAAATCCAGACAACAAATGAAATTTTTATTATCCAATCAATATCTAGACAACTATCTTAGCCACGTGCACTGCCTAAATCCCAGATGTGTGGAGTGCAATTAAATATTTGTTTACTTTCATATTAATGTTTGGATAATCATCGTATACGTATGTGTAAATATAATTCGAAATATGTTTATGGGGTCACAGGAAGACGGCATATTACATGCCACGTGACCACCATGCAACACAACTTAATTTTTAAACGGTTGTTTTGTGTATGTATACTGCTATGTTGTTGTTGTTGCAAAATAAATTGATTTGATTTGAATGGCTATTAGAACATGACCTATTTATTTGACCTATATTTCACATTTGACGTATGTACTGTAATTAATGGCGTAATTAATTAATAAATGTGCACACTGGACGTTTGAGGGATTACAAATGTCAAAGACAATACATATAAACTTTAATCAACCTACTAGTATTACAAATTAATTCGAAAGTGGCACAATCAACGTTTGAGGGATGGAAGTTGTTAATATATAATTTCATGCTATGTAACCTTGTACATGCCTCTTTTAACATGGCCTACTTATTTAACTAGTGCTCACAGTTGACCTATGAACAGGGATTAGTAGAATATTTACCAGACCATTTTGTGTACTAGAGGACCTTTTACTGAACAGTGCTTAGCAGATTTACATTGGACATATATCACTCCCCTAAATGTTGACTGAATTCAAAATGAGTTTACCATGGAAATAAAAAGAACACATTTTATATAACTGATGTGAAAATTTTTTACAAAACATGATATCATTGAAAAAACCATCAAGGCAATTTATTATAACGTAAACAGTGCAGCACCATTCATAATATTTTACAAAGGTTAATGTCCAGAACACCAGGTTATTATATAAATGTTCATAATTTCACTATAGGTAACGTGCATAAGTCCGTGCAACATGCACTGAAGTTCATAACTTCACGATAGGTAACATGCGTAAGTCCGTGCAATATGCACTGAATTATAGTTCATGATTCACAATAAGTAATATGCATAAGTCCATGCAATATGCACTGAAGTTCATAATTTGTGTGTGAAAGTCCACGAAAGTATGCACTGGGTTTGCTACGACACCAGCCACTTCTACCATAATCAGAGAACTCTGCCAGTTGCTGATGAGTCGACCCATGCAAGGAGCAATGTCTATAATTCTCAGTTGAATAGCAGCTTTCATTATGTGAGCATATTTTCACTGCACATAACTTCCAGTTGAGCAACGGATGTGAGGTAAGCATAACTATAGCCGCACTACCCATTTCTGCTGATATCACAGCTTTGCCAGTTGTTGAAGAACGGAAACATCCTAGTAGCGACGTCTACATTTCTCAAAGTCATGTAGCAATGTTCTTCAAGTGTGCGCATTGTTATTCCACGTAAATTTGAGTTGAGCAATGGATATGAAGTGACTATGATGCCAGACACTTCTGCAGAGATCAAAGAGCTTTGTCAATTCCTGAAGAGTTGACCCATGCGAGCACTTGCCATTATTGACATTGGTGCAGGCCCACAGCTGTTTCCTGTTAGGCACAGTCTCGTGCGTAGGTGTCAGTAATTTGAAAATTTACTTTACAAATACAATAGCAATTTCTAAATAAATATTCTTAGAATATTTTAATAATGATGATTTCTAATTGAATCAGAATTTAATTTAGAAAGTAAAGAAAAACAATTGCAAATTTTTAGCTGTATATATATGAATGAAAGGTTGTCTGCCAAGGAGGATTAAGACTTAACATGGATGGTTTATTGCATGCAGTTGAAGTTATGTATACAGTGACATCAAAGCCAAAGGTGTTCATCATCAACACAGAAACAAATGATCCAGACAAAGCTGATGCAAGTGAAGTAGTGATATGCCAAATTCTATGTTTTGTAGTTGTGTTTTGAAAAGTAATTTTGATTCATAATGGTTGTTTTGGTTGAACTGTTTTTTGAAGTGACAATTTTGTAGATAAAAAAATGTATTAGAAAAAATAGTGACAGAGTGCACATGTTGTAGCATGAAGAAAGCAGCTAAACCTGATGTTGGCATCGCTTGAAAGCTATAATAGCTGCTCTCCTCATGCTACTGACATATCTCTTCATGCCAATGGTACTCATGTCTCTTGCAAAATGCTTTGGAAGAAACAATTCACGATGTGCCCAGAAATTGTTATTATTTGAATCAGTGATCAGCTGGGCTATTCGTGTACTAACAATGTGCCGGGCTTGGTCAAAATCATTTGGAACAACATAGTGGCTGCCGGACTTAGGAATTCGTGTTAGAATATGGCATATCACTGCCTGTAATACAGAAGGTATTGAAGTCAGTTTCTGAGCAAATGACACAATACCTTCTGCCAATTCTTCAGGTGCATAGCCACTGTATAGATCATTCGTTCCTATGTCGATTAAAACAACATTTGGCACCTCTGCACACACAGCTCCAAATTCACGGAATAAACCACCCAAGGTAAGTCTCCCCTTTCCTAGAAAGACAACCTTGTCAAACATACAAGACAGGAGAAGGTCGGGACAGAAATAGCGGTACTCAGCATTGCTGTTACACACTTCTGACATGCGACGCACAAAACTGTGCCCAACGATTAGCAGCTTGGCCTTGCGTGCTTCGGAATCCATTCTGAAAATAAAATAAAAAACATTACATTTCTGCATTTTTGTAATATCACACTTTTCTTAGTGCACACAACATCGATATCACTTCGGTGTTGTGATTCACGACAGAAGCCACGTACAGGCGACAGTGTGAACATTCTGTCCTTGTATGTGAGTATGCAAGATTGTTTGATATATCGTAACTTATCTTTATCTTCACCACCAGAATTCCTGAGTATTTGTGGCATGAAATACAAATCACAACAAGATATTATGATTCACATAAAAACACCACAAACAAAACAGTAAATATTATTAACATCAACAAAATGGATAGTCAAGATGACTATAGACTGAATTATAAACTGTGAATTACAATAATATAGGATTACAGGAATATAGGAATACAGGTGATATAAATGAAAGTGGAAATATTAACTGTTCGTAATTTCTATCATAAAAATACTGATACAGACACAATAATAATATACACGTATTACAGTTTATTAACACAACTGACTAAAATTGAACTGTTAAAAATGCGGATTGTTCAGATTAAGAACGTATTCCTTTATTGATTGAAAAGGAAGTAGAGCGCACAGCCACAGATGTGACATCAATAGACATTGCCGTAAATGTCACTGTTTTCGAAATTTCGTAACTTGTCCTAAAATATTGATCACTAGAAAACAGTATTGCATATATAACAAATATCCAATCACAACTTTCTAACATTTAACTGATAAAAGTGGGGATGGCACATATTACAATATCCATCGCACATACGTTAAATGTCACCGCGCCTCAGCGCATACATTATAAACAGCCGCTAATGCGTCGAGCGACACACAAAATGCATCAAACTGGCACGCTACCGGTCATCTAAGATTAGTCTTCCTTGCGTTCCGCATGGATATACAAGATTCATAGTTATACCATATGAAAGCTAGGATTCTAGTTTCACAAAGACACCTAAGCATTTTTAAGATACACGCTAAAATATTTTTGTAAGTAAACACAACGCAAAGTTCACCAACCTTAATACTGCCCGGCCGAATACAATGTAACATATTTTACCCGCCAAGCATCTTCTGATGGCATTCATTGGTCGATATAAATGTCAACAGTAAACAAAATTAGTATGCATATCGAGATCCACGTTTTCCGAGACCATGTGATCGAGATGGTCTGCGCATGCGTCAGGTGTAGTCCATTCCGATTTTTCCGCTCTGCTGTTATCGATTGTTTTCACGATTTCGAAACATTTTTGTTACTGTTAACTGTGTGAGGTACTACTTTGGATATACCAGAATATAATCCCATAGTGGTATATGCGATCAAATCACGCTAAGACACGATTTGACAAAGGTTTAGCCTTAGCTTCCATAACAACCAGTTCAAAACAAGATGGCGAATCTGTAAACAACTTACACAAAGCGCGCCAAAACCGAATCGCCCCTAAAACAACCCCAAATCAGTCCATTCACACAAAGCTTACGTATTACACTGTTACAGATCCGGATTGTACGTTGTCAGCAACACACAGGAAACCAACAGCAAACACAATATACAATACATTTTTGCATTTTATTACTGTCTTTTACATGTACTGTGATCTTACTACTGTGATTTTATATTAGCTGTGATATATAACTTAATCATAAAAACAATACCAACATCTGTACTGGAATATAATCTCTTGTTTTGCTTTTGTTTTACTGCAAGCAAAGCAGCTTGTGCAATAGCTGCTCTTATGATGGTGCCACCCAAAATGGGCACACCAGTGGTAGTTCTGATTAGTATCATTATTGCATTCATACCCAAATTCCCGATACACCTGGACCATACCCAATTCACGGACGATCCAAATGGTCTGCTAACATATGACAGGTCTTGCTGGACTGACACAAGTATTAGACTGGCACTAGCTTTCACCAGAGACTCCCGCAACAAGTACCACACCAAACTGGCTTATGCAATCCCTACATCGGGACACAAAACATGTTATCTTGTCCTATTAATCCTCTGTGGGGACATCCAAACAAACCCCGGCCCAGTCAGACACCCCTGTGGATTTTGTAAAAAGCCTGTTGCTTCAAATCACCGAGCAGTCTGTTGCGACCGGTGCAACCAATGGGTACACATTAAATATTGTGACATAAGTCCAGATCAATATAATCTCCTCTGTAACAGTTCCTGTTCCTGGCACTGCATGAAATGCGACCATCCTAACTAGTCATTCCTTCTTCCAAGACCACTTATTGGAATGTTCTCACAACCGATATAACAGCCTTAGTGACACAGACCAAAATAACCAAAACACTGACCCCCACACACAGATCTCTCAAACAAACTCGAGTCGTACATCCCAAACCTGGGATCCAACCTTTGGACCAAACCCTCAAAATGCATCAACCCCTGAACGTCGTAAGAAAACCAAACGTAACACACTTAGCGGAATTCTAATCAATACCAACAGTGTCAAAAGCATTGCAAAGACAACCCAATTAAAAACAACTATTCAGTCAAATAATCCTGACATCATATTCCTAGTCGAAACCAAAATAGACGAAAACTACCCTACCTATTCGTTCCTACCACCTAACTATAGCGCCATCCGAAAGGACAGAAACACCCATGGTGGTGGAGTTCTCATAGCCTTCTGCGATGACATTGTAGCAGAACCACTTACAAAACTAAACTCAAGCTGTGAAATAGTATGGACAAAAATCCATTTCACACGAAACAAATCCATATACTTTGCATGCTACTACCGACCTCCCAGTGACCACCTTAAATCCCTTGAAGCTCTCCACGAATCCCTAACAAAACTGTACAGATCACAAAAAACTTCTCCTAATGTAGTTATAGCAGGTGACTTCAACCTTCCTGATATTAACTGGGGCAAGCAGCAAACCACTGACAACAGAACTGCTAGCAAGCATAACAAACTGCTAGAAATAATTAGAGAAATTGGATTACAAAACATGGTCAACGATCCCACACGAGGTGATTCCGGCAATATCCTTGACCTCATACTCACTTCTAATCCATCGATAATTGCTAACACTCACATCACTCCCGGCATGAATGATCATGAAGCTGTGACCTTTAACGTAAACCTAAATCCAATCCGTAACAGTAAACCACCACACAAAGTGTTCCAATATAAATCTGCAAACTGGGATAAGCTTAAAGACGACATAAAACAACTAACAACAACATACTTTGACACGAACCCAAATTCAACACATGTCAACACAAATTGGAACTTTTTCCGGAATAATCTTACTTCATTAGTCAACAATAATATTCCCAGCCGCAACACCAAAGCAAAAACCCACCTCCCCTGGATAACACGTGAAATAATAAGAATGCAAAGAAAACGCAACAAAAGCCACAAAAAAGCAAAACAAACTGGACGTAATAGTGACTGGGAAAGGTTTAGGCAACTCCGAAAACAAGCCACTAAAGCTGCAACCAAATCCTACTCAGACTATCTAAACAATCACATTGGAGACAGCCTAAAAACAAACCCAAAACAATTTTGGTCATTCATTAAAGCAAACAAACGAGAATACATTGGCATCCCTACACTGCAAGCAAACGACCAACCAATCACAAATGATCACGACAAAGCAAATACACTTAACAACCAATTTAGTTCCGTGTTTACTCAAGAAATGTACCCCATCCCCCAACTAGCTCCATCCATCTATCCCGATATGCCCTCCCTCGAAATCGGGATAGACGGAGTAATTAAGCAACTGAAAAACCTAAACCAAAATAAAGCTACAGGCCCCGACGAACTCCCAGCCAGAGTCCTTAAAGAGACTGCAGTGGAAATTGCCCCCATCATCACACACATTTTCCAGCAGTCATACAACACTTGCAAACTCCCAGATGACTGGCTCCAAGCACTAGTAACACCAATACACAAAAAAAGCCACAAATCAGACCCTGCTAATTATAGACCAATTTCGTTAACATGCATCCTCTGCAAAGTTATGGAGCACATAATTCTAAGCAACATGTGGAAACACTTACACAAACACAACATCGTCATCCACTTCCAACATGGATTCCAACCAGGTCTGTCTTGTGAATCCCAACTCATCGAGACAGTCCACGACTGGATGACTGCTATGGACAATAAGACACAAATAGATGCCATCCTACTCGATTTCGCCAAAGCCTTCGACAAAGTCCCCCATAAACGCCTCCTATCCAAATTAGCTTTCTATGGAATAACTGGAAACAAACAAAACTGGATCAAATCGTTTCTATCCAATCGCAAACAGAGAGTCTCAGTCAATGGAGCCCTGTCGGACAGCACAAATGTTACATCTGGTGTACAACAGGGCTCAGTCCTAGGACCTGTCCTATTTTTACTCTACATAAACGACATAACCGAAAACGTCCAATATTCCGTACGTCTCTTTGCAGACGACAGCATTATATATCGCAAAATCACATCCGAAACCGATCACAAAACTCTCCAATCTGACCTGATCAAACTCCAAACATGGTCTAATAAATGGCAGATGGAATTTAACATATCTAAATGTGTGCATCTCCCAATAACAAACAAAACCAAACCCAAACTACATTCATATTCACTCTTTGGCATACCACTCTCTACCGCATCTAGCCACACATATCTTGGAATAAAATTAAATTCTAAACTAACCTGGGCTAACCATATCACTGACATAACTTCCAAATCTTCAAAAGTCCTAGGCATGATCAAACGGACCATGCAAACCTGAAGTAAAAGAAACAGCCTATAACATGCTAATCCGACCAAAACTCGAGTATGCCTCTCCCATATGGAACCCACACACTGCCACCCAAATTAAACACCTTGAAAGAGTACAACACTGTGCTGCCAGATTTGTCAGAAATGACTACAGACGCCAAACAAACGCAGCAGACCTAATAGTCACCCTTCGATGGTCAACTCTTGAACGACGACGCATTATCAAACAAGCCATGACATTTTACAAAATACTAAATAACATAATCAACATCACACCCCCACCAGGTCTACTAACACAGTCAAAAAACCGTGGCCACTACGTAGCCCCTAGGTGCCGCATCAATGCAGCAGTGTTCTCTTTCTACCCCCGAGCAGTTCGAATCTGGAATATGATTCCACCACCGATTACTGAACTAGAAAGCCCCACAGCGTTTCAAACAGCGATCATGAACCTCCCTTTCATCACACCCAATCATCTAGTGCCTATAAAATAAACAAACAAATTACCCACAATGCATGCGCACAAACAAGCACCATACAACTCCTGCGTTAGCTCAAGTTTGGGCTGTTTGGAGTAAATCACCTAAGACATAAGCAAATCGACTGCGCGGCAAAAAACCTGCACCATTTCTGGAACGCGTTAAACCGACGCTGAGCGGTGCTGCCTCCCAGCGGATGACATACCTAACATTAAATATATGACAACACTATTAACGTTTAAACCACCATCAATCCACGTACCAACTGTATTAATATCGAGAATATCCCCTAATAATATAATCCTGAGTACTCAAATAGAGTAAAGCCTAGTTTAACCCAGTCCTAGGTTAAACTAGCAAAACTGGGTTAAACCCCTAACTAAGCTCAGTCTCAGACAATACTCTTACAAAAGAAAATGTATCAAAAATGGAGTTTCTGACATTTTAATGTCAGAAAGATATTTCTGACAAGACGGTAGACACCACGGTTTAATTAAACCGTGGTAGAAACCGTCCTGACAGAAACCTGCCAACCCTGATCGAAATTGTTCCATAACAGAGGACACTCCCTTAAACTGTTCAACCAAAGAGCAAAACTAAACATAAGAAAAAATACATTCCCACTTACAGTGGTTGAACCATGGAACAGTTTACCTGATTCAGTAATACAAGCAAAATCAATACTCATTTAAAATCCGCCTTGATAAATTCTGGTCAACCCAGGAGATATTATACGACTATGAAGCCCCACTAACACTTACAGGTTAATGGGCTGATTTAGGCCATTGGCCTTTGTTGGTGCCCATATCCCTGGCTATTCCAGTGACCAGTGCTTGTCGAGTCTAGCCTTAAACTGTGTGACGGTCTTGGCATCTACCACATGTTGTGGGAGCCTGTTCCATTGATCCACGGCTCTAACTGAGAAGTAATTCTTTCTGGCCAGCAGTCTTGTTCTTTGCTTGAAAAGCTTTCTTGTGTGTCCTCGTGTTGCTGTACTGTCCCTCTCCTGGAAGAATTGCCGAGCTTCAACTTTGTCGATACCGTTAAGTATTTTGTATGTTTCAATATGGTCGTCTCTCTGACGTCGGTAGTACAACGAATGTAGTTTCAGTTGTTGTAATCGCTGTTCATATGTGAGCTTTGCTATGCTAGTAACCAACTTTGTTGCTCTTCGCTGTACCTTTTCGAGGATGTCAATGTCCTTTGCCAGATATGGGCACCATGCTTGTACACAAAACTCGAGGTGTGGACGAACGTATGCCCGGTAGAGTGTCACAAATGATTTCTTGGTCATGTGCTTAAAAGTTCTCTTTACCATGCCAAGAGCATTAAGCACTGGAACCGGAAAACACAAACTCTTAATACTAGACCCCGAAGAAGAAGATCTGATCATTGAGGAACCGAGAGGATCCTGCGATCAGAACAGTCCTAAGGTACAACTTTGTAATTGTAACCCTGATTAAAACGGTCTTCGCCTTCGCGTGCAGACTTCGATCAGTACCTACCGGCAATAACTGCGTTGGCGCACAACAGTATATACGATTTCCGCGAATTATACGGCCCCGAGGGCCTTGAAGTTGACGGGAACTCAAGTGACGTGTACTTCAGAAATGCGCAAATCAACAATTCCATTTAATGTGATGTTAATTCACTCGAACGTTCTACGACAACAAGAATTAAAATGGAGGCGGCACCAAGAAGTTACACCAGAAAGAAGTTCGGCCGCATCACTACCTATTTTTGTCTGCGCTGCTAGTATACTTCCGCCAGAGTATGCACAATTTTCAAGTATAGGAGTTTTGTGGTTGTTTCGCGACGATGTTGATTGCGAAGACGATGCTGAGGAGTTTGCTTTTGTTGGTCAGTAATTGGTAACATATGACATCACATCATTAACACCTTCCCTGTTTTGCTAATCGTACATACGCTGAAGTCACTAGAGCTTTAAAACTTGCGCAAATGTCTAGACATATTAAGGCTTAATGAACATTCTGTCATTGAGAGTTGGTGTGACTGCAGTGTTTTTCAACAACGAAAATATATTTCCGGTTGGAAGTGGAAGGTAATGAAGCAGTTTGTGTAAATAAAACATTTTATTCATACAAGTACTAATTATGATACAGTTTTAGTCGATTAAAACAATCACATTTCTTGTTGTTTCATAATCACTGATGATTATCATGAAACAATAATTGTGTTTATGTCGGTGCCTAATCCAAAAAATATCAAATGGGCCTGGCTTGACCTGAGCTTGAAGCTTGACTGACCCATTAAATAAGTACGTAATCGAATGACTAATGCCGTGTTAACACACAACAGTTTCGTCAGCCTAACTTTAGAAAGTATATTAGGCATAGTGGCAGAATAATCAGATATTGATTGTGACCACTTGACGGAAGAAGAAGAGGCACAATCCGGACCCACCTCGATTTCGCCGTTATAACTTGAGTTTTGCCTAACTTTGCTACATGAGTGTGTTAGTTACACCATTCATTCAACATTATCCCTGGCATATTTACGTTTAAGAATATTGTGGCATAGGACACTTTTGAGGGTGTAAATATCGCCCCGGTTTGCATCAACATACATTGTTATATATGACTCATTATACGCACACTGTGTGGTAACACACGACCACTGCGGCGCAAACCGGGTTACTATTTGGGCTTCAAAAGTGTGCTAAGACATAATAGTTTTGTAATATCAATATGCCTGGGATGACGGCGAGATGGGTCCGGATTCAACACAAGTGTTGTCTATTGCATACGATTGTTTGTCTTAATTTTAGAACTAGAGAACATAAGGTAACATTACTGAAGGAACAATGTAGATTTTATATCAGAAAGTATTCATTCTCACAGTGGACTATAAATCAAAGATAGATGGACTAGAGGACATGAAGTCACATTACTGAAGGAACAGTGTAGATTAGATATCAGAAAGTATTCATTCTCACAGTGACACAGAAGATCTGCTATTTGTGTGGGTGCTAAAAGTGTGAATATGTTTATCACCCGCCAAGCACCTTACAAGGGCAGGATACATATAGATAACAAAATTGGACTCGATAAGCCAAAGACTTGCTTGTCCACTGGCATGCCATCTGGAGTTAATTCTCTGGATGGCAGTCTTGTTAAATCAATTGTTCCAAGCTACACAATTTTCATTAAACAAAGTTTAACTGGCTTAGGTACCAAGTCAAATGACTGAGTGAACACAACTCATCTATAGTATAATCTACCTGTAACTAGGTTAATCTGCAGAGCCTGTCAGTCAGGATTTTGCTGCTGGTGTGTGTATGTGTGTCGCCGAAAGTCTCAAAAGTTCTTGAATTTGTTTTTTTATTCGAGTACCCTCGAATGTTCTTGAATTTGACTGGATGTTCTTTAATCTGATTTTAATGAATTTTCAAGCACATTAATAGCGAGTTATATGACAATATACTCTTTACTAACATTTTGTCAAACAATCGTTACTAATGTTTGTCTTAAAAATCGGAGAATTGCAGTTTTGTAAAACAAAATGGCAGAGATAACAAGTTAGTGGTAACTTGGTTCAGTAAATGGCGCCACTTGAAATAGGCTAATGGTACAATATTTGCTATTGGTTCGTTCAGGAATAATTGACCAATTAGGGCTGTGTTCGCTTTTTATTTTCTACACGACGCCATCATTTTTCAATTCGAAACTCATTCCGGTTTTTTAATTTGCACATGTTACAACCTTTTTGATCATGCCTCGCCAACACGGAAAACTGTAAGTTTTGCAATGAACGGTTGGTTGATGCAAAATTTAAAGATTGGATAGCAAAAGATCGCACAGATGACAAGGTTGCAATATGCAGTCTGTGCAAGAAACGACTGAGCATTTCAAATGCTGGCAAGTACGCTTTTGGAAAGCCAGCAAAGTCTGACCAACACAAGAAGCATATGCAGCTAAGGCACCACAGCAAGGGGACTCAGCGGCTGCAAGTGATAAGCTGACTACTAACGCCAAAGGCGAGTTGTCCTGTCCACTTCAAATTAGGTAACTGATGGATTTTTCATGTCTCATGCTTAGTTATGTTAATCTTAATCATGCTGGGAATATATTTCTTTAATTTGAGGCCACAGGCCATTAATTTTATTATTGACACATGAACACTTATATAAAGTTTAACTTTAAGCTTTATATTTTGTAGACTATTTTGTAGATTATATGCTTAGGTTATTTACTTACAGTAATAGCCTAGTAATAGGTGATAATCCCTGTATTCATTTACAAAATGCTGTGCTATTCACTGTCTGTTTTAATTTGCAGCACCAACTTCTGACATTGTGACCAGAGATGACACACTACGTGCTAAGGTACTGTGGACATTGAAGATGAACGCGTCTCACTTCAGCTACAGATCAGCAGAAGATTCGCACATCATCTTCCGTGCGATGTTTCCGAACAGTGCAGTTGCATCACATTTTTCATGTGGTGAACGGAAGGCAAGCGTTTTGGTGTAGCCCCCAACTTCAAGAACATGCTGTTGAAGTCGTTGAAAGAAGTGCCCGCTTATGCCGAGACTGACGACCTCAAAGCCAAGCACCATCAGCTGGAAACAGACATCAGTGAACTCGCCAAGTGCGCTGATGAATTTGCCATCACTGTAAAGAAAAACAGACTTCAGCTTTGTTGAAAAAAGCAATGCCCTGCGACAGTCGGCAAAACTCAAGGGCAGTGAACTGGCTGTGGTTAAGCAGGACCTTGACACCAAACTTGCCACACTCAAGGGAGTGTGAGCTGTGAATCACACTGATGTTAGTTAGCTTTTGTTAGTTAATGTTCAGGGTAGCCAGGGTTATGTACAACAAGTCAACAACTATTCTCTATAAATAAACTGTTAAACTAACATGTTTGAAGTTTTTATTGTACAACTTTCAGGCGGTTCACTCCTAAAACTTTTCTTGAAAATGTTCTTGAAAAAGTACTGTTTTACCCCCAAATGTTCTTGAATGTTCTTGAATTTTATTTCATACTTTCTGTATGAACCCTGGTTATAAGATATATATGCAGCTGTGCCAAATAAGAAAGTGTGGGAATAAAGTATACACTGAGTGTGAGTAAACTATTCAGGAACAACAAGTAAATTTAAGCATACCACTTCTTAGCAGTTTGAAACAGTTTCCTGAAAGCCTAAATTGTTGAGGCTACAAACACATTCTTGGGAAGGGGTTCCACGAGCAGACAGTGCATGAAAAAAAGAATTGCAGTAGACCTGAATGTGAGATGTAATATGCTGATCAATATTTATTTTAATGATAATACCTTGCTCTCTCTCTGTTTCTCAACAGTTGCTTGATGGTCGCATGGTAGAGCTCTGGACTGTCGATAGAGGGGAATCCCCACAGGGATGATGATTTGATTTCACATGCTGCCATTTTGTAACTTGATCAATTTTATTCACGTCAAGTTGTCTGTCTTTCAGAAGAGACACTAAAAGCTGTTGGTCCCTTCTAGATTTTGTGTATCTGCCAGTATAATATCCCACGCAGGGGGTAAATCTGTAACTTGTGAACTAACAGAGTGGTGGTCTCTATCTCAACCCACTGGATCTTGCTCCTAGCGGCCAGAGTTGCTTCCCTGTCGGGTGTGTGAGAGGTGCCAAGCAGACAGTGTATATGACAGCAATGTTGTCGCTGACTTCCTACAGAGCTCAATACCAAAGTTCAGTCAATCTCATTGACTGTACTTATTTAGAACAAAACTTGTCATGTACTGCTGGACATAGTTAATTATTTTTACCTCCTTGAAGTATTATGAATACAGTGTGTTCGTTGCTGAAATGATAGTTCATGAACTATTTGTATTCCTATTACTGTCATGGATACATCATAGATCTACTTCCTAATTTAAAGTACAAAATTACATGTCATTCTACGAGCCATAACTGCCAGCAGCCAAGTTGTATTTTTGGAAGCTTCTAGCAGGAATTTGTGTTTTAGTCAAACCAGCCCCAGGGATAAGTATTAAAATTTTGCAATCATATATTGAGTGAATATCGTGTTGGAACATTGGCATGTTTTTATCGCTGAGTGTGGAAAGATATTACATATTTGTTCATTGTAAAAAAGATACTAGGTAATTCAGTCTGCACAATGAATAAGTTGCATAGAACTGTTGAAAGCTTAACTGTAATCAAACATAAGAGAACATTTATGAACACTGTAAACTACAATAATATGAATGGGTTGTTGACAATGATATAAGCATTAGAGAAAGAGTGTAAAGTAAGTAGAGTGTGTTTACTGTCTACGCTCACTACGTAGCCCAAGTGTGTCAATGTTATGTAAATTATGAGACGTATGTGCTTGGGACCGTGCGCTCAGCTAACACTTTAAGCATACTTTCACAAGGAGAGGAAACTTACTGAAGATACACTCAAGGGAAAGCAACTGCAAAATTTACAATTATAATGAGAATGTCAGTATATATATATATATATGAATGTAGCCATAGAAATGCACTTATCCGAAGTGAGCAGCTCATCAAACAAGTTATTAGAGCTCACATGTAATTAATGGGTCCAGATTTGTTAGTAAAAGTTTTGATACATTCCTAACTTTTTGTATTAAATAGAATATCAGTATGTGCTGCACTATAAATGTACATTTTTAGTTGCAGTTCTCGATAAACATTCTCTTTACAATTTGGTTAGTTAAAATATTCACAGCTAGTTTTTATACGTTATGTTTACACAAATATGGACACAAATGAAATGTGTTAATAATTATAGCTATATAACAAATAATGCTGCTTAGTGTCATGTTATGGGGTATCAGCTAAGCGTATTAGCTGGTATAGGTACACGTGTAAAGAGGAACTTCCGTATTAAGGTCACCCTCGGCACTGGGCAAGTGACCTGAATAGCGAGGTGACCTTATTATCTAGGCTAATTTCAATACAATTTTTTAACTGTTACACCAATGATTTGGGACTACCCTAGGGTGGCCTTAATTGGTTATATAATTGTACTTGGTTTCAAATGGTACAGCAAATATTTGCCAAGTTTCTCTAGTTTATTTTAACAGGACTGAATATATTTTGTATATGTAGATTATCTGTGAAACGTTGACATATCGTGGCTACTGGTATGTGATATATGTTTTAGGATGTGTTACTTGACTTGTATGCAATCTTGTCAACTTGTTCTGTTTAGTTTATAAATATGAATGGACTACTGTAACACGCCGAAGTGTGTACATGGCCATAAAGGAAGATGTGACATCAATGCAACTTGTGGGTTTTGGTGAATCAGTCAACTGGTCAAGATACTTGAAGTGGTCAACAAGATGTCAGTAAAGATTAAAACTATTTGGTTGTTATCTCAGAGGCCTCCAGTCCGTGTAACCAGTCTTGTTTTTATTTAGTATGCTTTCTTGTTGATAATAATAATAAACTAGTACTTCAAATAGTGCTTTTTATTTGAAAAATTATTTATATAATAATAACAAATATGTATGTATACATATATTATGAAGCCACAGGAAATGAGGCAAACCAGAATTAAGCTGGAAAGACTGCATTTAAAAAGTAGAGGGAAAACGGCCAGTAGGGAACAGTGGAAAGAACATGAACCAAAGAATGCAGCAGCATAATAATTAGTTGGCTTCACTCCTCTTTAGTCCTTTGGCCGAAGGTCCAAGGGACTATTGTCATCACTCTGCATCTGCCGTCCGCCGTTAGCTGCCGTATCTCAGAAACTGTTCAGCAACTTTTTCTCTAATTTTGCATAGACATCTTGGGGCACTGCCACTATGCATGAGAAATCTGTATTTGATTGAATCATTTTAAGGGCTCCCTAGGGCCTCCAAGGACCCCAAAACTGGTAAAAATGTAACATTTGGCCTATTTTTTCAAAAACTTTTCAAAAACTTTTTTTCTAATTTTGCATATATGTATCTTAGGGTGCTGCCACTATATACAAGAAATCTGTATTTGATTGAATCATTCTAAGGGCAACTAAGGGGCCCCCAAAGTGCAAAAGGTTTACATTATCTAATGATGTGGTTTTGAGAAGGGCCCTTGAGACCACCCCCAACAGTAGATGTTGTGTAATGTGCCACAAAGCCAAAAGCTGTGACTAATCTCTACAGCCTAGGCCATTGAGACCTTGACTAATCTTTAATTGGTCACAGCACCCAGGCAGAGTAGATACACTTGACCCCTGTTAGACTGAAGAGTTGCCTAACACTTTTAAACTGTATCTTCAAAACTATTGATTTTCTATAATTGCAAGTTGTGTTTATTTTGATGTTCATTTAATTACTATAAAATGGTGTGACTGTGGTGCCTATTTGTTAAAGATGTATTGCCTGTAGAAACCTGTAGGTGACAAACATAGAAAATTAATATTCTGTCACCTGTAGGTGACAAACATAGAAAATTAATATTCTGGACAACTATAGAGTGAAATATCCTACACTTTATTTATATCAAATGCATTCTACTGTTCTGTTTACGCTTGCCATGCCTTGTGTAAACATGGTACTGTGTAAATCAATTGTATCAATATAGACTAATAATTACAGATTCACAATATAGTTGACACCTGAAACAACCAAATGTCAACCATTATTAGAGTTGACATAGTTCCGCTATACACTATATATGTAAATTTAACCAGCTGCCATGTCAAGTCCGTTATAATTGTGACTAACAGTGTTCAAAATTATTCAGGTAAATAGCAAATAACAAAGGACACAAGTTTTCTCCTTGCCATACCTCTACACATGAGAAGAAGGCTGACACAGCCTGGCCCTCATTTATACATGATTTAGCATTTTTGTACATGTTGTATACAACTTTCAACACAATACCATTAATACCACATGAAATTATCTTAGACCACAGGGAGGACCGGTCTACTAAATCAAATGCTTTCTTATAATCGATGAAGACACAATAAAGCCTTTTGCGTCGAGACAAATACAATTAAACCAATACCCCTATCTGAACACTGCCTGTTCTTCACCTATTACATTCGCTTTGTTTAGGTATGTGGTCAGTCTGGTGTTCTGAACAATCACTAAGGATTAATGAACATTTGTGCAGAATGTCACCCACTTGGCAGGTTTAATTGATCTATTCAGCAATGAGGAGACTGCTTAGGCCTGGCTCTGGACACTGTCACTCACAGTGTTGTGTATTGTCTTAGTTGGTGCATTGAGCTAATCTACTTGACCATGAATCAGTGGTGGCTCTGGTTGTGTATTACACCCAGCTGTGGAGCTAAGATTCTCTGCCTGCTATTGTTTGATGGAAGCTGTGACTAATGTGTAATTGGTCACTGGCAGTAGCTTGTGTCAACAGACAGCATTAAGCCACTAGACCCTTGTTAAACTGGACAGTTGCCTGTAGGTTTTAAGCTGTGTCAAACAGTGAGTCTACCTTTTGCTCTCAGATAATCTGTCCTCTTAGTTTTACACATGAAGACATAATCTGGCATAACTTGGTAAGTCTTTGTAGCAGCACATTTGTACTTCCAGTGTATCATTGCAATATAACATACATATTACATAGTGTGTGTCACATTTGAATGTTGTGCATGTAATATTTCCATGCAATCCATTTGCATATATAATGTAACACTTCAACAGCCGTTTTCTTCATTTTCACTTTTTGATCCCTAGCATGTTCAATGCTCCATAACTTCGCCAATTTTTGTAGCAGTCATATAATTTTTGAAACCGTGTAAAGCACCCTACCAAACCTTTACAAGGATGTAAGAAAACAATGTTACAATTTTTCCGAGTTATCACTCATTTGGTCAGCCGGGGTCACATATAGACGTATTAGTCCAAAGGACTTCAGGGCCACTTGGCCCATTTTTAAAGATAGCTGTGTGGAAGAACATGTGAACAAGACATATAGGTGGGTACAGTGGGGGTACAGTGGGGGTACAGTGGGAGTACAGTGGGGGTATAGTGAGCAGTTTGTGTCTTTGTGATCACACTGGAACAGCCGGTTTAAACTAGTTGTCGTATTTGCAGTGAATCAGATAATGCGTGCTCCTACAGGTAGGCTGTCACTAGGTGTTGTCAGATTCCTACAATGGGTGTTCTCAGGTGTGCTGCCAAATGCCCAGGTATGATATTGATATCTCTGCTCTTGTGAGGTTCCTTGTACTCACCCTGTCTGGGAGTTGGCGGTGGCGGCGTGTTCAGTCATGCATGGTAAGCCATCAGATCTTTCATGCCAAAACCCAGACATATGCTTAATTTTGCTTATTCACTGTGACATACAATACCTGTAAATAGACCAAGTAGTGTACATGATTACTTGTTCACTGTACAACACAGCAGACCTGGGGCCGAATACATTTTTATGAGTACAAGTACGAGTACTTTGATGATGGATAAGTACGAGTACATTCCTAAAACCTGAGTACGAGTACATTCTCATGAGTACGAGTAAAAGTATGAGTACATTAAAAAATATAAATATTAAATAATAATGTATTTTTAAATGATTAATTAATCTAATTTATATAACTCACCACAAGTGAATATGCAATGGCAGTTTATCAGTATTTTATGAGGAAAACTAAAAAATCTCTATTTCATCAACAATGAAATTCACTTCATTGGCATTCATTTCAGTGGCATCCTATGATCTTATCATCTATTTGCCATTGCACTGAATGAACATGAGTTGTTCACAGGTTGAGTCTTTCAGGCTGCACTGTTCAGGGCAGAATACTTTCTCGGCTATGCTAAATACCCTTTCAACTGGGGCTGATGAGGCTGGGATGCTGAGATGGGAGCCAGAGTTGGAAAACTCAGAACTGCAGTGGGTCACTGTGTACATGGCTGACTGAGGTATTCGTTCACCTCACATTCATCTGCTGATGTTATAAGTTTGCAATTTATATTTTCTGATCATAGACTACTAGTTGTTGAGAGGCTTAGCACATGTTCACATAACAGGCTCAGCATCCCCTTTGGACTTTTTAGCCAGACTGCTGGCATGGGATTATACTAGTGTAGGAGACAGTCTGACTTGAGCCACCTTACTTCTACAGAGGAAAACTGGCAGTTCTTGTTCTTAGCAGTTAGCACTAGCACTGTCAGCCAGTGCCAAGTGGCATGGTCTCCATACTACATCAAAGGCATTTCCTATCTAACTGGTGGGTTAACTGCTAATTGACTCTTTATGGCTTAATTAAACAAACAGGTTTATGGCCTGAACTGCTAGCCTACAATTATTGTTTGCTTAACAGGGTGTTTCTGACTGGGAAAATATGTACTTCGGCCCCAGGTCTGCAACAGTGTATGTAGAGATAGAGTTGTATACTCAGAACCATGTGATCACGACCGGTTGTTTCTCGGGATGTTTCTGAAATATTCACTTCTGGCAGTCAGTATCACGTAACATCTCATTGTAAACATTCACTTCTGGCGGTCAGTATCACGTAACATCTCATTGTAAACACACTGAAATATTCACTTCTGGTGGTCAGTATCACGTAACATCTCATTGTAAACATTCACTTCTGGCGGTCAGTATCACGTAACATCTCATTGTAAACACACTCACATATTCACTTCTGGCGGTCAGTATCATGTAACATCTCATTGTAAACATTCACTTCTGGCGGTCAGTATCACGTAACATCTCATTGTAAACATTCACTTCTGGCGGTCAGTATCACGTAACATCTCATTGTAAACACACTCAAATATGTAGACAAAAATAAACAAACCGGTTGTTTTTTGTTGATGTCGGCTGGTCAGTTTGACCAGAGGTAAATAACTCGGGTAAGGCACTATGGGCAGTAATCAATGAGTAATCGACTGACTCAGCCTGACTACTGTGGACCTTTGACCACAATGAATTTATGTTATGATATTATTTATGTTGTGATAAAATAATAAGTGATAAAATAAAATGCGTCAACTTTGAAGGTATTAATCAATTAAACACGTCATATGACTTTGTACCATTGATCATTGGCTATTACCTCCAACTCAAAAAATAGTTTCACATACATGTGGACATACACATTGTTACATAACCTTATACAGTGTATAACCATGTTATGGTTATACACTGTATAAGTTAAGGTATGTACATGTATACACATGTACGTACGTACGTACCTTATACAGTGTATAAGTATATAACCATATGTTAAGGTTATAACTAAACTGAAACTGTTTCATTGGTTAACACAAACACATTCATAATAATGTTATAATGAATCATAATTTGCCATCTTTGAAGGTATTAAACGCTAAACCATACTCGCTACTCATAGAAGCTGTAGTAGTAGAATAATAAAATGAAAAAGATATGCCATGGCTAGGGTTGATGATTATATCTTCACTCCTTAGTGGTTATACTTTGTAACTCCAAACAGCACTGTGTCTAAGGGCTAATGCAGGAGTGTTTGTTCAGTTAGTGGGTTTTACAGACCTATAGAGGTCACCAACACTGTCAGTCCATAACAGGGTAGTAATGTACCCATTTACTTGTATGGAATATTTTACTTCTTCGGGAAGATTGCGCAAACAGCTTTTAGTAGGGTTAAGTTAATGCCATGTCATATAGAATACGGACTCCATGGAATATGTACCCCGTGTATGAATTCTATGTAGAATATGTACCCTGGGGTATGTATTCTACAGAAATACCACTATAGAATATGTACCCTGTTATGGAATATGTACCGCCCCTTTACTATACTAAATTTTAGTGAGTATCTGTTTTATTATAATATTACTCCAGGATGTATGTCACTATAATATGTGTACATTTTAATTTAAACATACATTTAATTAATATTACACATTTAGTTAATTAATTGAAGATGAAATAGTTTCCAGTAATCATAGTATGTAACATAACAAATGAAAGCTGAAGAGCTTCACAATATACACTCAATTATATACTATACTTTGTAGATAGAATAAATAAATTAGTTAACATAATTATTGCATTATGCCAATTATGTTTTAACAGTGTTGTATTTTAAGCACCTTTGAACAGATTTTTATATCTGGCGACATGGCGCTATGCAAATAAAATGTATTATTATTGTTAAGCACAATTAAGTAATTTATTAATAGGACAAGATGAAACTTTGTTCAGTCGTCACAATGTGTAATATATCCACTGAAAGCTCACGAGCTTGGCAATCAGGATATGTATCAACCATTTCTGTATATACAGAACAAGAAATCAAGTAATTCATTAGCATTAATTAATTAATGGAACAACATTAAATAATGGTCAGTGGTCATAGTGTGTAATACATCAAGTGAAAGCTAAAGACCTTTGCTATCAATATATTTCTACCATTGGTCTAAACAGAACACACAATTAATTAAACAAGGTTAAATAATTAATTAATGAAACAAAATCTATTTTATTTTTCAGTTATCATGGAGTGTAATGTATTAAACAAAAGCTCGTGAGTTTGGCAATCAATTTATATATATATATATATATATATCATTTATGTAGACACAGAAGAACTCAATTAATTAATTAACCAATAACTTAATAGTTAATTAATTACATGTGATGCCTATACAAATGCTAGATATGAATTGATGTCAATTTTTGTTGATATTTTATATATTATGATCACTGAACTTCAGAGTATTCTGTTAATTAATTAGTATAGATACATTAATTGTTCTGTCAACACAAATGGTAGATATTATATAATTTTTTTAAATAAAATATTGATTGCCATGCTCTGCAGATTTCATTTGATGTATTACAGATTATGATCACAAAACATTAGTTCATCTTATTCTGTTAATTTTAGTTAAAAGGGAATAAAAAAAACCTATTGCTTGAATTCATAATATATTACATCTTCCTGTATATTTCCATTTCCACAAAGACAATGATTTTACCAGAATTATGTATATTAATAATTCCACAATTTACACTGTGCAACTGGTCTTCTTTGAATATGCATATTTTTGGTGTGCTTTTCGGTATGTGTGACATCAGAGGCGCGAACGTTGCGCAAGATGCCAGCACTTTCAATACATCCACAGCATGTTTACAACGATAGATGTTGGGTCAAAGCAAGCGTCCAAATGAGTTATTGTGTGATAATCCGATGTAATATAAACACTAGTCATTATAGAGGAACAAGCATTTATTTTATGGTTCCACATGAATGCCAACTTTGTTGAAAAAATGAAGCGATAGAACCTGTGCTCCAGTCAACCTGACAATGTCAACAAGACAAGCTGACTGCAAAAACCTTTGCTGCTGCAGCTTATTTAGAGAAAAATGGTTTCAATTGCGACCCAAGAAAACTAATCTACATCACTATTGAGTAAACATACACACAACAATATTGTATCCAACTGCAGAAAGTAACGTTATATGATATCATAACACTACATGAAGGAAGAGCTGTACAATTTAGCATAACCCTGAATCAGTTAAATTCTTTTTCCATCAGTCAGCCGAGTGCAATAAAGACACATTACCAATTGGTACAATTCTTCCTTTGACACTATTTTTCATTGGTGATGTAGGTTTATTGCACTGATTAATTTGAAGATTAATCCCTGCGCTATATACGGTAGTATATCATAATTATATACGTGAAGACAAACTGTGGTTTGACTGTATAAATGAAAATAAAAAACTTAAAGATAAAAAAAATTGTACATTCCCGGTAATATAATATTATTTTCATTAAAAAAGAAATTACTACAAAACATCCGGTATATTTATTGATAAACAGAGCATTATAATTATTGTAAAAATTGCTTGGTTTATATATTACTTTGCGAAAAGATAAATAAAAATATACTTTTGAAAAGTTTGGTGTTGGGTTTGAACCCATGTCGGTAATAAAACCAGATGTGCTATGAGCCAACGGCCCAACGCACTTAACCATTTGGCCACAGGGACTGACGAAAAAAGAATTAACCAGATTCAGGGTTATGTTAAATTGTACAACTCTTCCTTCATGTAATATTATGATATCATATAACGTTACTTTCTGCAGTTGGATACAATATGTATTGAAAGTGCTGGCATGTTGCACACATTCGCACCTCTGACGTCACATTACCACGTGATCGCCTGGCTCATTAACTATCAACTTTACACGGGAATTGCAATACATAAGGGTTTAAAATCTGAGTGTATCAATGCATTTTTAGTCCTTTGGGCCGAAGGTCCAGTTGACTTATGCCATCACTCTGCATCCATCGTGTGCCGTGCGCTGTTAGCTGCCATATCTCAGAAACAGTTCAGGAATTTTTTCTCTAATTTTGCAGACATATTTTAGGGTACTGCCACTATGCACAAGAAATTTGTATTTGATTGAATCATTCTGAGGGTCCCGTAGGGCCCCCTCAGGGCCCCCAAAACTGGTAATTTTTAACATTTTGCCTATTTTTTCAAAAACTCTTCAGTAAGTTTTTCTCCGATTTTGCATAAACAATTTATGTCTTAGTGCCACTATACACAAGAAATCTGTATTTGATTGAATCATTCTAAGGACACCTCAGGGCCCCCAAAATGCTAAATTTTCCTACTATTTCCCTACTGCTGTAAGCCTCCTGCACTGATCTCTATTTTTAACTGCCACTTATCTCTATTTATAACTCAGGTGCTGACTGTAGTGGCCCTGGTGAGTGGTGTAAACTCCTACTGGGGCCAGTCTTGTGGTCACTGATTGTGGATGTGTTTGTTGTGTTCAGGTGCTGACTGTAGTGGTCCTGGTGAGTGGTGTAAACTCGTACTGGGGCCAGTCTTGTGGTCACTGATTGTGGATGTGTTTGTTGTGTTCAGGTGCTGACTGTAGTGGTCCTGGTGAGTAGTATAGACTCTTACTGGGGCCAGTCTTGTGGTCACTGATTGCGGATGTGTTTGTTGTGTTCAGGTGCTGACTGTAGTGGCCCTGGTGAGTGGTGTAAACTCCTACTGGGGCCAGTCTTGTGGTCACTGATTGTGGATGTGTTTGTTGTGTTCAGGTGCTGACTGTAGTGGCCCTGGTGAGTGGTGTAAACTCCTACTGGGGCCAGTCTTGTGGTCACTGATTGTGGATGTGTTTGTTGTGTTCAGGTGCTGACTGTAGTGGTCCTGGTGAGTGGTGTAAACTCCTACTGGGGCCAGTCTTGTGGTCACTGATTGTGGATGTGTTTGTTGTGTTCAGGTGCTGACTGTAGTGGTCCTGGTGAGTGGTGTAAACTCCTACTGGGGCCAGTCTTGTGGTCACTGATTGTGGATGTGTTTGTTGTGTTCAGGTGCTGACTGTAGTGGTCCTGGTGAGTGGTATAGACTCCTACTGGGGCCAGTCTTGTGGTCACTGATTGTGGATGTGTTTGTTGTGTTCAGGTGCTGACTGTAGTGGTCCTGGTGAGTGGTGTAAGCTCCTACTGGGGCCAGTCTTGTGGTCACTGATTGTAGATGTGTTTGTTGTGTTCAGGTGCTGACTGTAGTGGTCCTGGTGAGTGGTATAGACTCCTACTTGGGCCAGTCTTGTGGAGACCGTGGCGCTGGCAAAACTATCCACATTGCCATGAACGGGTCGAGACGCTGCTGCAAGGAACGTAACTGCTCCAAAGGTACGTCGACATTGCTGGCTTGTGTTCAATCAGTTGCTTTGGATATATGGTCAGAAACCCTCCCAGTCAAAAGCCCTCTCGATCAAAAGTCCCCGTCATAATACCCCCAGTCATAAGCCCTCCTGGTTCCTGGTGAAAAGCCCTCTATCCTTAAATGAAAAATGGTTAAAAACCCTCCCAATCAAAAACCCTCCATCCTTAAATATAAATGGTCAAAAGCCCTCCCAGTCAAAAGCCCTCCATCCTTAATTGGAGAATGGTCAAAACCCTCCCGGTTAAAAGCTCCCAGTATGCAACTAGGCAGTCTCGCCTAGTGACATGAGCTAGGTGAGTTGGGTCAGGTCGGTTACCCCAGATTTAACTGGATTGCATTTGACCAGGATGATTTTTGACCATGTGGGCTTTTGCCCCAGAAGGCTTTTGACCTGGACCATGGTTCCTCTGAGCACAATGGCCATCCATATTTTCCTTTGTCTCCCTTTTCTAGCCTGTGTCATGTCTCAGGATGTGAGCAAGTGATGGCAAGTGTCCCGTTTGTTATTATTCAAATATTCTTCATGAATTTTTTTAAATTGGCTAATAAGTTATCATTGATTGCATTGTAATAGTAAACAAAATATTTTGGTGGTTATACTGATGGTTGTGATGATCAAGTTGACGATGATAGTGAACTGATCATAATCATGGTGATGGTGATAATGATCATAGTGATGGTGATGATGATGGTAATGATGGTGATGATGATGATGACCTACAAATGAGGCTGCACTCTGTGTGTGGCAGGCACAGTTGGTCAGATGTGTAGTGCGAAGGACCCAGCGTCAACCAAGTGTGTTCCCTGCCCAGACAACTACTTTATCGAAACACACTCGAAATCAAGCGACATGCTTCCGTGTTCCTTGAGGAAACCATGTCTTCATAACAGAGGTGAGATAGAGTAGAAGATATAGAAGATATTTTAATGTACAGTTGTATGTACATGTGCCATGGGACTTACATCTAGTGGAGCACTGTGGTGCAGTGGCTAGAGCTTTGAATTCTCGATCGAGAGAACCCGGGTTCGAATCCTGTGCTGTTGTGTCGAACCTTGAGCAAGTTCGTTCACTCTATGTTACTCCAGTTTACTCAGCAGTATGAATGAGTACCTGGTTATAGACAGTGGTGGATATTTAGGTACGAATAGTCTTCGTGCGTTAATTGCAGAGAAGCCAAGATGGTGTTCGATTGAACAGGCCTGCCAGATAGTAAAGTGTAAAGCACTTTGAGCTGTGCTATATAAGAACTTACCTTTACTGTTTTTACTTTCTTCTGTTCGTATGTACATATCAAATACAAACCATTTGTATATTGTTTGTTGCAAGACTATTTAAAATGGTCTTAAAGTTGACTCGCTAAAATATTCTTTTCATTTTTTAATAAAGAAAATCGTGTTTATAAAAAATCAAATGTGTCTACTTGGCTGACATTTTGTTAATGGGATAACAATTATTTGTTGATGAACCCATGTTCATAAGAATAACATTGGAAAACATTACATTTACATGATTTACAAAGAGTGATTGCTATTTTGTATAGAGCTGCAAGCAAGCTGTCAATTCATCTCACAATTACCTATTTTTACTGAGAATGACTGGTGAGAAATGCTACATTTGTATCTTTTTGGTAGGTTTGACAATCAAGGTGAATGGGACGTCCGTGTCTGACAACGTGTGTCAGTGTGACATCAAGGCGGGGTATTGGGACCCAAAGAAAGTGCACGACCCAAAGAGATGTTCCTATGAGGAGTGTGACATAGGAAATGAGCTGACTGAGGAAGGTTAGTGGAGAGAAGCCAACTACTCACACATACATGTTAGTGGGGAGAAGCCAACTACTCACACATACATGTTAGTGGAGAGAAGCCAACTACTCACACACACATTAGTGGAGAGAAGCCAACTACTCACACATACATGTTAGTGGGGAGAAGCCAACTACTCACAAATACATGTTTGTGGAGAGAAGCCAACTACTCACACACACATGTTAGTGGAGAGAAGCCAACTACTCACACATACATGTTAGTGGAGAGAAGCCAACTACTCACACACATGTTTGTGGAGAGAAGCCAACTACTCACACATACATGTTAGTGGGGAGAAGCCAACTACTCACACATACATGTTAGTGGGGAGAAGCCAACTACTCACACATACATGTTAGTGGGGAGAAGCCAACTACTCACACATACATGTTAGTAGAGAGAAGCCAACTACTCACACACACATGTTAGTGGAGAGAAGCCAACTACTCACACATACATGTTAGTGGGGAGAAGCCAACTACTCACACATACATGTTAGTGGGGAGAAGCCAACTACTCACACATACATGTTAGTGGGAGAAGCCAACTACTCACACATACATGTTAGTAGAGAGAAGCCAACTACTCACACACACATGTTAGTGGAGAGAAGCCAACTACTCACACATACATGTTAGTGGGGAGAAGCCAACTACTCACACATACATGTTAGTGGGGAGAAGCCAACTACTCACACATACATGTTAGTGGGAGAAGCCAACTACTCACACATACATGTTAGTGGGAGAACTACTCACACATACTCTACACATACATGTTAGTGGGAGAAGCCAACTACTCACACATACATGTTAGTGGAGAGAAACCAACTACTCACACATACATGTTAGTGGAGAGAAGCCAACTACTCACACATACATGTTAGTGGGGAGAAGCCAACTACTCACACATACATGTTAGTGGAGAGAAGCCAACTATTCACACACACATGTTAGTGGGGAGAAGCCAACTACTCACACATACATATACACCCTCAGTTTTTCTTCTAGTTTTTTCTGTATTGCAGCCTTTGATTGTTGCAAGCTGTGTAAGCCAGGCGTGTTAGTTTCTTGTTGCTGTATTGTAGTATGTAAGCCGTGTAAGCCAGGCGTGTTAGTTTCTTGTTGCTGTATTGTAGTATGCAAGGCGTGTAAGCCAGGCGTGTTAGTTTCTTATTGCTGTGTTATAGGATGCAAGCTGTATAGACAACGCATGTTAGTTTCTTGTTGCTGTATTGTAGGATGCAAGCCGTGTAAGCCAGGCGTGTTAGTTTCTTGTTGCTGTGTTGTAGGATGCAAGCCATGTAAGCCAGGCATGTTAGTTTCTTGTTGATGTGTTGTAGGATGCAAGCTGTGTAGACAACGCATGTTAGTTTCTTGTTGCTGTATTGTAGGATGCAAGCCGTGTAAGCCAGGCGTGTTAGTTTCTTGTTGATGTGTTGTAGGATGCAACCTGTGTAAGCCAGGCGTGTTAGTTTCTTGTTGCTGTGTTGTAGGATGCAAGCCGTGTAGACAGCACATGTTCAAGTCCAAGAAAGGCATTGAGATGTGCAGCCACTGGACGGAGTATTGACACATTTCTTTCTCTAGCTGAACATATATGGCTAGCTAAACAAGCAAATCAATGAAATATTATTTTTGACAGTACAACTGCAATTTGTTATTTGAGCAAATTGAAGGCATACAAAAGATAAGAGCTCAACTTTGTGTTTTGGCACTGCCACGTGCAAACTGCCCACAACAGTCGTTAGCTTGCCAATGTCTTGGCTTCAAGAGACCTTGTATGTTCCATTACCCAGAATCATTTCAAGCCAGGGCTGCAAATTGTTAGCAGGAAGTTCATTGAATCGTTGTACTTTGAACCAGTTCATTGCAGTCTTGATTGCGGTAACAAGGCAAGTTATGTCCAAATTCCAGTAGCTTTGTTTACAAACTGAATGTTTTATACATGTACATTTTGTAGGGGTAACATTAAAATTGTGAACATTTTGTGGGGATAACATTAAAATTGTGAACATTTTGTGGGGGTAACATTAAAATTGTGAACAGTGTTTTATGTACATTTTGTGGGGGTAACATTAAAATTGTGAACAATGTTTTATGTACACTTTGTGGGGGTAACATTAAAATTGTGAACATTTTGTGGGGGTAACACTAAAATTGTGAACAGTGTTTTATGTACATTTTGTGGGGGTAACATTAAAATTGTGAACAATGTTTTATGTACACTTTGTGTAGGTAACATTAAAATTGTGAACATTTTGTGCGGATAACATTAAAATTATGAACATTTTGTGGGGGGTAACATTAAAATTGTGAACATTTTGTGGGGGTAACATTAAAATTGTGAACAGTGTTTTATGTACATTTTGTGGGGGTAATATTAAAATTGTGAACAATGTTTTATGTACACTTTGTGTGGGTAACATTAAAATTGTGAAAATGTTGTGCGGATAACATTAAAATTATGAACATTTTGTGGGGGGTAACATTAAAATTAAGAACAATGTTTCGGGCTTATTAAAATTATTTAATAAGCCCGAAAATATGATGAACATATAATGTAGGTTTAATATGCACAAGCTACAAAGATACCAGGAATCTCTGAACAAAGTGTTTTCAGAGATTCATCTCTTGTACATATAAAATGTGGTATAGCCGATAATAATAGTGGCATTTTTATTCTTTGTTTGTTTCAGCTGTGCAGCCCTTGGTTTAGCCGATGGTCCTGGCGGAAACATCACCTACAACCCCGGCTGTGTTAACGAGACAGTTGTAGACGGCACACAAACAAGTCCTGTCGTCTTCACTGGTAATAGATATGTCTGTGGCAGTGTTCACAAGAATATAACCCTGGCTGTATCCACATGGTTATAATCGTGAATGTGTTCACAAGAATATACCCCTGGCTGTATCCACATGGTTATAATGGTGAATGTGTTCACAAGAATATAACCCTGGCTGTATCCACATGATTATAATCATGAATATGTTCACAAGATCAAAACTAGCTGTATTTTACATCCACATAATTTTTATGTACCATCTAATGTAAGACTAACTATCACCAACTGTGCTCGCAAAATAAACTGCATTCATATGATACACATTATAGTTTGTACGCGTGTCACCTTTCTGGATCGCTTAGTTTGTTTACTAATGTCGTTACATTCATTTTATGAGCTGTGTCATATAACAATTAGTTTTGCAGAAAGAACAGTGTAACCATGTTGATTGTATGCATTCTTTCTATGTTCATACTACTCTCTGTTTTATAATAGAGCATAACTAATAGAGAGGATGTTTCTCACAGGGGCCGTGGCTGAAGATGAGCAGAGAAAGGGGTGAGTTGACACCAGTTGTCTTATCTTTGGAATACTCTTTCATCTGCTATTTCTTTTAGCAAAAATATGTTTATTTCATTATTTCTCATTGGCAATATTTGGTGGTCAATCCAAGTTTTTCCTGTAATTTATATATACATATAAATTACAGAAAAAACTCAGATTGTTCACCAAATATTGCCAATGAGAAATAATGAAATAAACATATAACAAGATTTAACCAGATTTAACAAGATTGCCATCCAGAAAATTAACTCTAGATGGCAGGTGAACAAGGAAGGCTTTTGGCTTATCGAGAGTCCAATACTTTTTATCTACGTGTATCCCGCCCTTTTAAGGTATGTATCGATTTTATTTTTAAACATTCATGCTACTAGCACCCACACAATCAGGAGGTAATCTGTTCCATTCATTTACAGTCCTTTGTGAGAATGAGAACTTTCTTATATCTAATCTACACTGCTTCTTTACTAATGTAACTTCATGTCCTCTGGTCCTTCCATCTTTCTTAACTGAGAAAACAATATTTCTATCAATATTTTCATAACCATTCAATATTTTAAACACTTCTATCTGATCTCTTCTCTAGTCTTGTTAAACCACATTCTTTTAGGCGTATTTCATAACTAAGATCCCTCAGTTTTGGTATCATTTTAGTTGCTCTCCTCTGTACTCTTTTTAACATGTCCTTCCTGCGATATGGGCTCCACGCTTGTGTACAATACTCTAAATGAGGCCTAACTATTGTTTTGTACAGCGGTGTTATTAGTTCTTTTTCCTTATACATTATGTTTTGCCTAATTAATCCAAGGATTTGATTTCCCTTTGAAGCGGCAATACTGCACTGCTGTTTTGTGTACTTATATGCTAGTGAATATCACCAAACAGTGAGTATAATTAAAGAAAAATGTAATACTCGCAGAACAACTGAGAAAAACGTGGTCACTTCCACAAAACAAGATGGCAGACATTGTAAAAGTAATTGGTCAGAGTCTGGTCAATGGTCACTAGAGGGTGGTTCAATAATAACAATGAGACATGTGCCACTGACATAAAATAGCATGGACTGCAATGTCAGTGAATACAACATAGTTCATATATCATGGAATGAGAAACATGACACTCTGAAACCTTCATATCAGCACTAATGGTTAACCCTAAGTCCTTTTCTTTTACAGTAGTACTTAGTACAGAACCTCCCATTGTATATTGTACATCTTCGTTTCATTGTCCTGTGTGGAGGCATTTCCCAAAATTTAACAACATTTGCCATTTTTCAAACCATTTTATTAACCTGTCAAGATCATCTTGTAAATGCTGTCTATCTCACGTTTAATCCTAAACAATTTTGTATCATCCACAAATTTCAATACCTTGCTTGTTATATCATCATCCAAATTATTGTTAAGAATAATATAGGTCCCAGTACTCATCCCTGAGGTACCCTACTCAAAACTGATTTCCAGTTTGAAGCCTCCCCATCAACTACTACCCATTGTCTTCTGTCAATCGGCCATTTTTCTATCCAGTTAATTAAACCATCTCCTATGCCATGGGCCTTTAGTTTATGGCATGGTACGGGTGCTAATTTACGCTTTTTAGTCCTTTGGCCGAAGGTCCAAGGGACTATTGCCATCACTCTGCGTCCGCTGTCCGCCGTTAGCTGCCGTATCTCAGAAACCGTTCAGCAACTTTTTCTCTAATTTTGCATAGACATATCTTAGGGCACTGCCACTATGCACGAGAAATCTGTATTTGACTGAATAATTTTAAGGGCTCCCTAGGGCCTCCAAGGACCCCAAAACTGGTGAAAATGTAACATTTTTCTGTTCAGGAACTTTTTTTCTAATTTTGCATAGATGTATCTTAGGGTGCTGCCACTATATACAGGAAATATGTATTTGATTGAATCATTCTAAGGGCACCTAAGGGGCCCCCAAAGTGAAAAAGTTTTACATTATCTAGTGATGTGGTTTTGAGAAGGGCCCTTGAGACCACCCCCAACAGTAGATGTTGTGTATTGTGCCACAAAATCAACAGCTGTGACTAATCTCTACAGCCTAGTCCATTGAGACCTTGACTAATCTTTCATTGGTCACAGCACCCAGGCAGAGTAGACACACTTGATCCCTGTTAGACTGAACAGTTGCCTAACACTTTTAAACTGTATCTTCAAAACTATTGATTTTCTATAATTGCAAGTTGTGTTTATTTTGATGTTCATTTAATTATTATAAAATGGTGTGACTGTGGTGTCTTGTCTCCTGTTAGACTGAACAGTTGCCTAACACTTTTAAACTGTATCTTCAAAACTATTGATTTTCTATAATTGCAAGTTGTGTTTATTTTTTATTTTCTCTAGACTACCTTTTACTCTCAGATAATCTGTACTCTTAATTTTATACATAAAGACATAATCTGGCATAACTTTATACATTTTTGTAGCAGCACATTTGTACTTCCAGTATATCATATATTTATCACTTGTTGTGTATTACACCCAGCTGTGGAGCTAAGATTCTCTGCCTGCTATTGTTTGATGGAAACTGTGACTAATCTGTAATTGGTCACTGGCAGTAGCTTGTTTCAACAGACAGCATTAAGCCACTAGACCCCTGTTAAACTGGACAGATGCCTGTAGGTTTTAAACTGTGTCAAACAGTGAGTCTACCTTTTGCTCTCAAATAATCTGTCCTCTTAGTTTTACACATAGACATAATCTGGCATAACTTGATAAGTCTTTGTAGCAGCACATTTGTACTTCCAGTGTATCATTGCAACATAACATACATATTACATACTGTGTGCCACATTTGAATGTTGTGCATGTAATATTTCCATGTAATCCATTTGCATATATAATTTCAACAGCCGTTTTCTTCATTTTCACTTTTTGACCCCTACCATGTTCAGTGCTCCATAACTTCGCCAATTTTTGTAGTAGTCATATAATTTTTGAAACCATGTAAAGCAGCCTACGAAACCTTTACCGTTTTCTTCATTTTCACTTTTTGACCCCTACCATGTTCAGTGCTCCATAACTTCGCCAATTTTTTTAGTAGTCATAATTTTTGAAACCATGTAAAGCAGCCTACGAAACCTTTACAAGGATGTAAGAAAACAATGTTACAATTTTCTGACTTATCACTCATTTGGTCACTCATTTGGTCAGCTCATCAAGTAGTTCCATCTCGCAATTGGGATCTGGAATATCCATGTCTCCAGATGTTCCTTCTGTCACACGTTCTAATGCGGCAGGCACAAACTCTCCAGCCTCTGGATCAAGTGGCTTCCCCATGACCACTCTAACACAGTCGTCATCCTCCGACTCGTACTTGGTCAGTGTTGCTTCTTCTTCCTCTGTCTCAGAGCCGCTCACAGACACACCACCGCGCCTCTCTGTCCTTGCACCCGCCGGCCGACTTTGCATTCTCGCCACAGATTTCTTCTCCTTCGCAGACAGCGGAAGGAAGTTTACTGGTAGCAACATGTTCCGATGCAGTGTTCTCTTGACTCCAAGCCCTCCTTCTCGCTGCACCACAAACACAGGAATCTCTCTCTCCGGCTGCTCCTTCACTACATAAATATCTTCTTCCCACCGGTTTGCCAGCTTATTGCGGCCTCGCAAGCCAACGTTCCGTACCAACACGCGATCACCAATTTCAACTGTTCCTCCTCTAGCGCGTCTGTCGTAGTGCCTTTTATGACGCCTGGCAGACTTGTTGCTTTCTGTTGTAGCAATCTTATAAGAAGATTCCAACCGTTCCCGCAGCTGCTTGGTGTAATCAGTGTGGTCTGCCACTTCTGATTGACGTTCATTTGATTCTACACCCATGGCCAGATCGATTGGCAGTCGTGGGTGTCTGCCAAATACCAGGTAGAATGGCGAGAAGCCAGTTGCTTCGTTTCTGGTAGCATTGTAAGCATGCACCAATGTTGGTACATAAGCCTTCCAGTTGGCCTTCTTCGTTACACTTAATGTACCTAACATGTTCATCAGTGTTGAATTAAACTTTTCCCATTGGATGATACGGTGTAGTTCGGCTTTTTTCAATCCCTGCAATTTGACACAATTCTTTGATGACATGACTCTCACAATTTCTACCCTGGTCCGAATGGAGTCTCTGTGGAAAACCATAGTGTAGAAATGTGTCATACAAAGCTTTTGCTGTGGTCTTGGCAGTTTGATTGCGTATGGGAACAGCCTGGGCATACCGAGTGAAGTGGTCAGTCATGACTAATACATTTTCAATCCCTCCTTTTGATGGTTCCAGGGTTAGATAATCAATACAGACAGTCTCAAATGGCTGGTGTGTGCGAATGTTCACAAGTGGTGCTCGGTCTGGGTTGACTTTTCTTTGTATACAGGCTTCACATGTTTGCAGTTTCTTGCGCACATCTTCTGCCATGTGTGGCCAGAAGAATCTGGCACGAACAAGGTCTAGGGTCCTAGTTCTTCCCAAGTGGCCTAACTGATCATGCAGACCCATCATTGCTTCGTCTCTCTTTGCCGCTGGAAGAACTAGCTGGAACGATTCGTTACCGTCCTGGTGTACTCTCTTTCTGTGAAACAAACCATCTCGTATACATAGCTTATCCCATTCCTTCAGGTATATCTTGAACTCTGGTGATTCCTGCTTTAGTTTGTGCTGTTGTTCTAGACTGGGTTTGCTGCCCTGTCTCAGCAACATTAGCATCTTCTTGATCACCGGATCTTCACTTTGGATGAGCTCCCAATTAGGGTCATTGATCTTTGTCCCTCCGGCATCTACCAGTTCCTCCTCGTAGGTTACAGCTGCTTGGCTGCAGCACATCACCTCAATCAGGCCAAATGTGCCATCATCTTCTTCCATTGCTGCTGTCTCACACACAGCCTGTACCACATGTTCAGGTAAGTGTCCTCCTTGTGCAGGCTTTGTGCGCATTCTAGAGAGTGCATCGGCATCAGCATTATTTTTTCCCGAACGGTACTTGATACTGAAATCATAAGTTGCAAGTTCTGCTAGCCACCGGTGACTTGTCGCATCCAGCTTTGCAGAAGTCAGGACATAGGCCAATGGGTTGTTATCAGTCATGACCACAAATTGGTGTCCGTACAGATAGTCCTGGTACTTCTCAGACACGGCCCACTTGAGTGCTAGGAATTCAAGTTTGTGGGCCGGGTAATTAACCTCGCTTGGCTTTAGTGCACGACTTGCATAGGCTATGACTCGCTGGTGACCTTGCTGTTCCTGATACAGTACTGCTTCAAGGCCGTGTAGGGATGCATCTTCGAAAGGAAGACTGTAGTCAGCATATCCCAAAATGGGTGGTTCTATCAGTCTTTCCTTCAGTCTGTTAAATGCAGCGATTGCACTTGTGGTCGTCACAGTCTTGGTGGTTTTATTTACAGATGTCTTGTTTTCCTGCCCTTTTAACAGATTGTGTAAGGGATTGCATATTTCAGCATAACCCTTCACAAAGCGACGGTAGTAGCCGAAAAACCCAAGCACTTGGCGAAGCTCATGTGCGGTTGTCGGTATAGGCCATCCCTTTACACTCTCTGTTTTGTCTGGATCAGCTTCGATCCCTGCCTCCGAGATGATGTGGCCTAAATACTTCACACGCTCTTGGCAAAGATGACACTTCGCAGGCTTCAATTTCAGACCAGCTGCTCGCAGGCTAGTAAACACAGCCTGCAGATGTTCAAGGTGAGTCTCAAATGTCCGTGAAGTAGACCAACACATTGGCCAAGTCAGCCAGAGTGTGTTCCATAAGCCTTTGGATCACAGCAGGAGCGTTCGTGAGACCAAACGGCATTTGATTGCATTCATAAAAACCGAGGTTTCCCACTCTGAATGCAGTCTTGGCTTTATCACACTCCTCTATTTCCACTTGCCAGTAGCCACTCTGGAGGTCTAATGATGTAAACCATTTTGCGCCAGATAGCCTGTCCAGCATCGACTCAATGAGAGGCAGCATGTACGCATCTCTGATTGTCCGGCTGTTCAAACGCCTGAAGTCCAGACACAAGCGCAAACTGTCATCCTTCTTCCGCACTAGGACTACATTCGAGGTCCATGGACTGTACGAATGACGTATTGCACCGCATGCCAACATCTCTTTCAGGTGTTGTCTAACTTCCTCGTACATTGCTGGAGGAATGCGTCTCAGTCTATCTTGAAATAGTGTTTCATCTGTCAGTCGAATTTTCTGCTTCACTCCTACAGCTTTGCCTAGCTCCATTGTCCGAGAGGCAAAAATGTCACCGAAATCATGACACAGTGCTTGTACCTGCTTCTTCTGTTCTTCCGAGAGTTTTGTGGCATCTAGATTCACTAGTACTTCACCCTTTGTACCTTTGCCGCAATCTCCATTACTCAACACATCACTATGCGTTGTTAAGTCTCCAACAGTCTTATCCCTGTCTAAAATGACACTATTCGTCATAGTCGCTATCTTCTGTCGTTTGGGAATTTTCATTTCCCTACATGAAACATTCGTTAGGACAACATCAACTCGGTGGTTGTTGTCAGCTTGCACAACTGAGGTGGGGATGAGTATTCCCCCGGGGAGTGTGTCTGCTGGTTGAAGCATGCCAGCTGAGAAACCTTTCTGGGCTCCCATTCTTCCTTTCACAATGATAAATGTGTTTGCAGGGATCACTGTGTGGCGACATGAGTACACTGCTACTTCCTGTTCTATGACTTCTGATTGGTCAAGGTGAGCTAGTGCTTCTAAGATGGCTGCATCATGGAATGGGGTATTCCGAGCTCTCAAGGCTGTCAGGAAATTAGTTCCAATTATAACAGGCACTATTCTGTTCGACCGATTAGGGGGCACAATAAATGCTGGCATAGCAATTCCTTCACTTACTCCCGTAGACGACTGCAACTTCACCTCAACTTCAATGTAACCCAGGTAAGGTACCGACTGTCCTCCAGCACCTTCAATGTCAACTAGTCGTGACAGAGGTTGCAAGGTAAGGTGAGACAACTCTCTGTCAAAGAATGGCTTTCCAATCGTGGTGACCATAGACCCACAATCGAGTAGTGCTGTACATGTTTTACCCTCAATGGTAATCCCGATTTGGCACGAGCCACCGACCAAGTCACAAGCAGGGCTGTGATTATGTTTCCTGTTACTGATCCCTTTTTGCCCTCCAAAAGGGATCAATTTGCGTTTAAATGCACTCTGCCACTCTTGGACAAATGTCCCTTCTGTTTGCATCGGTGGCATTCGATGCCGGTATTCTTGCGACAACCAAAAGATAGATGTCCAGGTATACCGCAATCATTGCAGGTAAGTGGCTCCTTCCTTTGTTTCATCCGTGCCCTGGACTGTCTCTTCTTGATCATTCCTTCCAACTCTTCCACTTTCTTCACAAGAGCTTGCAAGGTTGGTTCTGTCTGTTGCCCTTGTTGTACATGAACTTGCATTGCATTCTGGTTTCCAAACTCTTCCTCCAGGGTCCGCGCCTCGATCACAATCTCCTCGAAGTTTAGAGAATCTTTTCTGTGGCAAAGTGCATTTTTTATCTGCAAGTCCCTGAGGCCTGCCCAGAATCTGTCTCGCAACATAGTGGGCATGGATTCCCTAGACACAACACCCTTTTCCATGGCAACATGACAGAGGTCTTCCAGTCTTGTCGACCACTTTGTACAATGTTCACCTACACGCTGCGGTTCGCTGTAGAAATGTTCTAGTATGGTATTACCTGACATCACTGTACCATACAGTGATTGTAATTTGTAGAGAATGTTGGCGAGTGTAGCCTTTTCTCCCAAATAGATCATTTCATCTGCAGGAGGGCTTCACAGTGATTTCCTCACACTTGTGATAATATCACATTCTGTATACTGTGACTCCTCCACCAAGCAATTCACCTCATACTTCCACCTCGAATATGTGGCATCCTTGTCAGTTCCAGAGAATACTGGCAGTTTGGGGATTTCCCGCAATACATATGGTGAAAATCCCACGTGCGGAGACTCACTGGGCTCCTGCTTCACAGATGTCTCCTCTGTGAGAGACCCTAGCAATTTCTCCTTTTGTGAAGTAGACATGGTCTTGATTAGACCCAGCAACTGGTGATCTATGTCACCCCCTTTATCCTCTACCATGTCACCCCTCTCATCTCTTTCCACTACTATGACATCAGCTTCAGCCATATTCACCAGTAATTTACCAGTACAGGTAATCAACAATCAATCATTCAATTTGCACCTTCACAATTACACATTTCAAAGTTTAACAAACAATAAGCATCATACTCCATAATGGAGAACAACAAATACATTCAACAATAGACATGATCAATGTTTCGCATCACCGCACTTGCCCAGTGCACTAGCCAGACAGTCACACCTGCACCTGCAGCACTCCCTGTCTGCTTCTCTGCCAGTCACAGGGGCTGACCAGGGCTATGGCTGTCTACAGTCAGTGTCCCAAGTTTCAACAAGCTGTGCGGCCTCTCTAGTCCCACATCGGGCGCCACTCTCACGGTCGGCTCAGTTTGGTAGTTCGAGAGAATCACAACTCCACACCTGTAAAAAGGTGTAATGCTGTTTTAATAGCAGAGTCTGTTACAACTTGTGGCTTTACCAGCCAGTGCCAGGTCTCTGTCCAGGTTGACACCTCAATTCCTTGATGGCTAATGTGTCAAGTGTACCCTTTTACTAAATACCTGCCACAGTGTGGCAGCTTTATGACAACTATAGTGTTTAACTATAGTACCTGCTACACTTTGTTAACTTATATTTTCAGATCTGTGCAATTTATATATGGGCGTCTGTTCTTTTCAGTAAAACCTGTAACTTGCTGTTGCCACAGATTTGTTGGCATATAAACATCATAAACATTGCTTGTTATGCATAATTAATGTTGTGAGAAAACAAACACCTTTAATTGGATTGTTTTGGCAGTTTACAGCCATTACTATTCACGTCATGACAGTTCAATGTCAGATGGACGTTTACAGAAAATCAGATGATGATGCAAATTATGTACCTTGATAGTTATAAAAAATGCTAAATTGTGTCAATTCTGTGGGTGTATTTCATCTCAAATATTGTTTATTGTGCATAATTAATGTCTGTGAAATAAACAAACACAATTTATTGAATGTTTTACTTGTTTACAATAATATTATTCATATTATCACAGAGTAAACTTTGACGGCCGTTTACAGAAAATCAACACTGGAAGTAAAAATGATAAGATAATCTGGTTTGGATTGTTGTGTTCTGGATATTCTGCACAATCTGTATAAAAAACATTTTGGATTTGTGTTTTATCTTTGTAGTTATCTAAAAAAGTCGAAAAATGTTGCATTTTCAATAAATCGGTTTTGAAAATTCAAAATATAAATATTAAACAAATTTGAAATGTTTTTTATACAGATTGTGGAGAATATCCAGGAGAAGACAACAGGATAAGTCAGATTACTATATCATTTGTACTTCCAGAGTGTTGCAATTTTCTAGATAGGCAGTGAATACCACCATTTGGTGGCCATTTTGTTTATTACCATGGAAACGGGCGGTCTGGCAGAAAAAAATGCCGGACATTTTTTACTCAGTACTAGCTTTTCTACAGCTTGGATGCAAAAAAATTATATTAATTATGCATTTAAAAAAATGTCCTATCTAGCTGCCATACCTACCCTTAAACAGTAACCTTTGATGTGGCAGTTTGTTGAAAGCTTTCTGAAAATGTAATGAAAATGGTGATCCTCGTCTACCCACTTAGTGATATCTTCCAAAAAACAACATATATGTGTGTGTTTTAAACTAAACTTCTCTCTCTCGATTTGTCGCTCTCACTCTCTGTTGTGTCATGCGTTTAGCTATTTATTGCTCTCACTCTCTGTTGTGTCATGCGTTTAGCTATTTATTGCTCTCACTCTCTGTTGTGTCATGCGTTTAGCTATGTATTGTTGCATGTGCTTAACATGGATGTCTTATAATACAGTGGAACCTCACTTTACCTTGGTACTACAGCTACCTTTCAATTAAGGTCAGCCTAGTAGAGTCCCAAATCATTTCTGTAACAGTAATGAATAGGAAAAATAATCTCGCTAATGCGGTCACTTTGCCATTGAGGCCACTTGTCCAGTCGCGAGGGTGACCTTATTCGTAAGGTTCCTGTCAGAATGATATGTGTATGCTGCAATGGGTGTCTTTGTTTCAGTGGGTGTCTTTGTTTCAGTGGACTTGGTGTAGGCGGTGGCATAGGCATTGGTCTGACACTCCTTGCTCTCATTCTAGTCACTGTCGTCGTCATGTGGTGTATATGCATCCGACCACTCGACAAGGAAGAAAAACGTAAGTCTTAGCAACGTTGTGTAGATCTGGATAATTGACCTATCCATCACATGACCTGTTGCCTAGCAACATGTCTGTCAAGCCATAAAAATGGATTCCAAACACATGGCGTGGTTGGACATTCCGTTGAAAATTTTGTTGAAATTCTGTTCCCAAACATTTCTCTTTATGACAGAAACATAAGGCAGAGTTTCATAAGTGACAACTGTTTGCGGGAATGGTTGATCTAGCAGATGTCACGTCGCCGTAGTAATTGAATGCATATATATTACTGTTATCAACATTGTTCGCAAAGCTTGACAGGTCAGGTGCAATATTTTTATTGGGACATACAGACTACACAAAGTAAACATCTACCCTACCACTGTTTGTCGACTAATGACTACACAAAGTACACATCTACCCAACCACTGTGCGTTGACCACAGACTACACAAAGTACACATCTACTCTACCACTGTGTGTCGACTACAGACTACACAAAGTACACATCTAACCTACCACTGTTTGTCGACCACAGGCTACACAGAGTACACATCTACCCAACCACTGTGCGTTGACCACAGACTACACAAAGTACACATCTACCCTACCACTGTTTGTCGACTACAGACTACACAAAGTACACATCTAACCTACCACTGTTTGTCGACCACAGGCTACACAAAGTACACATCTACCCTACCACTGTGTGTCGACTACAGGCTACACAACGTACACATCTACCCTACCATGGTGTGTAGATCATAGACTACACAAAGTACCCATCTACCCTACCACTGTGTGTCGACCACAGACTACACAAAGTACACATATACCCTACCACTGTGTGTCGAATACAGACTACACAAAGTACACATCTACCCTACCACTGTGTGTCGACTACAGACTACACAAAGTACACATCTACCCTACCACTGTGTGTCGACTACAGACTACACAAAGTACACATCTACCCTACCACTGTGTGTCGACTACAGACTACACAAAGTACACATCTACTCTACCACTGTGTATCGTCTACAGACTACACAAAGTACACATCTACTCTACCACTGTGTGTCGTCTACAGACTACACAAAGTACACATCTACTCTACCACTGTGTGTCGACTACAGACTACACAGAGTACACATCTACCCTACCACTGTGTGTCAACCACAGACTACACAGAGTACACATCTACTCTACCGCAGTGTGTCAACCACAGACTACACAGAGTACACATCTACCCTACCGCTGTGTGTCGTCTACAGACTACACAAAGTACACATCTACTCTACCACTGTGTGTCGTCTACAGACTACACAAAGTACACATCTACTCTACCACTGTGTGTCAACCACAGACTACACAAAGTATACATCTACCCTACCACTGTGTGTCGACTACAGACTACACAAAGTGCACATCTATCCTACCACTGTGTGTTGACCACAGACTACACAAAGTAGACATCTACCCTACCACTGTGTGTCGACCACAGACTACACAAAGTAGACATCTACTCTACCACTGTGTGTCGACTACAGACTACACAAAGTACACATCTACCTTACCATTGTGTGTCGACTAAAGACTACACAAAATACACATCTACCCTACCACTGTGCGTTGACCACAGACTACACAAAGTACACATATACCCTACCACTGTGTGTCGACTACAGACTACACAAAGTACACATCTACCCTACCACTGTTTGTCGACTACAGACTACACAAAGTACACATCTAACCTACCACTTTTTGTCGACCACAGGCTACACAAAGTACACATCTACCCTACCACTGTGTGTTGACTACAGGCTACACAACGTACACATCTACCCTACCATTGTGTGTAGATCATAGACTACACAAAGTAACCATCTACCCTACCACTGTGTGTCGACCACAGACTACACAAAGTACACATATACCCTACCACTGTGTGTCGACTACAGACTACACAAAGTACACATCTACCCTACCATTGTGTGTCGACTACAGACTACACAAAGTACACATCTACCCTACCACTGTGTGTCGACTACAGACTACACAAAGTACACATCTACTCTACCACTGTGTGTCGACTACAGACTACACAAAGTACACATCTACCCTACCACTGTGTGTCGAATACAGACTACACAAAGTACACATCTACCCTACCACTGTGTGTCGACTACAGACTACACAAAGTACACATCTACCCTACCATTGTGTGTCGAATACAGACTACACAAAGTACACATCTACCCTACCACTGTGTGTCGAATACAGACTACACAAAGTACACATCTAACCTACCACTGTGTGTCGACTACAGACTACACAAAGTACACATCTACCCTACCACTGTGTGTCGACTACAGACTACACAAAGTACACATCTACCCTACCACTGTGTGTCGACTACAGACTACACAAAGTACACATCTACCCTACCACTGTGTGTCGACTACAGACTACACAAAGTACACATCTACCCTACCACTGTGTGTCGACTACAGACTACACAAAGTACACATCTACTCTACCACTGTGTGTCGACTACAGACTACACAAAGTACACATCTACTCTACCACTGTGTGTCGACTACAGACTACACAAAGTACACATCTGCTCTACCACTGTGTGTCGACTGCAGACTACACAAAGTACACATCTACCTTACCATTGTGTGTCGACTAAAGACTACACAAAGTACACATCTACCCTACCACTGTGTGTCGACTACAGGCTACACAAGTTCCACATCTACCCTACCATTGTGTGTAGACCACAGACTACACAAAGTACACATCTACCCTACCGCTGTGTGTCGACTAAAGACTCCTCTATCAATGTACATACTAGCATAGACACGGGTAGCAGGCAGTGGAGGCAGTGTATACATTGTATCATTGGATGCACTGGGTCCTCTATGAATGTACACACTAGCATAGACACGGGTAGCAGACAGTGGAGGCAGTGTATACACTGTATCATTGGATGCACTGGGTCTTCTATGAAGGTACATACTAGCATAGACACGGGTAGCAGGCAGTGGAGGCGGTGTATACACTGTATCATTGGATGCACTGGATCTTCTATGAATGTACACACTAGCATAGACACGGGCACCAGGCAGTGGAGGCAGTGTATACACTGTATCATTGGATGCACTGGGTCCTCTATGAATGTACACACTAGCATAGACACGTGCAGCAGGCAGTGGAGGCAGTGTATACACTGTATCATTGGATGCACTGGGTCCTCTATGAATGTACACACTAGCATAGACACGTGCAGCAGGCAGTGGAGGCAGTGTATACACTGTATCATTGGATGCACTGGGTCCTCTATGAATGTACATACTAGCATAGACACGGGTAGCAGGCAGTGGAGGCAGTGTATACACTGTATCATTGGATGCACTGAGTCCTCTATGAATGTACATACTAGCATAGACACGTGCAGCAGGCAGTGGAGGCAGTGTATACACTGTATCATTGGATGCACTGGGTCCTCTATGAATGTACATACTAGCATAGACACGGGTAGCAGACAGTGGAGGCAGTGTATACATTGTATCATTGGATGCACTGGGTCCTCTATGAATGTACACACTAACATAGACACGGGTAGCAGACAGTGGAGGCAGTGTATACACTGTATCATTGGATGCACTGAGTCCTCTATGAATGTACACACTAGCATAGACACGGGTAGCAGACAGTAGAGGCAGTGTATACATTGTATCATTGGATGCACTGGGTCCTCTATGAATGTACATACTAGCATAGACACGGGTAGCAGACAGTGGAGGCAGTGTATACATTGTATCATTGGATGCACTGGGTCTTCTATGAATGTACATACTAGCATAGACACGGGTAGCAGACAGTGGAGGCAGTGTATACATTGTATCACTGGATGCACTGGGTCTTCTATAAATGTACATACTAGCATAGACACGGGTAGCAGGCAGTGGAGGCAGTGTATACACTGTATCATTGGATGCACTGGGTCCTCTATGAATGTACACACTAGCATAGACACGGGTAGCAGACAGTGGAGACAGTGTATACATTGTATCACTGGATGCACTGGGTCCTCTATGAATGTACATACTAGCATAGACACGGGTAGCAGACAGTGGAGGCAGTGTATACATAGTATCATTGGATACACTGGGTCTTCTATGAATGTACATACTAGCATAGACACGGGTAGCAGGCAGTGGAGGCAGTGTATACACTGTATCATTGGATGCACTGAGTCCTCTATGAATGTACATACTAGCATAGATACGGGTAGCAGAAAGTGGAGGCAGTGTATACACTGTATCATTGGATGCACTGGGTCCTCTATGAATGTACACACTAGCATAGACACGTGCAGCAGGCAGTGGAGGCAGTGTATACACTGTATCATTGGATGCACTGGGTCCTCTATGAATGTACACACTAGCATAGACACGTGCAGCAGGCAGTGGAGGCAGTGTATACACTGTATCATTGGATGCACTGGGTCCTCTATGAATGTACATACTAGCATAGACACGGGTAGCAGGCAGTGGAGGCAGTGTATACACTGTATCATTGGATGCACTGAGTCCTCTATGAATGTACATACTAGCATAGACACGTGCAGCAGGCAGTGGAGGCAGTGTATACACTGTATCATTGGATGCACTGGGTCCTCTATGAATGTACATACTAGCATAGACACGGGTAGCAGACAGTGGAGGCAGTGTATACATTGTATCATTGGATGCACTGGGTCCTCTATGAATGTACACACTAACATAGACACGGGTAGCAGACAGTGGAGGCAGTGTATACACTGTATCATTGGATGCACTGAGTCCTCTATGAATGTACACACTAGCATAGACACGGGTAGCAGACAGTAGAGGCAGTGTATACATTGTATCATTGGATGCACTGGGTCCTCTATGAATGTACATACTAGCATAGACACGGGTAGCAGACAGTGGAGGCAGTGTATACATTGTATCATTGGATGCACTGGGTCTTCTATGAATGTACATACTAGCATAGACACGGGTAGCAGACAGTGGAGGCAGTGTATACATTGTATCACTGGATGCACTGGGTCTTCTATAAATGTACATACTAGCATAGACACGGGTAGCAGGCAGTGGAGGCAGTGTATACACTGTATCATTGGATGCACTGGGTCCTCTATGAATGTACACACTAGCATAGACACGGGTAGCAGACAGTGGAGACAGTGTATACATTGTATCACTGGATGCACTGGGTCCTCTATGAATGTACATACTAGCATAGACACGGGTAGCAGACAGTGGAGGCAGTGTATACATAGTATCATTGGATACACTGGGTCTTCTATGAATGTACATACTAGCATAGACACGGGTAGCAGGCAGTGGAGGCAGTGTATACACTGTATCATTGGATGCACTGAGTCCTCTATGAATGTACATACTAGCATAGATACGGGTAGCAGAAAGTGGAGGCAGTGTATACACTGTATCATTGGATGCACTGAGTCCTCTATGAATGTACATACTAGCATAGACACGGGTAGCAGACAGTGGAGGCAGTGTATACACTGTATCATTGGATGCACTGAGTCCTCTATGAATGTACATACTAGCATAGATACGGGTAGCAGAAAGTGGAAGCAGTGTATACACTGTATCATTGGATGCACTGGGTCCTCTATGAATGTACATACTAGCATAGACACGGGTAGCAGACAGTGGAGGCAGTGTATACACTGTATCATTGGATGCACTGGGTCCTCTATGAATGAACACACTAGCATAGACACGGGTAGCAGAAAGTGGAGACAGTGTATACATTGTATCATTGGATGCACTGGGTCCTCTATGAATGTACATACTAGCATAGACACGGGTAGCAGACAGTGGAGGCAGTGTATACATTGTATCATTGGATGCACTGGGTCCTCTATGAATGAACACACTAGCATAGACACGGGCAGCAGGCAATGGAGACAGTGTATACACTGTATCATTGGATGCACTGGGTCCTCTATTAATGTACATACTAGCATAGACACGGGTAGCAGGCAGTGGAGGCAGTGTATACATTGTATCATTGGATGCACTGGGTCCTCTATTAATGTACATACTAGCATAGACACGGGTAGCAGAAAGTGGAGACAGTGTACACATTGTATCATTGGATGCACTGGGTCCTCTATGAATGTACATACTAGCATAGACACGGGTAGCAGGCAATGGAGACAGTGTATACACTGTATCATTGGATGCACTGGGTCCTCTATTAATGTACATACTAGCATAGACACGGGTAGCAGGCAGTGGAGGCAGTGTATACACTGTATCATTGGATGCACTGGGTCCTCTATTAATGTACATACTAGCATAGACACGGGTAGCAGGCAGTGGAGGCAGTGTATACACTGTATCATTGGATGCACTGGGTCCTCTATGAATGAACACACTAGCATAGACACGGGTAGCAGGCAATGGAGACAGTGTATACATTGTATCACTGGATGCACTGGGTCCTCTATGAATGTACATACTAGCATAGACACGGGTAGCAGGCAATGGAGGCAGTGTATACACTATCATTGGATGCACTGGGTCCTCTATAAATGTACATACTAGCATAGACACGGGTAGCAGACAGTGGAGGCAGTGTATACACTGTATCATTGGATGCACTGAGTCCTCTATGAATGTACATACTAGCATAGACACGCGTAGCAGACAGTGGAGGCAGTGTATACACTGTATCATTGGATGCACTGAGTCCTCTATGAATGTACATACTAGCATAGACACAGGTAGCAGAAAGTGGAGGCAGTGTATACATTGTATCATTGGATGCACTGGGTCCTCTATGAATGTACATACTAGCATAGACACGGGTAGCAGAAAGTGGAGGCAGTGTATACATTGTATCATTGGATGCACTGAGTCCTCTATGAATGTGCATACTAGCATAGACACGGGTAGGAGACAGTGGAGGCAGTGTATACACTGTATCATTGGATGCACTGGGTCCTCTATTAATGTACATACTAGCATAGACACGGGTAGCAGGCAGTGGAGGCAGTGTATACACTGTATCATTGGATGCACTGGGTCCTCTATTAATGTACATACTAGCATAGACACGGGTAGCAGAAAGTGGAGACAGTGTATACATTGTATCATTGGATGCACTGGGTCCTCTATGAATGTACATACTAGCATAGACACGGGTAGCAGGCAATGGAGACAGTGTATACACTGTATCATTGGATGCACTGGGTCCTCTATTAATGTACATACTAGCATAGACACGGGTAGTAGGCAGTGGAGGCAGTGTATACACTGTATCATTGGATGCACTGGGTCCTCTATGAATGAACACACTAGCATAGACACGGGTAGCAGGCAATGGAGACAGTGTATACATTGTATCACTGGATGCACTGGGTCCTCTATGAATGTACATACTAGCATAGACACGGGTAGCAGGCAATGGAGGCAGTGTATACACTATCATTGGATGCACTGGGTCCTCTATGAATGTACATACTAGCATAGACACGGGTAGCAGACAGTGGAGGCAGTGTATACACTGTATCATTGGATGCACTGAGTCCTCTATGAATGTACATACTAGCATAGAAACGGGTAGCAGACAGTGGAGGCAGTGTATACACTGTATCATTGGATGCACTGAGTCCTCTATGAATGTACATACTAGCATAGACACGGGTAGCAGAAAGTGGAGGCAGTGTATACATTGTTTCATTGGATGCACTGGGTCCTCTATGAATGTACATACTAGCATAGACACGGGTAGCAGAAAGTGGAGGCAGTGTATACACTGTATCATTGGATGCACTGGGTCTTCTATGAATGTACACACTAACATAGACACGGGTAGCAAACAGTGGAGGCAGTGTATACATTGTATCATTGGATGCACTGGGTCCTCTATGAATGTACATACTAGCATAGACACGGGTAGCAGAAAGTGGAGGCAGTGTATACACTGTATCATTGGATGCACTGGGTCTTCTATGAATGTACATACTAACATAGACACGGGTAGCAGGCAGTGGAGGCAGTGTATACACTGTATCATTGGATGCACTGGGTCTTCTATGAATGTACACACTAGCATAGACACGTGCAGCAGGCAGTGGAGGCAGTGTATACATTGTATCATTGGATGCACTGGGTCCTCTATGAATGTACACACTAGCATAGATACGGGTAGCAGACAGTGGAGGCAGTGTATACACTGTATCATTGGATGCACTGGGTCTTCTATGAATGTACACACTAGCATAGACACGGGTAGCACACAGTGGAGGCAGTGTATACACTGTATCATTGGATGCACTGGGTCTTCTATGAATGTACACAGTAGCATAGACACGGGTAGCAGAAAGTGGAGGCAGTGTATACACTGTATCATTGGATGCACTGGGTCTTCTATGAATGTACACACTAGCATAGACACGGGTAGCAGAAAGTGGAGGCAGTGTATACACTGTATCATTGGATGCACTGAGTCCTCTATGAATGTACATACTTGCATAGACACGGGTAGCAGACAGTGGAGGCAGTGTATACATTGTATCATTGGATGCACTGGGTCCTCTATGAATGTACATACTAGCATAGACACGGGTAGCAGAAAGTGGAGGCAGTGTATACATTGTATCATTGGATGCACTGAGTCCTCTATGAATGTACACACTAGCATAGACACGGGTAGCAGACAGTGGAGGCAGTGTATACATTGTATCATTGGATGCACTGGGTCCTCTATGAATGTACACACTAGCATAGACACGGGTAGCAGAAAGTGGAGGCAGGGTATACATTGTATCATTGGATGCACTGGGTCTTCTATGAATGTACATACTAGCATAGATACGGGTAGCAGGCAGTGGAGACAGTGTATACATTGTATCACTGGATGCACTGGGTCTTCTATGAATGTACATACTAGCATAGACACGGGTAGCAGACAGTGGAGGCAGTGTATACACTGTATCATTGGATGCACTGGGTCTTCTATGAATGTACATACTAGCATAGACACGGGCACCAGGCAGTGGGATCAGTGTATACATTGTATGCACTGAGTCCTCTATGAATGTACACACTAGCATAGACACGGGTAGCAGACAGTGGAGGCAGTGTATACATTGTATCATTGGATGCACTGGGTCCTCTATGAATGTACATACTAGCATAGACACGGGTAGCAGAAAGTGGATGCAGTGTATACACTGTATCATTGGATGCACTGGGTCCTCTATGAATGTACATACTAGCATAGACACGGGTAGCAGAAAGTGGAGGCAGGGTATACATTGTATCATTGGATGCACTGAGTCCTCTATGAATGTACACACTAGCATAGACACGGGTAGCAGACAGTGGAGACAGTGTATACACTGTATCATTGGATGCACTGAGTCCTCTTTGAATGTACACACTAGCATAGACACGGGTAGCAGACAGTGGAGACAGTGTATACACTGTATCATTGGATGCACTGAGTCCTCTTTGAATGTGCATACTAGCATAGACTCGGATAGCAGGAATCAACAACGTATACTGTCTCTTCTTGTGTCTCTTCAGAAACACTCACAGGGTATCCTATTCTATCCTGTGTGGGTGAAATATTTTTTTAGAACACTAATTTCATCACTAATTGTGCGTGGTAATTATATAAAGCCTTGCGTTACCAGGAGTGAGTAGTGTGTGTTGCATATGTGTAGTTGTATTCGCATGTAACTCAATTATTTTTTTGTAAGTCATGTTTGGTTTGTGCCTGGTCTAGCAAACGTACCTCCTGGTGTGCCCTTGGATGTGGTGTCACCTCCGGGCACATATGAACCACTCACCATCTCGCAGCGGCCGACATCGCTCTCTCCTGGCTGTGGAGGTAGGAATGTGTCGTATCATCTGTCATTTGTTGTCCCAGTGGCTCTGTGCCACGGTCTGTGTTTAGTATATGCAAGAAATGTACTTACATGTAGGCATAAATGGAACAGTAACTGGATACAGGCACTTGGCAGTCACAATTGTTATCAGGATCACTCTACGATGCAATGTAGCCAGTCTCTGTTGTATCAGGCCTGGGGTCAGTTACATTGCAAAGTAATCGATTACTATTACTATTACTTTGTTTCCTTCATATTACTGTTACATGCTGAATTCTTCCTATTACTAATACATTTGAAGCAATTACTATTACATTTTTCATTGGAACATTTTATGGTATAATGCACTGTATGCATAAATACAATAAGTATAATTGTTTGACTCACAGTCTCAAGAAGTTAAACAAGTCAGGTGAATAACAAATCTAACTTGCTATTTATTGATACCCATGCCCAAAGTATTTAAAATAATATTTGACAATGTCAATACTTTCATCATCATCATCAATCAATCAATCAATCTTTATTTCAGACCAAAAAGCATACATGTAATATGCATTATGTCCATAATAAAAAAGTAAAAATAAAAAGTATATTATAGTGTATATATTGCACTAATCCCCTTCCTGCCTAATACAGACGTCTTTATAAACATCACTATTGTTCGTCGATGCAGATATTCTGCTCATAAGACTGTACATGCATTTTCCTAAATCTAGTATTGCAACAGTCCGTGTGAGAACTAACAAACATTAGGCTAGCACTACACCTCATAGATAGGCTGTGCATAATTCTAAATGCATTATTATAGGAAACATTAAAGTGCTGCATAGCAAACATAAATACACATTACTACAGTAAGATGTGAACAGTTTGTTCTACACCTTCACTGAACAAAAGTGAAATTTCCTGAGTAGAATGTTGCTTCTGCTGTACAGACTCCTGCCGTACAGACTCCTGCTTTATAGACTCATTGGGGAAGTGTATTATAAAGTATAAAAAAATCAAATATTTACAACAAAATATATATATATAGTATATACCATATTTAGTACAATTTACTAACTACATTGAGTAAGGAGAGAACATATATGTTCCATTTTATATTTAAATACCATACTGGAATGAAAGACAAAAGCAATAGTCAATGCCACATAACTTGGTGGATTATATTACAGTCTAATTAAACCACATTGGTACTTAGTGGACAGTTAATTATTGGCTCAACTACAGTTTCAGGATGTTTTTCACACCAGTAGTTTAGGCTCAATTGTGTGCACCATGGAGGCAGTCACCAAACCCATCTAGGCTTACATGAAAAGGGATGTTGGTAACTTGGCACTTGGCAGAACTGGCTTCAAAGCAGTGAAAGCCCAGTTTAATCCCTTTAGCCAATGCAGCAGTCCCACTGTACCAGTGTCTCTTGCTATGTAAACACTCATAAAACTCTAGGGTAAAACTTCACCAGGCCATGCTGAGTTGACAAGGGGGAGCAACCATAAAACTTCACCAGGCCATGCTGAGTTGACAAGGGGGAGCAACCATAAAACTTCACCAGGCCATGCTGAGTTGACAAGGGGGAGCAACCATAAAACTTCACCAGGGCCATGCTGAAGTTGACAAGGGGGAGCAACCATAAAACTTCACCAGGCCATGCTGAGTTGACAAGGGGGAGCAACCATAAAACTTCACCAGGCCATGCTGAGTTGACAAGGGGGAGCAACCATAAAACTTCACCAGGCCATGCTGAGTTGACAAGGGGGAGCAACCATAAAACTTCACCAGGCCATGCTGAGTTGACAAGGGGGAGCAACCATAAAACTTCACCAGGCCATGCTGAGTTGACAAGGGGGAGCAACCATAAAACTTCACCAGGCCATGCTGAGTTGACAAGGGGGAGCAACCATAAAACTTCACCAGGGCCATGCTGAGTTGACAAGGGGGAGCAACCATAAAACTTCACCAGGCCATGCTGAGTTGACAAGGGGGAGCAACCATAAAACTTCACCAGGCCATGCTGAGTTGACAAGGGGGAGCAACCATAAAACTTCACCAGGCCATGCTGAGTTGACAAGGGGGAGCAACCATAAAACTTCACCAGGGCCATGCTGAAGTTGACAAGGGGGAGCAACCATAAAACTTCACCAGGCCATGCTGAGTTGACAAGGGGGAGCAACCATAAAACTTCACCAGGCCATGCTGAGTTGACAAGGGGGAGCAACCATAAAACTTCACCAGGCCATGCTGAGTTGACAAGGGGGAGCAACCATAAAACTTCACCAGGCCATGCTGAGTTGACAAGGGGGAGCAACCATAAAACTTCACCAGGGCCATGCTGAAGTTGACAAGGGGGAGCAACCATAAAACTTCACCAGGCCATGCTGAGTTGACAAGGGGGAGCAACCATAAAACTTCACCAGGCCATGCTGAGTTGACAAGGGGGAGCAACCATAAAACTTCACCAGGCCATGCTGAGTTGACAAGGGGGAGCAACCATAAAACTTCACCAGGGCCATGCTGAAGTTGACAAGGGGGAGCAACCATAAAACTTCACCAGGCCATGCTGAGTTGACAAGGGGGAGCAACCATAAAACTTCACCAGGCCATGCTGAGTTGACAAGGGGGAGCAACCATAAAACTTCACCAGGCCATGCTGAGTTGACAAGGAGGAGCAACCATAAAACTTCACCAGGCCATGCTGAGTTGACAAGGGGGAGCAACCATAAAACTCAGAGAAACTAGTGGACTCTACAACCTAATCAAAATGAATTGTTATGTAGTTGAAATTCGGTGTAAATGTTCAATAGTAATATAAAAGTAATAAGTCAATTACTATTACATTGCTTCCTATTACTATTACATTGAGTTTTACTCAACCTATTACTATTACTTCAATATTTGTAATCGTTACTATTACATATTACTATCACTTTTACCCCAGGCCTGGTGTGCATGCATGTTTAGTGGCACTTCATTGTAGTCAGTCTTTTAATTATTTAAAATCAACATTATTATTATCTCTTCTGTTTTGTTATTAATTAATTAAATTGTTGTAATATTGTTTTTGTAGTTTCACACACACTTGCTCGTGTATGCACGCATGCACACACATGCAGGCACGCACGCACACACACACACACACACACACACACACACACACACACACACACACACACACACACACACACACACACACACACACACACACACACACACACACTCACACACACACACACACACACAAATGTCATAGTGTTAAGTAGTTATTGTTGTCATTAGTTCTGTCTTATTTGATATGTACAGTAATAACTTTTATGGGAAAACATATGCATATATGCAAGTGCACCCTTCGTATGCATACACTGTTTAAGTTTCTCAATACACAAGCACTCAATACTAACTTCTCATACTCAAGCACACACGGGCTACTTTATTAGTTTAGATGTACATTTCTGTATGTATATCATGTCTACACAAGAAGAATAATAGGACATTTGCTCCGCATCAGGCAGACATTCAGGTGGTGCGCCGCAGCCATATCAACCTCTGGTTGGTGTAAGTGATCAATCACAGACGTACCCAAAGCAGCCACATGATGCCACCCCACAATCTCCCTACTACCACAAATATGAAGGTAAGGACTGCCATGCCCATCTGTTCCTTCCATCAAGCCATGCCTGGTTTTTAAGTGAACATATACACAGACCCACACAGACACCATAAGGGCACACAGATACACTGAAGATGCATAGACAAACAAATGTGTAATTTTTGACTATGAACAATGAGAAAGCATTCAACCTTATTTGTATACGGTATTAAACCTTCCTGAGCAACAACAACTTTCAAGTCACCAGTAATTTGGGGTGAAACTTGTGACCCTATGGGGTGAGTGATGGAGTGTTAGCAACTCCACCTTTTACTGGCTTTGGTGGACTTTCTTGCTATCTTGCAAAATTGAAACTGGTATTTGTTGCTAACTTGTTTTTGTTGTCTCCTGTTTGATTGGCTGTTGCCTGGTCACGTGCTCACTTATTATAAAACTATATTAAAATATAAGCACTGCAAATGTTTTTCAGAAATGGTTTAATAAAATTAAATTAGAGGTCACAAGATATACACCGACATGGACAAAATACCTTTTTCTTTTATTTCTAGTAGTTTTTACTTTGCTTTCTGTATATTTTTACATAACATTTGTATAAGTAGATTTTCTCCCATTTACTTGTACTTTTAATAGTTTGGAGTTACATGATTGGTTTTGTATAATTTGATTGGTGTTTTACTTGTGTCTAATTACGCACAAGTATCATTATAGCCTATGTTTTGTTTGCGTCAGGTGGACAATCTAATGGAGCTGTGGGATCGTCAGCAAGGACGTATGAACCAGTAACTAATAACGGTGATTCCCAGACGTACGTCAAGCAGCGATGTGACTCCAACCTGTCTTCACCCACCTCCCACACGTACGAAGGTAAGACATGGATGACAGCATGTGCAGCATGACCCCTTTTCAGACGCTTAGCCAGAAATTATTTTTACCAGTTTTGGATGAATCAAAATTGTGCCATTTAATGTGTGAATGGCTGAATCACAGCCATTATTGGGCAGTTTAGTTTTTAGTCCTTTAGGTCGAAGGTCCAGTGGACTTATACCATCACTCTGCATCCACCGTGCGCCATCTGCTATTAGCTGCCATATCTCAGAAACCGTTCAACAACTTTTTCTCTAATTTTGTATAGACGTGTCTTGGGTATTGCCACTATGCAACTATGCATAAGAAATCTGTGTTTGATTGAATCATTCTAAGGGCCCCTCCAGGGTCCCCAAACTGGTAAATTTTCACATTTTGCCTATTTTCTCAAAAACTCTTCAGTAACTTTTTCTCTGATTTTGCATATACATTTCATGTGGTAGTGCCACTGTACACAATAAATCTATATTTGGTTGAATCATTCTAATGGCACCTCAGGGCCCCCAAAAATGCTAAATTTTCCTACTATTTCCCTACTGCTGTAAGCCTCCTGCAGTAGCTAGCCTGGACCACTAATCTCTATTTATAACTGGATAGTGGATTTTGCCCTATCTCTGGTCACTGGGGTCTCTGAGTGGAGTGGCCTGGGTGTTAGAGATTATATTGTAAGCCTTTGTATTGGACTAGCCTTGACTCACTGTATGCCATTGTCCCAGTGTGAAAGAGAATGCATCAATGTGGCTGTAACTAATGTGTAATGGGAATCCCTACTGCACTGGCAGAACCTGAGAAACTTAAAGCAGCAGCAGACATAATTATCAATGCAATATAAAGATATGATCTAGGATTAAAATAAAATAACTTAGGTATAAAATAATATATAAGATAAAATAACTTAGGTATACTCGAAAAGGTTAAAGCATATTTAGCCAACATTTTAAGAAATATTATTCAGATGTTTTACTATACATGTTGCAACTATTACTTCACTCCAATTCAATCAGTATTATGTCAATAATTGCTACTGTTTTAAGTCAAAATGCATGCTATATATATGTACCTTGAGAACAAGTAAAGTTTGATCATAGTTCATCTCTTCTTTCCATTCTGGGGGAGGGTGGTAGGGACAAAATGAGAACAGAAAATGTGTGCACATTTTCTTAACCAACCTATAACTGTGCTACATGTGAGACTGCAGCTCACCAACTCTCCTGCAAGGTTTCTACAACCACTGGAAATCGGCCTAAATAACAGAGTATCGGGATATAATTCTATAGTATTTTTAATAACAATTAACTACTATATAAATCTTCATGAAACGGTCTACTCAGATATTTTATTTCCAGGTATATCTTCACTGGCATGCATATAGTCTCCACTAAACATGTCAACATTTCACTTCCATCATAACCCTTAATGATCTGTAACTATGATTCACCAAAAACTATTTCATTAATAATTACACACTCACAATATAGTCCAAAGGACTTCAGGGCCTCTTGGCCCATTTTTTTAATGACAAACCAGTGTTCTTTGAGCCATTTATTTAATTAATACTGATTCATTCGATTTGTTTCACTACCAGTTGTGCCAGTGATAATCGTTAGTGTGGGCCCCTAGACTTGGAAATATTAGTTATTCTAGGTGCCAACTGGCCACCTCTAAATTCCACCCATATTATCAGTTGTAATTACCATTCTTGGCCAGCCATCTGCCAGTCTTGAAGACGGGCAGACAGGTCTCTGGCTAAGTCCCTGCCCCTTTACCATGTATCCCATCGTTCAAGTCATGTTTTTATTAAATCTTCAACTTTGTAATACATATACAATTTTTTTAAATTATATCACTTTTTGTTATGACGTGCATGGCACAGTATTTCTTGAAAATTCAAGATATATTTTTTGTGAAATTGCATCTTTGCAATTGGTTTTATCCAGGCTAGAGACCCGGCTGGTTGTTTAGTAGAATTAAGGCCAGACACGCTAGGTGAAATGTTTTTTTTTTAATAAAAAATACTCAGAATGGTTTTCTGCCAGATTATCATAACTTTATATGAAGAAAGAAAAGAAAGCAGGTGCCCAGAGAGTGGAGGGGAAAAGGAGGTGAGGAAGACCAAGACTGCGATGGGAGGACTGCGTAAAGAGAGACTTGGAAGGATTGGGAGAGGGGTGGAGAACGAGAGAGAAAGATAGAGGGGAATGGGGACAGTTGGTGGAGAAAGTAGTGCAAGACAAGTGAGAGAAAAGAAGATTGAAATCGACGAACGGAATCAAGGCCAGCCTCACCCCTAACGACAGGAAATCAAGGCCAGCCTCACCCTTTACGACAGGGAATCAAGGCCAGCCTCACCCTTAAAGGGGATATGAAATGCAGCTGTTCCGTGCTACTTATTTAAATATATACTCTATAAGTATACATTCATGGTAACAGAAACGTACTCATTTATAAGACAAACTGAAAAAACGATTTTGTTTGATGCCTAAAACGTCGCTATAGAGCACTGCGTATCGCCATCTTTGTTCCAAGCGAGTGGTTTGATTTACTCCTATCTAATCAATGTTAAATTTCGTTTTTTTTGGTTTACTTCATTAGTAGACATTTCTGTGCGAAAACAAAGATATGGTGCTCTATTATACATGATAGGTGTTCTATAGGTCAACAAATAAGTTGTATACGCGCTCGAAATAAAAAGCTGAAATTAAATGGCAAAGATTTATAACCAATGAAAACATTGTTAACGTCGCACTTCCCGAACGAAGATTTTCGCTGCCAGAAGGGGGCGGGGCTTTCAAAGCAAAGGTCAGAATATTGAATGCGCGCGCATACCGGGACTATTTTTCATTTGTTGTTGACAAAGACGTCGAAGGATTCTGGTAGCTCGACGAGTTATTAAAAGTGATTTTTAAAACTTCCGTATCACTTTGGAGAAAATGGATACGACAGATGAAGACTAGTTTGACGTGTCACTCGGAAATTACGGTTGATACGGTTGACACACACAAACGTCCTGTGCCATACGGGTTTCACCCAGACCAGTCACCAGTGTGCGATCCACGGTCCGATATGTCCGGCCCCGGGTCAGTTGTGGGAGTCGGACAGTGACAGTTGGTCTATCGACGACGAAGACGTTACGCGACTTAATAATTTCGCATGGTGTTTGTGTGGACACTGCGTGCCAATGTCGACGCACATCGAGTCGCTGTGCTGTAGGGAGATAGCTGCCGTACAGCACCGTATGACAGACCTTACAGACGCCTGCATTACCGACTATGTCTATGACGACTTCAAAATGGTTTGCACCAACGCCACGGGCAACACTGCCAACAGGGCGGTGTTGGAATTTGGAAGTCGGTCTGTTGTCATTGTATGATTTGAGTGCAGATTCGTTGATTTGACCAATATCTATTAGGTAAGTACTATGTAGTTCAACAGGTATCGAATAATTATTCTAGCAATAACTATTTCAAACTTAAATGGAGCAATTATACTTGTTCCCACCTCAAATGTTCAGGTTCATTCTATCTTCGTAAAATACTATGTCTATGGTTTTCATCAAACCATTTTTGATCATTTTCTTAATAAACATACTTTTATTCTTGACAGGACGTGTGCATCCTTTTTATACAGTTGTTTAATTCTCTGTTTAAAAGTGTTCAAGCAACTTGCTTAATTTATATAAAAATGTAGACAAATTGCACACTACCATGCACTAATAGATGTATAATCAGGACATTGTGCAATGTATTATTGATACAAAAATATTTTAAGTGGAGTTTTTAATATAATAAAAATATTATATTATGTGTGTGTATTATTAAGCCCACATCATGAAATGTAGTCTTATAATCATAATTATTACAAACAAATGAACCAATTCACTGAATTCATGATGTGATATTGATAAAACACAGTTTTGCAGTTGTTTTTATCAACTAATGCAAATAAATTAACTTTCAGAACATATCGATTGATTCGATTAACTGCATATTGTCACTTCACGTTGTGGTCAAGGGGAGATTTGGAAAAGGCAACAGACATGTTATACCAGCCTGTGCTGTATCCAGAAGCGAATGGGGTTTATGAACATTTCAGCTATTGACATTGCACTATACAGGTGAGTGTACATTGAAAACAAAATCCCTGAACAAGTAAGATTAAATTGACCAAAAGGTGGAATGAATTACTCGGTGCCTTCTTATCCCATTTTTTGCAACAACAATGTGATCTGTAGTGTCTTGCATGTCCCCGTTCATAATTTGATTTGTAATACTGAAGCCAACATGAAATATATCAACAGTTTATTCATATGGAGAAACAATTCACAAATAAATAAGACTAGATGGCAGACTGTGCCAATGCATTAGTCAAATTCACACACCAGTTTTTAATGTTTCTTTCAGTTGATTCATTTCACAATATTATACATTTTAATCTAACTGTATTTCAATTTGGGTCTGTGTCAGTCCTGTGCACATATAGTACATCAATAAGTAACACGTTTATTGATGATATGGGCCATCATTATGATCAAATATTGTGACCAACAAAATTAATACATAAACAAATATTCCATTACAGTTCCAGTTTTACACATTTGTGGGTTTCAACACTAGGGGTATCTGTCAAGATAACAAGTACTTATTATTCAAGATACAGATTCAAAACTTGTAGTACTAGTTTCAAAATCTATCAAGTGCCTCCAAATGGATTTATCTAGATTTATGGCTCTATATAAGTGTTCTTATTATTATTAAGTAATTTTTGCGATGCTATTTTGTGATAATGTCAAATATAATACTAACAATGAAGTGTGAATATATATATAAACAAATCTTCTAGCTGAATCCTTTTCTGCTTCATTAGTTTGTAGTACACTTTAATAATACTGTCTAAACGTACAAATTAAAAAAAATATATATATTTTGTTGTAAGATGGCACTTTAGTTTTATTAAACTTGATGGTAACAGTCCAGTTTTAATGGCAATGGCCCTGATCATTTTTGTGACACACATCTTAGAAGCCACATTAAACGTGTACAGTGAGTCATATGAACAAATACATGTACAGTTCAGTGTGATGTTTGAGAAATGGTGGTCTGTTGAAATAAACTCACTATAAGTAACATGTTTGGACTTCGTAAACTATTCCAGTAAATTACATATACCCAAAGTTCCCTACGTCGAATAGTGTCTAATAAAACACATTGCATACCACAACTAGGATACAAGCTTTCAAGTGGATGTTCCTTCCATTAGGAAGCCCTATACAGTATTGAGAATCCACTTTGCCTAACACTTTCTCTATTTTGGCCAGTGATGTTCAAACAATGTTATTTAAGCATAGAAATCTATTGTCATTTGAAATTGGATGACACATCAATTTGGTGGCACTAAACCAAATTGATACGGATACAACTAGTTTTCCATAAAGCGGGTTCTTTGCTTTGCCACAGCCTCCTCTTTTGCTGGTTTTTCGATGCCAGCATGCTCTGCTAGAGTTACCTCCTTACTCAATGTCGCAACTTGGAGCATACTTCACAGATTTGGGTCACTCGTGCATCTAGCTGCAATGCCCTCTAGAATTTCTCCTCGGAAGCTGTAGTCCTTTGACGCCATCACTTTCTTCACTTCATACCCATCAGACTTTGAATACTGCAGCTGATACCGTAGCTTTTTGTCTGCTGTTTTCATCATTTCCCGCTGATTGGACATGATAAATATAAAATAAGTATAACAATAGAAATGTCTGAAGAATAACTGGCTATAGCTGTAACATGCACAAAGTAAACCAAACATCTTGCGTGTATGCTCTCTCCCTTGAAATCAAACGGCTAATGTCATTTTTTAAACGGTTCCAACTTTTGCCATCCTTTTCAATTTCAACTTCCAATGAATTCCAATTCCATAATACATTCAAATATTTATTATTTAATCATATATATGTAATTTATATATTGATGTTTATATATTTATTATATTATATATGGATAAGTTTATATTTCAATAAGCAATTCCGAAGCATACCATTCCTATTCCATTTATATATAATTAAATTCAAGTAACAGTAAACAAATGTCCTCAATTATAATTATTTTATCTGTTGTTTGCATGTTTTCTCTTGTGCAGTGAGATTGTATTTTTGAAACTGTATTCCTAACATTGTTTTGCTATTGAGTACAGGCGGGGATTTTCAGTCATTTCAGTTTATTTCCTAATGCAATGCTGGATTTCTAAAGTGTGCAGCTTTGTCAAGCAACTGATACATTATTTTGTAACATCAAATGTTAACACTATTAATATCACAAACCTTACCTGTGTATTTGTGTTGTGGTCAATGGTGGCCAAGTGGAGTCGGGCTATGATGCCTAGATGGCTGAGCTTCTTCCACTTGGGTGCATACTTGAGGAAGAGGGTGTGTAAGCTCTCCAGTTCACCGGTGTGAACACACTTCGTAACGCTCTCTATATCAAACAGTAGGTGACAATCCAGTATAACCTTCTGGACAGTGAAGGTTTCTGTACCTTCAGTGAGCCACAGTGTTGTTTTCACTTCTTGTTGTTTATACATTGCATGACTGCACTTCCGGTACAACTATGTACCTGCTGTCCATGAATGGGAATTCCTGATGTGATGGAGGAGCGAGATCCACATCTCCTTCATCAAGTGGGCATCACCACCACAAGCTGATGCGCAATACCACAGGTGGTTGGTGCCTGTCGAAGGGACAACCTCAACTTTCTTGGCAGACAACAACCTTTATTTCTTGTAGTCCTCTAACAAAGTCTTTCTAATGTTGGGATGTCTGTCAGTGGCAAGTGTGATGATCTTCACCCCATGGTCAGTCAGGTTGTCTAAGCAGCGTTTCAGGCCCTCCACTTCCATCCAGTAACTGTTCTTGACCTCTGTGACTTGAGCAGTTTCTTGAGCAATGATCAGTTGGCTGTCAGTGTCCATGGTGAAGTAAATGCCAAATGTAGCGTTGTGTCCTGGATTGTCATATCTTGCATTGCCTGATGCGACCACGCTCTGTCCAGCCAGAGCTGACATGGTGGCCTCTGAATGGCATGTCCTCTATCTCTGGCGGTATGTATGCCGCTGTATGTTGTAGCACTGGCGGGGTGACAAGGTGCATAGGTTCAGTAGGTTGACCAAATTGTACACAGTGAATGAATGTCCAGCCAGGAAGAGGACACTTGGTGTCAACAAGTCACTCTTATAAATGTTACCAATCTTGGGCTGCCAGTGCCACACGAACGAGTGGCCATCAACACATTCTGTGGTCACAACCATTGCAAACCCAGTCACTGTGATGCTAGGCTTTGATACAAGTGGTTTATTGCAGTTTGGTGTTTTAGCAGGTGCAGAAAACTGAAATGATGTTTTTTTTCACAACTGACACACTTTCTCTCTTTCCCATTAGTGTAAGAACCGCTTGAGTCATCATCAGTGATATCGCTGTCACCTGCTACAACATATTCTGCATCACTCGCTTCAATGTTTCTCTTCTCACTGTTGCAGACAGAATCGTCTGAAGATGGCGATAGTGAGACTGGGACATCCGAAGTGTCGTCTACAGTGACAGAACTGCCATGGTCAGTCGGAGAAGGCATGTTGGACTGCGATGGCAACTTTGCATACCCATGGTCATGGTGAATGTTCAATGGAAAACAGTATTGTCTGTATTAACTACTGCATCGACAAAGTGTCGCACTGGCGACACGACCACTGGCTTCCATGTTTCGACACTACGAGTCGATCGCGTGGCAGCACTACAAGTGACATTTGTACTACCATGAGGGACGATGTCATCTCACGTGCTAAATTCTTCGCTGGATCCTTCGAAGCTTGTGCTCGGTATTAGGCCCTATGGTTGTTTGGATACTTCCGTCATATATTATGAACAAAATGACACAATCTTGCAAATATTCATTAAAATTGGAGCACAAGTGCGATTTATAAGTGACTTTTTCAACATTTTCTTTTTAATGGATATACATGTTATCTTTAATTTTTATGATTAAAATGCATGTGCACTCAAATGTGTTTAACATTTGAGCTTTGTAAATAAAAAATATATATTTATTAATCTTTGTGGCTTTTTCCTGTGGCGTTATTTCCTTTTTTTCTTGTTAGGCTTACATTCAAAAGTCAATAAATGATATACAATGTCCTTGTTATTAAAAGCATACATTGGTGTTTGCAGTCATGCAATCTATATTAGGAAACAACTTGGTATGATAGCATGCTTGCTAAATTGTCGCCTCAAAACTGGAGCATCAATTCGGGATCCATTGTTACAAGCCAATATTTGAGACACATAAATTAGTATTAGGCCTACTTTAGTTGACTGATGTGAACCTACTTAATATGCCAATAACTAATTATATCAGATATGACTATAGTTTTTGTTGTATGCTATTGACTGTATCGTAAAACAAGTATTTTTCAAGATTTAAATACTTGTAATGTTATTTATTTAAATGCGGTTACATTGTACATGTATAGTATTTGAGCAGTCCAACTTCAATAATATTTGTATTTAACTATTTCTTTTAAATTAATACATTCCAATGGCAATGCCTACAATACATGATTGACAGGGCTTGGTCCGGACTGTGACTAATGTTGACTAATACATGACGACATTATTTCGCAAAACGTTGTACTGGCTACGGTAGCTGGCATTTATTTTTGTAATTATTTTGAAGGTTATTTCCCCCACCAGCAACTATGTCGATAACATAGACTAGTAGACGTTGCGGTATTCAGACGTAGCAACATGCCAGCATGATTTGCTGTAAACTAAATCGGCGGATTACAAGCAATTATATCATAGTATTCACTCGTATTTGTACTTTATTACATTAACATTTCGTATTACATTTCAATTTAGCATACGTCATATTTGTATATATGCAGACTTTGAAATATAACTGTGGGACTATATAGTAGTCGTAATGATACCTGACGGAACTCGTGAGTGCCGAGTCACCTTGGCAACAACAAGCGCTGGTTTTGGCTTGTCATTTCCTACGCGCCGCTTTACGCTCCAAATAAGGCAATAATGTGAGTTTCCAGGTCGATTTCGCTGACATTTACTTCATCGGTGCATAGTTATATGTAAACAAATCGACCAAAGATGGACCTGTGGCTTTAACCAAGAATTGTGTTTTGACGTTCAATGTATTTTTATGCTCGTTACTTTTGTATTTAGGCTTGCATTCGGCGTTCGAAAGTGACCACCGCAGACCTATGCCAATCTTGCTGCCGGCGAACATGCCAAATTCATCATCTATAACTTGTTTTGTTTTTCTATAGGAATCCTTCTGTGGAAATATATGAAAAGTTGCTTACTAACACTTATAGTATATCCAGTAGCCACGCATCGCATTAAATTGTTCTATTTTTATGTGTTTGTATGCGTTTCGTCGGTTTTTCTGAGAGCTATGCTGCGTCGCCTATCGAATTGCTGTATACAGCTTTGGGAGACATCTCGCCAATCAAACCGGATGTACAACCACACGCCCCTGGAGCATGATGGCGGCGCCCTGTGCCGATAATAGCTACGTTTTAAAAACTATTTAAAATATACGGTGGCGCTGTACTTGTCATATCATGGTGACATGTACTGTAAATGGTATGTTCTTATGTTTAGGGTGTGGTTGTTCAAGCACTTCATTCCCCCTTTAACGATAGGGAATCAAGGCCAGCCTCACTCCTGACGACAGGGAATCAAGGCCAGCCTCACCCTTAACGACAGGGAATCAAGGCCAGCCTCACTCCTGACGACAGGGAATCAAGGTCAGCCTCACCCCTGATGACAGGGAATCAAGGTCAGCCTCACCCCTGATGACAGGGAGTCAAGGTCAGCCTCACCTCTGATGACAGGGATTCAAGGTCAGCCTCACCCCTAACGACAGGGAGTCAAGGTCAGCCTCACCACAAATGACACGAAGTCAAGGTCAGCTTCACCCCTGATGACAGGGAATCAAGGCCAGCCTCACCCCTAACGACAGGGAATTAAGGTCAGCCTCACCCCTAACGACAGGGAGTCAAGGTCAGCGTCACCCATGACGACAGGGAATCAAGACCAGCCTCACCCCTGATGACAGGGAATCAAGGCCAGCCTCACCCCTGATGACAGGCAATCAAGGTCAGCCTCACCCCTGATGACAGGGAGTCAAGGCCAGCCTTACCCCTGATAACAGGGAATCAAGGTCAGCCTCACCCCTGATGCCAGGGAGTCAAGGCCAGCCTCATCCCTGATGACAGGGAATCAAGGTCAGCCTCACCCCTGATGACAGGGAATTAAGGTCAGCCTCACCCCTGATGACAGGGAGTCAAGGTCAGCCTCACCCCTGATGACTGGGAGTCAAGGTCAGCCTCACCCCTGATGACAGGGAATCAAGGTCAGCCTCACCCCTGATGACAGGGAATCAAGGCCAGCCTCACCCCTGACGACAGGGAATCAAGGCCAGCCTCACCCTTGACCTGATGACAGGGAATCAAGGTCAGCCTCACCCCTGATGACAGGGAATCAAGGTCAGCCTCACCCCTGATGACAGGATGTCATGGTCAGCCTCACCCCTGATGACAGGGAGTCAAGGCCAGCCTCACCCCTAACGACAGGGAATTAAGGTCAGCCTCACCCCTAACGACAGGGAGTCAAGGTCAGCGTCACCCATGACGACAGGGAATCAAGACCAGCCTCACCCCTGATGACAGGGAATCAAGGCCAGCCTCACCCCTGATGACAGGGAATCAAGGTCAGCCTCACCCCTGATGACAGGGAATCAAGACCAGCCTCACCCCTGATGACAGGGAATCAAGGCCAGCCTCACCCCTGATGACAGGGAATCAAGGTCAGCCTCACCCCTGATGACAGGGAGTCAAGGCCAGCCTTACCCCTGATAACAGGGAATCAAGGTCAGCCTCACCCCTGATGCCAGGGAGTCAAGGCCAGCCTCATCCATGATGACAGGGAATCAAGGTCAGCCTCACCCCTGATGACAGGGAATTAAGGTCAGCCTCACCCCTGATGACAGGGAGTCAAGGTCAGCCTCACCCCTGATGACTGGGAGTCAAGGTCAGCCTCACCCCTGATGACAGGGAATCAAGGTCAGCCTCACCCCTGATGACAGGGAATCAAGGCCAGCCTCACCCCTGACGACAGGGAATCAAGGCCAGCCTCACCCTTGACCTGATGACAGGGAATCAAGGTCAGCCTCACCCCTGACGACAGGGAATCAAGGTCAGCCTCACCCCTGATGACAGGATGTCATGGTCAGCCTCACCCCTGATGACAGGGAGTCAAGGCCAGCCTCACCCCTGACGACAGGGAATCAAGGTCAGCCTCACCCCTAACGACAGAGAGTCAAGGCCAGCCTCACCCCTGATAACAGGGAGTCAAGGCCAGCCTCACCCTTGACCTGATGACAGGGAGTCAAGGTCAACCTCACCCCTAACGACAGGGAATCAGGAGGAGAACAACAACAACATAATTATATATGTGCTAAAAAAATAGCAGTTTCCAAATGTGCCAATATTGGCTCAAATGGTGGCCATTTTGTTTGTTACCATGGAAACGTGGGTCTGGCCAAAAAAGTTCAATATATTTTGTACTCAGTACAATCCAGTCCATACTTTGGGCAGAAAAAATTGCATGATTTGAATAAATAAAAAAATAATCCTATCTACCTGCCGTGTCTGGCCTTAACATAGCAGCACTTGATATTGCAGGTTAGAAATATGTGTCTTGGAGGAAACACAAATAAGTTCAACCTGGTGTGTGCCAGGGTTGTTGTTCACGTGCAGTCTTATGATTTGTCTTGACATTTAATATAAATTACACAGCATGACTCATGCACCTAAATAATATATATACGGTGACATATACATTACATTATTATGTCCATTGAAATCTGGTTACATCATGCACACACAGATCCACTTCCAAGACAGTAGAACGTATTATATAGAAAACAGTGTTGAGGGAACAGAACAACCAGAAGATGTATTCACTGTTGTCTTGTTGCAGGCATTGACTACGAGGGTATGATGAGAGAGGAAGTAGTAGATGACGTAGAGGAGGATGCTGAACCAGGCAGTGACACACCTGGCGAGACTAATCCCTCTAGCTCGTCCATCACAGGTAACATGACATTCTCGTTGGTCCACTGTAGTGGCCAGTGTACTCTAGATACTTTTAATACTTTCTAAAAGCATTGGCACTTGTCGATACTTGTTACTTTCTGGTAATGATATAGTATATATTGTCGTGTAACTATAATTGAGCTAATGTGTATACTTATTTGCTGGGGTATATAATGTGTATATAATTATGTGAGGGTATGTAATGTGTATATAATTATGTGAGGTAGTATGTAATGTGTATATAATTATGTTAGGGGTATGTAATTTGTATATAATTATGTGAGGGGGTATGTAATGTGTATATAATTATGTGAGGGAGTATGTAATGTGTATATAATTATGTGAGGGGTATGTAATTTGTATATAATTATGTGAGGGGGTATGTAATGTGTATATAATTATGTGAGGGAGTATGTAATGTGTATATAATTATGTGAGGTAGTATGTAATGTGTATATAATTATGTGAGGGGTATGTAATGTGTATATAATTATGTGAGGGGTATGTAATGTGTAGATAGTTATGTGAGGGGGTATGTAATGTGTATATAATTATGTGAGGGAGTATGTAATTTGTATATAATTATGTGAGGTAGTATGTAATGTGTATATAATTATGTGAGGATATGTAATGTGTATATAATTAAGTGAGGGTATGTAATGTGTATATAATTATGTGAGGGTATGTAATGTGTATATAATTATGTGAGAGAGTAAGTAATGTGTATATAATTATGTGAGGGTATGTAATGTGTATATAATTATGTGAGGGAGTATGTAATGTGTATATACTTATGTGAGGGAGTATGTAATGTGTATATAATTATGTGAGGGGTATGTAATTATGTGAGGGAGTATGTAATGTGTATATAATTATGTGAGGGAGTATGTAATGTGTATATAATTATGTAATGTGTATATAATTATGTGAGGGGTATGTAATATGTATATAATTATGTGAGGGGGTATGTAATGTGTAGATAGTTATGTGAGGGGGTATGTAACGTGTATATAATTATGTGAGGGGTATGTAATATGTATATAATTATGTGAGGGGGTATGTAATGTGTACATAATTATGTGAGGGAGTATGTAATGTGTATATAATTATGTGAGGAGTATGTAATGTGTATATAATTATGTGAGGGGTATGTAATATGTATATAATTATGTGAGGGGGTATGTAATGTGTATATAGTTATGTGAGGGGGTATGTAATGTGTATATAATTATGTGAGGGGTATGTAATGTGTATATAATTATGTGAGGGGGTATGTAATCTGTACATAATTATGTGAGTGAGTATACTATGTAATGTGTATATAATTATGTGAGGGAGTATGTAATGTGTATATAATTTTGTGAGGGAGTATGTAATATGTACATAATTATGTGAGGGAGTATGTAATGTGTATATAATTATGTAAGGGAGTATGTAATGTGTATATAATTATGTGAGGGAGTATGTAATGTGTATATATTTATGTGAGGGAGTATGTAATGTGTATATAATTATGTGAGGGAGTATGTAATGTGTATATAATTATGTGAGGGAGTATGTAATGTATATAATTATGTGAGGGGGTATGTAATGTGTATATAATTATGTGAGGGGGTATGTAATGTGTATATAATTATGTGAGGGGGTATGTAATGTGTATATAATTATGTGAGGGAGTATGTAATGTGTATATAATTATGTGAGGGAGTATGTAATGTGTATAGAATTATGTGAGGGAGTATGTAATGTGTATATATCATGTGAGGAGGTATGTAATGTGTATATAATTATGTGAGGAAGTATGTAATGTGTATTTAATTATGTGAGGGGGTATGTAATGTGTATATAATTATGTGAGGGGGTATGTAATGTGTTTATAATTATGTGAGGGGGTATGTAATGTGTACATAATTATGTGAGGGAGTATGTAATGTGTATATAATTATGTGAGAGAGTATGTAATGTATATATAATTATGTGAGGGAGTATGTAATGTGTATATAATTATGTGAGGGAGTATGTAATGTGTATATAATTATGTGAGGGGGTATGTAGTGTGTATATAATTATGTGAGGGAGTATGTAATGTGTATATAATTATGTGAGGGGGTATGTAGTGTGTATATAATTATGTGAGGGGGTATGTAATGTGTGTATACTTATGTGAGGGTATGTTAATGTTTTCATCCTGGATGATTTGCATCTTGGGTGCAAAACTTTCACGGATTAATTTACAACATTTCAGAAGAAAAGTATTTTGTTTAATGTCCTATTGTTTTAGTGCTCTACCAGTGGTAGACAGACGTAAATTGATTGATTCTAACATGATGCTTGTTCTGAGCTACAGTCAGTTCAGGACATTTTATGTAACTTGCAACAATTGTTACGAAAAACTGTTCAAATAAAACTTATGTCACATGATACGAATACTTCTGGAAACAGTAGTCAGCATCATCCAGAGAATGATCATTTTTGCTAGTATTTGATACTAATAAGAAGAAGACATGGTGTTATCGAACTGTTGATTTTTTCATTTTCAACTTGTATTGTATTATTATGGATTCTTAGGTGTAAAAACCATAAAAACAATTGCATATCAAATTGCTGTGACAAAAATTATTCCATTAAGTTGACAGTACATCAGTTTGCTTAGTTTTACAGCCGTTTGAAAGGGACCCTGTAAAGAGAATACATGTCGTGTTTGTTCGACTGTTGCAGTGAAGACAGACAAGAATGTCATCAAGATCACTGCAGGCACTGTCAACTTTCAACTCGGTAAAGACAACAAAATGACTATTGACTCCTGAAGACCTTTCTACATGTATTGCTTCAATGACAAATTGCTGTGCGCCACCAAAGATAGACTGCAAAACATTCTTCACTTGCTGCTGGCTGTGATTGCTCAGACAATAACTAGTTCTATTGGACATGTCATTACACTCGTGGTTGTAACTTGTTATGCACACTTCATTGGGGCTTTCAACTCAGATTTATGAAGGTCCTGTGGAGCTTTGTTGTGAAGTATAACACCAGTCTTAGACTGATTTATCTTCTGATCTGAAGTATAACACCAGTCTTAGACTGATTTATCTTCTCATATGAAGTATAACACCAGTCTTAGACTGATTTATCTTCTCATGTGAAGTATAACACCAGTCTTAGACTGATTTATCTTCTCATGTGAAGTATAACACCAGTCTTAGACTGTTTTATCTTCTGATGTGAAGTATAACACCAGTCTTAGACTGATTTATCTTCTCATGTGAAGTATAACACCAGTCTTAGACTGATTTATCTTCTCATGTGAAGTATAACACCAGTCTTAGACTGATTTATCTTCTCATGTGAAGTATAACACCAGTCTTAGACTGATTTATCTTCTGATGTGAAGTATACCACCAGTCTTAGACTGATTTATCTTCTGATGTGAAGTATAACACCTGTCTTAGACTGATTTATCTTCTGATGTGAAGTATAACACCAGTCTTAGACTGATTTATCTTCTGATGTGCCTATTTGATTGCTCAAGTGGAATTAAATTGTACATTGTTTTGTTGTTATTAGTAGGAAGTTGGGCTGAGTAGTTTCTTTTATGGTGGGGTGCAACGAAACACCTTTTCACATCTTCTCTGTGTGTACATACATCATTATGCGTTGTGACATGTCAGTTACAAACGTGTATACAGCAATATGCCAAGAATTAAGTGAATATGTAATATAATTAGACACAATTTACAATGCAGTTAACAGCATTTAAAAAATCACATGAATGAAAGGTTGCTTTATATAATCCATTTAGTGTTTGTCTGAAAGATAATGGTATGGATATTGGCCTCAAAGTTTAAGATATAGATAGACTTTATTTTAATTATTTATCATACATATAAACAAACATAAACAAAGAACTATGGAATCCAGGGCAGTTGTTTTCATTGACTTTATGCTATGTTATAATCCTTATCTTGAGATACTGGTCTAAATGTACTACAAAGGAGGTGTGAATGATCATTATTATGAAACAGTACTAGAGTTTTATACAAGCATGGCGCCTCTATTGGGTTTCTGCGCAGAAATGTATCTCTCCAAGTTGGGGGTTGAGTCCTCCAGGTTGTGGGTTGAGCCTTCCCTGCTAAAAAATACTACGGTTTACTAAAGTAAATTTACAATAGTTTACTATAGTGAATATGTATGTAGTGAATACCATATTTTATTATGATTTACTACGGTGAAAGCATGGTAAAATGCAATATACTATGGTTTACTATAATTCACCATGATTTACTATGGATGTATCATGGTTTACCACAATTATTGATATAAAATTTATATTGGCGAATAGGCACTAAAAAGGTACTAAAAACAAGATGGCAGCCATTTGCAAGGCACCATGTGACCAACCAATTTTGGAAATGCGCTCATACCAACATTTTTTTAAAGTTTTGAGATTGTGGTAAATAAATTGGCGAAAAGACCTATTCCGTAGCCTGTCCCCCCTGAAGAGGTAGAGCACTGTAAGATAATTATACATAGTGAATGTTGTGTGTTTGTTTAGAAATACCTAAAATGGTAAAGTAGATCCTAGATGTGGTATGTTTGTAACTATTAGCACAAAGTTTATTGCTATATTACATTAAAAAGGCTTATTGAAAATTACAGACAGTTTTCTCATCTAGAAGCATTTTCCAAAAATGTAGTATAGCAAATTGAAGTGTGTATTGGCTTGGAGCTGACACACATATGTCACATTACGTGGTCCTAAATATTAATGTTCATGTTTGTCTGTATGCCAAAAAGTAACGTATACTGATGTTGGTTTTTATTTCTTGTTTAGTACAAAAGTGCTTCTGCTCATTTTACTTTTTTACTGAATATCAGACTACAGAGTAACATTTTTGTTTTTATAATTAATTTTGGTCATTCTATTTTTATAACAGCTAAACTGTTTCATACACATTACCAGTATATGTACATATACACTCATTATGAATGTACATCTATTTGTTTCCAAGTATGTGTGTTTCGGGTATGATCTTTAGCTATACTTTAGGCAGGTTGAGCAGCAGACTTTGTTAGTGATGTGTAGTAAAGCTTGCACTTGTGACAGACCATTTATATAAGTTTTTGTCGTGGCTTACTCATGTTGTTAATGTTACACTGTTTACCATAATCTTAATCAATCTACAATGTATAAGTGTTTTTCTTCATACAGAGATGAAATCTCATGTGTACACACACTGTCATACAGTGTGGCTAAACGTTCAAAGAAGCCAGAAGATTACAATGATTTATGTGTATAAAAGTCTACGAAGATGGTTTGTCTTAACACAGCTTAAATTGGATCTTGTATTTTTACGGATATACTAAGGTCTTGAAAATTTTGATTTTTCTAAAGGAAGGTCTTAAAAAGATATTAAATTTGATTGAGTGATCTGCTTCTTTAATCAAATCATAATTTCCTAAGTTTGCCCACCAAAGGAATAAATGGCTCCTAGAGCTAGAGAAAGTATGAATGTAGTTTTATTGTTGATGTATATTGAATTTGTGATGGAAAACATGTTAAATTGTTGGAAGTATTGTTCTTAATAAGGTTTTAAATCTGATTAGCTCAAAGCTGCACCTACAATGATTAACGCTGTGAAGTGTGTTTCTTGTGAAGGAAACATACAAGCAGATATACCAGTGCAATACTCCACTGAGCACAAGTACAATTTGGTATGTAATGTGTTCTTACACAAATCTTTTTAAAGCTCTTTCTTCAATTCAAATGATTTGCTCATCACATTTTATAACATTTTGGACAAAACAAGCTACCCTAGTATCAACTATGACATCTTATTACATTTGTATACATGATCGAGCTATTTAGTTTTGATGAACTTTTACATTATTAAATAAGGTAAATTCTCGCAATGCTTTTTATAAAAGGACACATTTTTTTATTAAATCGACTGCATATTACCATTAAAACACTACACACTTGAGCATCAACTCACATAATTTGTAATGGGCGGAATGAAATGAGGATGGATTACTGAATAATCTGAGGATGGAGTTTTAATTAAACATGGTAATAAAATGTTGTTTTAAGTTGTTATTGTTGTTGTTTTTGGTTTGCTCTACAGCTAACTCCTCCATATAGTTCATTTAGAAACTGATTAATTATTGAACGTGTATGTAAGTTCAGAAAGTAATTTTGCAGCACAACTATTTGCAACAGGTATAGTTAGCTGAAATGCCTTACACATTGTAGTATTTGTGGTAGTTAATATTTTCACAATCTATGAATGTGTTTGTAAAATTACATTAAAAAATTAATACAAAATGGCAAAACGATGGTCAGACATTTATAACAGTCTTATAACCACATGTCAACAAATATGAACAATAGAATAACATATCTATATATATCTTCCGATGTTATCATCTGAGACAGCGTGACACCACGGGAGACGTGTTGAACTGCTGAAGTTTTGGGTAAGAAATCTCCAACAGCAACCCCACCACCGTCTTCTGATGCCAAGAGTTGAGCCGAGACAACGGAGAAGTGGAAAATATAAAGTTATGGCAGCATGGCGGCGAAAATTTGTCAACAGCGTCCCCCGCCCCCGTCTTCCAATGTCAAGATCCGAGACAGCAAGACTAGACCAATAAAAAATCTCCCGGAATAAAAAAGTTGGCAGGTTTTATATTAAAACCTAAGGAACGGCTGATTGTGTGCAATTTTTAATGATTACCTAGATTGAAATGTACAAGTTTTGTTAAGTAAGATTAGGGATGTCAACAGACGGCGCCTCTAATTCAGTCGGACGAGAATCCGTTAGGATTTTGCCGACTTTCAACTTGTTTCCACGTAACAACGCATTGATCATAAATTTTTTTATTTTGAATAAAATTACATTAACATAACTAGTAATTGTAGGATTAATGATTTCGCAGCAACTTGAAACTGTTATTACACAAGCGTGCTTTGAAGCTGCTACCCGTCGGGTGATTTGCGTCCGATCGTTTTGATGCGGCCCGGCTTCGCGTTTAGGGGCACTCATTTTAACGAAAAATAGGCACATGAGCTCGATATCTGACATATTAATGTGATGCATCAAATATAATCAACTGTTTATTTCTAGAACTTCATTGTAGGCAGTTTAGTGTAACGTTTTAAAAAATTATAACGAAAACAACTGTTGTTTCGTTCCCATACTTGTGAAAATGTAAGTTTGATGAAAGTTTTGCCAAGATAATCTATTACATTTCTACTTTTAAAATACGTAAAGAAAAGCACCATTGTTGGTCCAGCTCATGTGCCCCTAGAGCTTAGAAGACACCCACCCTCCAATTTCGAACGTTCGGATGTTTCCGTGAGCGGCTTCGGCAATATCAGTCGGCTACTGTTGTCAGTATTACATGGTGATCAGCAGAGGGCAGCACCATATCACTGTTTTTGTTTAGGGGTACGCATTTCCCAAACAAAATGTACTTGAGACCAATATCCCACACACTTTTGTTACATACAAGTTAAAGCTAATTTAATATATTTATTACATCCTGAGTTTTTCTTGTAACAGTATGAAATAATACAATAAATGTGTTCTCACATTTTCTGTTTTAGCAGAATCATTTATACATTAATTTAACATGTTATTATTAAGCTTACAACAATGACATAATATCAGTGAATATCAATGAAGGAAGTTTTTCATATAATAATTTAATTTTTAAGAAAACACAAGAATCATTTCAACATAATTCGTCTCGTCCTATTAACTATTTATATTGTTGTATTACCTTTTTGTTCCATTTACAAAACTGTAATACACATTTGATTACTGGGCTACTTAGCTTTCATTTGATCGACGATACACTGTGCTCAGTGCAAATTACCTGTATAGTTCACCTTGGTCAATTCATTAACTTTTAATTTTTTAATCAATTAATAAATAGTCGTATTGTCTACAAAAACGAACACATACTAAGAGATAAACTTACAATCTTACATTGTTTTCGCTTTCTCCTGGGTTCCGCCATATGGTAAAAATATAAAACATAATATTTGCAATTATACATTTTCAATGACATCCCTAGTAAGGTGTTGAAAATATAAATTGTTGCGTTTCAGGAATATTGGAAATACAAACAGCGTTACAACAGGGTCGCCAATGGGAATGTAAATAGTGATCCGGCCAAAGCCAATCGAGGTTGCAACGAATTGTGGTCTGACCCCAGGAAGTGTCAAATCTTGTGACTTCCGCTCTAGTTATATCGAACGAGTGAACAACATGAAGACGGTGGAGTGGCTTACCCGTTTTCTTTTAGTTGTAAGTATGCTTTTATTTTAAATGCATTTCAGCCATGTCAATTTCCAGCAGTCGGAAAATACTCGGAAGTAAAATAAACTTAAGGCATGATTATAAGTACGATTTAAACCGGCAACAGAGAGTGTTTGCGGACGGCGAAATATTATCGTAACGCGCAAATTACGACTTGCGAGTTAGTTAGGCACGGATGGTATTGGCCCGACCTAGCCCCGTGCAGTTCTCCAACGCTGATTCAAGTTTGTTACAACAAATCAAGTGATCGTAGACTTTATACGACTATATATTGGCGTGATGTGTCCATAGGCATAGGACATTTTGCCAGTTAAAATACAGATACCTGCCCTTGTAAACATGTCAAGATTACAATAAACTGTCTGTAAACAAGCACTATAATCAAGAATAAACACCTATTATTCTGTTTATACATACTACAATAAACACACATACATTTGCCAAGTCTAGGCCTATATAATAGTATTTTGCAAGCACAAGCTAACATGAATAAGTGCACATCCATGTGAATACACACACGTGCACATACAAGTTCACACTAACCTAAACACGATTGGATTATGATGTGTCAGATAAATAAGAATAAAATAGCATTTTAAAAATACATTGGAAGGCAATTACAAGAACACCAAGGTGGCAACTATGACAGCAAGTTTAGTCTAGAGCAGGTTATTAGAAAGAGTCTCCTACACCATATATAATAATATTGTAAACATTAATTTTCAAATCAGCATAAACAATATTACATATAAAATGTAAAGCCACAAATACACTACAGTCAGTAAAATAAGTAGTACGTCTGTATTTATGTGATTACTGTGGTCGCATTTATATAAATAATATGTGACCCATCTTAACAAAATGAGTCGGATGTCGGCAGATCTGATATTCCATAAATGCCGTTTATGTGAACAAATCGCGAATACATCGATTTTGAGATTTCCCCTGAAAATGATTCTTTGGTATTCGTTTTGTCAATTGCTACTCTAGCTACCCACTGATTAACACTGTTTTGTGTATTTTAAAGCGATTTTTGTAGAGCTGTATGAAGTGTTCCGCTCGATTTCCTTAAAATAACGCCGAAAATGCCAGTAATTGCGTTCGCAACTGCTAATTTTAGGACGCTCCTAACATATGGGATATCACCACGAAGCTTGACGCGTCATCTTCCCATATATGGGCATACATATGCTAATAACTACATTCTGTGACCTCCAGAGAGCTTGGAAGATGGTAACTAAGGTACATTTCATGAAACATAATGAATAATTTGCATCAACTTTTGATGGCCATTTTGAAGGTTTCTATCCCACATGTGTTTGTTAAGCCATAACTTCAGTTAGGATTATTATATCTTCTTACGTGATACACCATGTGAAAGCAGAGATTCTGCTCTTTCCAACGCTGCTAATAACTCAATATTAAACATTTCTGACATGCGACTCATTTTGTTAAGATGGGTCACATATTATTATCATAAATACATTTAATTAATGTTTGCATTGTATATATATATATATATTCAGCAATAGAAATAAACCAGAATATTTATATTTGTCCGCTGGACAAGTCAGTTTTGAAATCTACTTGTCCGCCAAAATTGTAACTTGTCCGAGTGGTTGTTAAGGGGAATCAAAGCTTTGGAAAAACGTAAAATGTATGTCTTATTTTTATGACAACAATGCAATGTTCCTGCTGTTTTGTTGCATGTACATCTGAGTGACTTGTGATCAAAGGCAACAATTTGATTTAATCTGCAAATTTTTAAATTACAAAATTATATTTGCAACTATTTTCTGGTCCATTATTATTTATCACGAATATTAAAAGTAGACACATTACATGTTGTATACCAATGTTTTAGTGATGCTGATATGAACACTTTTATTAATAACAAATAATTATTACAATGATAGGAATGAGACAATTGTTTTCCTTGCTATTTGTTTTATAATGTTGCAAAAACTGTTTATGTTTAATATGGTATATATATAAATAACATATAACACTGATGTAAATTTTGGCATCAGTTTGTTATTGAAGATGCCACTCAACCAGGAACACACCCAATGCAAAGCCAGGAAATGTTGTCACAAAAATCATAATAAACTGTATACAATAAACTGTAATCTGATAATATTTTGTTAAACCTCAATGAACTTCAATATTAACAAAGTTCTGTATTTTACAAACGAAGATACTATTCAATTGATCATCAGCAAACAAACGCATATTTTTTTTATGTTATATTACCATTTCAATGATGATAAAACAGTTTTAATGTTGCCCGAATTACATTTACCAGGTGGAATATAATTTATAGATTTAATTACGTCATAACGTTGCTGCCTCGCGTAGACCATCGTAGTTGTCAACGGCGGTTGGCACACCGTCCCCGGCCACGTGTCTTGCATAATTCGTCTTCGAAAAAACTTGCAATTTATAGTTAAAATAAATGTTACATAGATACAACAACACTTCTGAAATTTCATTAATATTCCGTTTATCAACCACCAGCATAAATTTACCGGAGTGCCAGTTACAGGTTTTGAAAATTGTCACCGATCTGGATCGGCTAACATTCAATGTCTTGGAAGACTGCCGAGTCTGCGTGGGTTAGGCATAATAATGGTTAAAACTATATAATTATTAAAATAACAGGTAGTGATACAAAGTCTACTATTTCCAAAGTTCATCAAATATGATCCTTAGGTGGAAGCAAGTTGTACGTCAGCGAAACTGAATGATTTACGATTTTGTGAAATGCATCGATCAACGATGGCTAATGCAGACCTGCCTACCATTCCGGATTGTCCGGAATCAATCCGGAAATACACCTAAAATTACGGTATTACGGCGAGGGAAGAAATGATCGTCAATCACTTCCGTACTCCTCAAATTTAGCTTCACTTTATTCAACAGGTGGCAGCATATATACGCTGCTTATTGTGACATGGTTTTTCATTCGCTGCTTCTTGTCGTAATTTGACCAATAATTGGAGTACAGATTTTTGCTGTCTTACAATATTGTAGCAAAATGTTTATGAAGCTGTATCAAACTTAATATGCATTTGTTTACAAAAAAAACCATGTGAATGTCAATAACATGTTTATACAACAGGCCTCGACATTAACATTGGCCCGATGGCCCGGTGCCTTTTTTGAAGCTGTCGGGCCACCAGTTCTTATATTTTACTGGCCCGACGGGCCACTGGTTTCCGGTTCCCAAACGCCGCTGAGACGAAGCGGCGGTCACTGCACGACTGCATCGGTTATCAGATGCAGTTCGCCATAATTCTTAGACCCGACTCAGTTATAGGACATTGTAAACATGACGTAGATACTAATTCTGATCAATAATGAGTCCAAACTCCAACACTTATCATGCGGACGACAGCGTGCAAAGCCATCGAATAAATTTTCTAACCACCGGCAGCACAGGTTTTTATGACGAGAGAGGCCATTTTTAAGTCCCGCCGCGTCCCTAGGATACACTTAGTACGCTGGTTGGAAGCTGCCTCGACTTTAGAAGTATGCACGCTTTTTCTTCTCTAGATATATGAAAGGAATACAGCTTAAATCCAAATTTAACTAGTGACTAAAGTGACAGAAACCAAATGTAACGCAAATGCAAGGTGAAGGCCACCTATTTTGGGTGGTGCCACCTAGCGAATGAACCGTGAAATAGTCTAATGCCTTGATTAATATGTACATGAAAGCAGCGTCAACTCAACTACCGACTCGGACTGACTAGCTGTCGTCACACTGCCACATTTTATTTAAACTTGGCAAATACTATATATATGCATCTGAGTACACACTTAAAAAGAACAATATTACAATATTGTTATCTTACACATCTCACTCTGAACAATCAGTATGTGTATAGTAACTTCTAACAACTTTGTTGGTAAAAAAACAAAAACTAATAATGTTTTACACCTCAGAGTGAACGTATTTTTGATGGTAATACAAAATCCTGGCCAGTAACTTTCACAGACGGGCCACTAACTTTTCAAATCTACTGGCCCCCTGGGCCAGTGGATTCAAAACCTTAATGTCAAGGCCTGCTTACAACCATACACATTTTTCTTTTGGGGAGTTTCTCAAAATTAAATTAAATAACATTTTAGGGTGATTTTTGACATATTTTTTAATTGTCTTTAAACACATTTAAATGTATCTAAACAACATAAAAAATCAATTCTTTTTGGTCTGGAGTATTGTTTAGTGTCTTAGGCAAACTCTGAGAAAAATGGTTAGTTTATCTTCAAAATTTATATTAGAAATGATTAATTCAAAAGAAGCATATGATAGCTGAGGCAGCCACCTTAACGCAGGCACTAAACTTGGTCGGACACTGACGTACAACCCACTGGCGGCGGAACGACAAGACGTCGATACACTAACAAAATTGCAACGTGCGTGATTGCTGGCGAACTTCATTTATGTCTGAATTTCCTAAAATAAAATGTTTGCAATGTTGCACGCGTCATTATTTACTATAAATTTTCACTTGTCCACCGGATAACCATGTAGTGTAATTTTACTTGTCCGGGCCAAAAATCACCTGTCCCGGACAAACGCACAAGTGCTATTTCTAACACTAATATAAATGTGTTTACGTTATCACAACTTGCTTGAAAAATAAATATCTATCTTTAAAATCACATTTTATTGACAGCACAAATTTACAAAACAAATCATTAATGCACACGGGTCACTGGATATAACTTAAAATTAAGTTGATACATAATAACAAACTTAGGATCAAAACTGGAATTCATCATATCTTTGCAGGAGTAAAGCTTTGTACATCTTTTTGAATTGATAAGTAGAATTGCATCTAATGTCAGCACACATGTCATTTTACATCTTAGGTCCCTTCATACTGATACATTCCGCTTTTTTAGAAGTCCTACTAAATCTTATTTTGAAATTGCAATTTTTCATACGGGTGTTATGATGATGACTGTCATTAACTCTCTGGAAGTACACCATAATATTTGCCGGTAAAAGATTAGTATAAACCTTGTACATAAATGCCATGCTTTTGAAATCCACCATGTCCTGTATAGTTAGTTTTCAATTGATAAAAAATTGGTCTTGTATAAGCCATGAATTCGGCCTTTTGACCAGGGCCTCACCCACAGACCTGTCCTGTGGACGGGTATATTCATCAATTGCATTTTTTGGACAGGGTCAAATTGATTGTGGACAGGTCTGTCTATGTCGTTTTTTTGTGTGAGCCAGCCCATCCATGCCGTTTTTTTGTCATTGAAACTGCCGCGAAGCCAGTTGCAAAATCTATGGAGACTGGTTTTGAAAATCGCCCACCCGGATCGCCTGGCCAGCTCCTTGACACACGCCAGGCCTCCACATGCTAAGATAATTGTCACCTACTCACTAGTGGTGACTTGCTAGGGTGATTGTTACCTACTCCCTAGCTGTGGCTCCTTGAAAGGCACCTGACACTTGTCTATGTAGACTAAATAATCCTATGTGAAGTCAACATCAGGGCAGGGAGATACAATAAGCACTTGGCGATTACAAAGCGTTCTTGGAAAACGAATGGAATTCCGCGTAATTGACATTTCGAAACTGGATTTGTGTTTTTGAACGGAAACTCCGTAAATGCTAAAAGAGTAGAATCACCAACACCGTAAATGATACTGAATTTATTGGCAATATTTTGAAACAAACATGATTACTATGCAACGTTATTAGTTTATTTTGGTGAATTTATGACGATTTTAAAAACGCGCATGGCAAATCGTTACGGGTGTGATGGCACCGGTGCTACCTCGTGAGTGTGATGGCACCGGTGCTACCTCGTGAGTGTGATGGCACCGGTGCTACCTCGTGAGTGTGATGGCACCGGTGCTACCTCGTGAGTGTGATGGCACCGGTGCTACCTCGTGAGTGTGATGGCGCCGGTGCTACCTCGTGAGTGTGATGGCGCCGGTGCTACCTCGTGAGTGTGATGGCGCCGGTGCTACCTCGTGAGTGTGATGGCGCCGGTGCTACCTCGTGAGTGTGATGGCGCCGGTGCTACCTCGTGAGTGTGATGGCGCCGGTGCTACCTCGTGAGTGTGATGGCACCGGTGCTACCTCGTGAGTGTGATGGCGCCGGTGCTACCTCGTGAGTGTGATGGCGCCGGTGCTACCTCGTGAGTGTGATGGCGCCGGTGCTACCTCGTGAGTCGTGTAAACCAAAGGCAAAGACTGTGTATCAATACAAGACGGTGCAGCATGCGCTATTTCCATTGTTCAAAGTACGTAAGTGGAGCGGTTAGTCCACCATTCTGGAGGCACGCAAAGCCAGAACATATGCATTGACGCACGTGGTAGCCTCCCAAATGGCGGGCAAAAACTCCAATTGTAGACTGCCATGATTTCGCTCAGTGACGCCACCTGTCTAAATATAGGCTCCTTGACCTTGGTATCAAACGACGTAAACAGGGACGCGGGCGAAAGGCGCTAACATAAACCGTTTTGTGACTGTTGTCTGGCTGTCCAGTGCATTGAAGACATTTTGCTAATTAAATGTAATTGTTACATCGTTATAACATGCATAAGTGTACATATTCCGGTTTCGAACACAAAACTCGAAGGAATAACAGCAGCCTAGGTTACGCTGGCTCAAATTGATATTCCTCGCATTTTGTAGTTCTAACAAATTTCGTTGAATGGCGTTGTATATAGCGCTAGCTAAAATGAAACAGCATCAGTGATTTGAACATTCATAATTCTTAATATGATTGCTTGTGTAAATTACATTTGTCAGTGTATATATTAAGCACTGCAGCATGGGGAATAACCAGACATTTATGTTATTGTGTGGCATGAATTATTGTATTATCTAAATTTATTATGTACGGTTGTTATTGTGTTGCAAATATTTCACAAATAAATGTTATTAGAAAAGTTAACCACACAGTAAACAGTATTATTTAGATGCAGAGATCATAACGTTGTGATATTTTAAATATTTGACAGAATGTATTATTTTAAAGTTAACTTTGAAATAAAATGTTACTTTTCCAACAGAAAATGCACCATTTGACACAAAAAATGCTACTTACATTTCTGATCACACTTGACACAATATGCATTCAGCCATGTTCTCTGCCTTGCCTTCATAAATGGTAATATGCACACTGTACTTTTAGTTTATTTTTAGTCCTTTGGCCGAAGGTCCAAGGGGCTATTGCCATCACTCTGCGTCCACTGTCCCACGTCCGCCGTTAGCTGCCGTATCTCAGAAACCATTCAGCAACTTTTTCTCTAATTTTGCATAGACATCTTAGGGCACTGCCACTATGCACGAGAAATCTGTATTTGATTGAATCATTTTAAGGGCTCACTAGGGCCTCAAAGGAGCCCCAAACTGGTAAAAATGTAACATTTTGTCTATTTTTTCAAAAACTGTTCAGCAACTTTTTTCTAATTTTGCATATTTTATCTTAGGGTGCTGCCACTATATACAAGAAATATGTATTTGATTGAATCATTCTAAGGGCACCTAAGGGGCCCCCAAAGTGCAAAGTTTTACATTATCTAGTGATGTGGTTTTGAGAAGGGCCCTTGAGACCACCCTCAACAGTAGATTTTGTTTATTGTGCCAGAAAGCCAGCAGCATGACTAAACACTGCAGCCTAGTGCTATTGTTCCATTGAGACCTTGACTAATCTTTAATTGGTCACCGGGCCCAGGCAGAGTACACACACTTGACCCCTGTTAGACTGAACAGTTGCCTAAAACTTTTAAACTGTTTCTTCAAAACTATTGATTTTCTACAATTGCATGTTGTGTTTATTTTTGATGTTCATTTAATTATTATAAAATGATATAACTGTGGTGTCTATTGGTTAAATATATATTGTCTGTAGAAACCTGTAGGTGACAAACATAGAAAATTTATATTCTGTCACCTGTAGGTGACAAACATAGAAAATTAATATTTTGGACAACTAAAGAGTGAAATATCCTACACTTTATTGATATCAAATGCATTCTACTGTTCTGTTTACGCTTGCCATGCCTTGTGTAGACATGGGACTGTGTAAATCAATTGTATCAATATAGACTAATAATTACAGATTCACAATATAGTTGACACCTGAAACAACCAAATGTCAACCATTAGAAGAGTTGACATAGTTCCGCTATACACAAGCAAGAAATCTGTATTTGATTGAATCATTCTAGTGTCATCAGCATATAGTAGAACATACATTTTCTACATCATCATCACTAAGGTTGTTGTAAATTTCACCAGCTGTCATGTCAAGTCCGTTATAATTGTGACTAACAGTGTTCAAAATTATTCAGGTAAATAGCAAATAACAAAGGACACAAGTTTTCTCCTTGCCATACCTCTACATCACATGAGAAAAAGGCTGACACAGCCTGGCCCTGATTTATACATGATTTAGCATTTTTCTACATGTTGTATACAACTTTCAACACATTACCATTAATACCGCATGAAATTATCTTAGACGACAGTGAGGACCGGTCTACTAAATCAAATGCTTTCTTATAATCGATGAAGGCACACTAAAGCCTTTTGCATCGAGACAAATACAATTCAACCAATACCCCTATCTGAACACTGCCTGTTCTTCACCTATTACATTCGCTTTGTTTAGGTATGTGGTCAGTCTGGTGTTCTGAACAATCACTAAGGATTAATGAACACTTGTGCAGAATGTCACCCACTTGGCAGGTTTAATTGATCTATTCAGCAATGAGGACACTGCTTAGGCCTCACTCTGGACACTGTCACTCAGCAGTGTTGTGTATTGTCTTATTGGTGCATTGAGCTAATCTACTTGACCATGAATCAGTGGTGGCTCTGGTTGTGTATTACACCCAGCTGTGGAGCTAAGATTCTCTGCCTGCTATTATTTGATGGAAACTGTGACTAATCTGTAATTAGTCACTGGCAGTAGCTTGTGTCAACAGACACTAGTTTTCTAATTTTGCTCAGGGCCCCCAAAAATGCAAAATTGTCCTCCTGTTTCTCTGCTGCTCCCTCCTGCAGTCCCACTGATCTCTATTTATAACAGCAGACATACAGACAGACAGACAGTATTTGTTTGACCACCATAAGCATATCAACTACAATATAATATTCATTGTAAGGTCAGGGAGGCTCCCATTAAGACAATTATATGCATCTATCATGGGAGCCACCTTACTGATGTAACTGGATAGTGGACTTTGCCCTGATCACTTACTGTGAACAGTAAACATGTAAACATTTTACTTCCATCATAACCCTTAATGATATGTAACTATGATTCACCAAAAACATTTGATTAATAATTACCTACAGGGTTGATTTATGTCGGGCATAAACTGTTTCAGAAACAGCAACAATATGAAATACATGCCATTGATAGGCAAACGTGTTCCTTTTATAGAAAATTTCAGTTTCTTTCCGTACCTGTCTACGTATGATAAACATTTGTCCGCCCTGCTCACAATAAACATCACATGAATGATAAAAGGAAGATCACTGCCACTTAACTTGTGGATTATTATAAACTGTTCTGCTACTGCTTGGTGGACAGTTAATTAGTGGGTCAAGTTCAAATACATCAGCATGTTTTTCACACCTGCATGGTAGTTTAGGCTCAGTAGGGTGCTGGCAGCCACTAAACCTGTAGGCTTGTGTGAAAAGGATAGTTGGCAGAAGAACTAACTTCAAAGCACCATTGCATCCATTTAGCCAGGCAGCAGTCACACTGTCCCAGTGTCTGCTGCTATGTTTATATAATAATTATATAGGCTTAATGATCCCAATAGACCAATCTGTTGGCACTATGTCAGATAATAGAACTAGGTTAAACATCTTAACAATAAGTATAATTAGTTCTGTGGGGCTGTTTTTTTTATATAAAACTTCAGTAATTTTTTCTCTAATTTTGCATAGACATTTCATGTGGCCTGCTTAGGTCTTAGGTGATTTACTCCAAACAGCCCAAACTTGAGCTAACACAGGAGTTGTATGGTGCTTGTTTGTGCACATGCATTGTGGGTAGTTTGTTTGTTTTATAGGCACTTTAGATGATTGGGTGTGGTGAAAGGGAGGTTCATGATCACTGTTTGAAATGTTCCGAACAATCACTAAGGATTAATGAACATTTGTGCAGAATGTCACCCACTTGGCAGGTTTAATTGATCTATTCAGCAATGAGGACACTGCTTAGGCCTCACTCTGGACACTGTCACTCACAGTGTTGTGTATTGTCTTAGTTGGTGCATTGAGCTAATCTACTTGACCATGAATCAGTGGTGGCTCTGGTTGTGTATTACACCCAGCTGCAGAGCTAAGATTCTCTGCCTGCTATTGTTTGATGGAAACTGTGACTAATGTGTAATTGGTCACTGGCAGTAGCTTGTGTCAACAGACAGCATTAAGCCACTAGACCCCTGTTAAACTGGACAGTTGCCTGTAAGTTTTAAACTGTGTCAAACAGTGAGTCTACCTTTTGCTCTCAAATAATCTGTCCTCTTAGTTTTATACATAAAAACATAATCTGGCATAACTTGATAAGTCTTTGTAGCAGCACATTTGTACTTCCAGTGTATCATTGCAACATAACATACATATTACATACTGTGTGCCACATTTGAATGTTGTGCATGTAATATTTCCATGCAATCCATTTGTATATATAATGTAAAACTTCAACAGCCGTTTTCTTCATTTTCACTTTTTGATCCCTACCATGTTCAATGCTCCATAACTTCGCCAATTTTAGTAGCAGTCATAATTTTTGAAACCGTGTAAAACACCCTACCAAACCTTTACAAGGATGTAAGAAAACAATGTTACAATTTTTCCGACTTATCACTCTGTCGCCGAGAGTAATTCAATCATTGGCTTATCACGGGACAATTATAGATTAGGGGGCGCTGAAACAATTCCATGGGTGGCGGGCACCTGTGATTCACGGGTGCACTGCTGCTAACGCCACAGTGCACTGTTAATACAGCCATGAAAGCGTTTCGCCAAATTGGCGAAGAGATTTTTATTTCTTTCGCCAAATGGGAAACAGTTTCGCCTATGGCGCAAGTGACGATCGGCAGTGCTAGCCTAGACTCATTTGGTCAGCCGGGGTCACATATAGACGTATTAGTCCAAAGTCCGCCACTTGGCCCATTTTTATATTTTATGATTGAACACTAAATATGATTACCAAAATTTACCATGCTGGTGTATATACCGATATATATATAAATACTCATAGTTGCATGTCCTATCCCGCATCCGATCGTGCATGTCTGAAACAATTTGGACTGGCAAAAATTTGATCCTGGGTGAGGCCCTGCTTTTGACAAATCTGAATAGCTCTTTTCTGGATAATATGCAAGGGTTGTATACAAGTCTTATAGGTATTGACCCAAATTTAAATATGGCGTGATAAGACTACAGTATAAAGAGTATAATGAAGGCTTATTCAATAAATGTTTCACCCTCTTCATTACAGATACATTTTTCGAGATTTTACTTTTTATGTGGCTAATGTGTTCATTCCAATTTAAATGGGAATCAATGTGTACACCAAGAAACTTGGTAACATAGACTCTATTAACTAATATTCTTACCATTAATACTGACCATATGGTTGTTTTTACTTTGTATATTACAAAAAATCATAACATTTGTTTTGGCTATATTTAGGGAGAGCTTATTACCTTGAAACCATCTATATAATTTGTCTAATTCTGTTGAGATTGTTTCACACACTTGTGACAGATTGTCACCTGAGTAAAAGAAATTAGTATCATCAGCAAAGACAATTGATTTCATTAACAATTGACACATTACACATATCATTAATATATATATATATATATATATAAACAATGCAGGACCTAATATAGAACCCTGCAGAACTCCACATGTAACATTCATGCATTATGAAGTTGTATCAGTAATCAGACATGGGTCAAATGCGTTTGCATTTAAATGCATTTAAATGCGACTGATCCAGTATTTGCATTTGAAAATTTGGTGCCAAAACTATTTGCATTTGCATTTAAATACATTTTAAAAGTATTTGAAAAATCAGATACTTTTCAAATATTTATAGCATTTAATTCCGTAAATGAAAACTTATCACAGCTGTGTTTAATTAAATTGTTGCTTGGTCTAGGCAGTTGATAGAGGTCACTCATGTTACTTATGTGATCACCCAGACTTGACATTCACTGAGAGAAAACTGGCCTTCCTATAGCTCTTTTATTAGCTGACCAACTGCAGCCAGTTGCATGCTTTGATCATTAACTCAGCTTTAACTTGGGTCATTGTCAGATGGATGACCAGTGTATCAGCTGGCCTGCCACAGGATCAGGTTAGCAAGCATTTAATTAACAGTGGGTGGCTTAATCTAATTTTATTTGAAGACAGTGCATCAGTGGGCACAGGAAATGGAAAACAGGATTAACCTGTCACAGGGGGAAAATTTAACAATGTGTGACCAATTATAGCATGGTACTATTGACTCAATGAACTCCCTTAATTCTGGATAAACAATGGTCAAGTATAGCTCTTTTTTGTCATTATTTATTGTGCACGAGGATGTCAAGAGAATTAGAAAAGTATTTGAAATACTTTTGAAAAGTTTTTGCAATGGACGTAAACAAAATATATTTGAATTTGCATTTGAAATGTCAGAAGTATTTGCATTTAAATACTTTTTAATGTATTTGACCCCATGTCTGTCATTAATACAAACATGTTGGCTTCTGTTATTAAGATAACTACAGATCCACATATAAGCTATTCCTCTTATTCCATAATGCTCTAAACCCATATTGGCTTCTGTTATTAAGATAACTACAGATCCACATATTAGCTATTCCTCTTATTCCATAATGCTCAAGTGTTTTAGGAGAATGTTGTGATCCACTGTATCAAAGGCATTTTTCATGTCAGTGAAGACACCAACAGTAGATTTACAATCATCAATAGAAGTAGTAATTTCTTCTACAAGTTCCACTAATGCCAGTGATGTTGACATATTTTTTTAAAACCCATATTGGCTTTCATACAATGTTTGTTTGTCATCTATAAATGACATCATCCTGTTGTGGAAGATCGTTTCTAGGATTTTTGAAAACAGATAATTTAGATAGATATATAGATCTGTAGTTAGTAAAATTATTAATATCGCCATTTTTGAATAGCAGTATAACTCTAGCAATTTTCATACCATCTGGGAAAATTCCCTTCTGTAACGAGGTATTAAAAATATTTGCTAGTATGTTATGTTTTTATTATGTTTCATTATAAGTAGTAACTTGGATGTAATATTACTATTACCTTATATGTAAGCTTCCTTATTATATTGATTCACAAATTGATTCACACCAAAGCCCTACTAAGTCTCATGGGTGTTATTCACCTCTGCTTGTATGAATGGTTCCCCCAGACTATAAGTCTAGAGTCGTCTTTGTAATGTGTACACTCTTTGTCAGACACCATAGCCACCCATCTTCCTTTACCAATGAGATTTCAACAAGTAATGTCAAATAAGTGCTGTTCACAGATGGCGAAAAAGCTGAATGTAAAGCCATGATTCTGTTGAGAAGGTTATTTATACACATATTGTCTCTCTGTCCATAATAGACACTTGTCCTGTCGATCTGCTCACAATCAATTTCTGTCACTCTCGGCTGCTGAAATCTATTTCTTTTGGATCTGTTTTTTCACAAGTTTTACAGCCCGGTCACAAAAACAGCCAGTGCTGTGGCTGTCAGGAATAAAGGCCCTAGTGATGACAGTTGTAACCTGACTCGTAATTGCAGAGGTACTTCAGACAGATTGAAGAGATTAAGTCTTGGAACAACTACAGCAGTATCTGTGCTATTGTACAGCTATAGGACTACAATAGAGGTGTTAGTCATCAATAATTATGACTTGCATCAGGGGCGTATCCATGATCTTTCATTGGAGGGACCAAAATCGGTGACCCCTCGTGCAAATGAGGGTCGTAGAGGGTCATGAATGCTCCATTCATGCCCTGTCTGATGCGTAGCTGTAACTATTCGGGGTGTTTTTCGCTTTTATTCACTGATATCTGTCATGATATTATATTTGACTTAACCATTTATGATTCACAAGTTCCATGTTGTATTAGAGATTTGGAATAGTAGACTGATATTTGTCTAGAGGAACATTGAATACTTGCATATTTTCCCAGAGGACATTTTTTTCACAATTTAAAATAATTGTGTAGCGTGAGAACATGCTTGTTATCTACTTACCGTAATGAACAAATGTCATACAACTATAGGAAATATGATATGTTGGCTGTTTTTGGTTTATTGCAAGACATCTGTAGCAACCATATTCGCTTGGCTTGTGTGGCAGGTGCAGTTGATGTTCGGTTAATTATTCTTTGCACAGACAAAGCAGCATATTAATTGGTGTTGTGTGTACTCAGTGACTATCCACTCATGTCATGTGACCTACAGCTGGGGGAGGTAAACTAAAGAGGCATGTCATGCCTTGTGATAGGTGGTTGTCAGCCCTGTGCGCATCACTAAAGTGGTATATGTGGTTGATGACTAGATATTAGTGATTGGTGGGAATATTGGTGTTACAACCTTGTAATCTGCAGGTGTTACAAACTTGTAAACCCCCGCCATTGGGTTTGTTTAATGGAGTCACATATCAAATATTATATGGATATGGACGATTCCTTTATAAAGGGATTGATTAATGTGAACATCAAAAATTTAATTATTTTGAAAGTCTGTGCTCCTTCACACCACTTGAGTCGTATCTATGTTTTTGCAATTGCCTTTATCTAAGGATTGTTCAGTGGTACTCTACGCTGTATACGTACGTCAAGGATTGTTCGGTGGTACTCTACGCTGTATACGTACGTCAAGGATTGTTCAGTGGTACTCTACGCTGTATACGTACGTCAAGGATTGTTCGGTGGTACTCTACGCTGTATACGTACGTCAAGGATTGTTCAGTGGTACTCTTCGCTGTATACGTACGTCAAGGATTGTCCGGTGGTACTCTATGCTGTATACATACATCAAGGATTGTTCGGTGGTACTCTACGCTGTATACGTACGTCAAGGATTGTTCAGTGGTACTCTACGCTGTATACGTACGTCAAGGATTGTTCAGTGGTACTCTACGCTGTATACGTACATCAAGGATTGTTCAGTGGTACTCTACGCTGTATATGTACGTCAAGGATTGTTCAGTGGTACTCTACGCTGTATACGTACGTCAAGGATTGTTCAGTGGTACTCTATGCTGTATACGTACGTCAAGGATTGTTCAGTGGTACTCTACGCTGCATACGTACGTCAAGGATTGTTCAGTGGTACTCTACGCTGTATACGTACGTCAAGGATTGTTCAGTGGTACTCTACGCTGTATACGTACGTCAAGGATTGTTCAGTGGTACTCTACGCTGTATATCTACGTCAAGGATTGTTCAGTGGTACTCTACGCTGTATACGTACGTCAAGGATTGTTCAGTGGTACTCTACGCTGTATACCTACGTCAAGGATTGTTCAGTGGTACTCTACGCTGTATACGTACGTCAAGGATTGTTCAATGGTACTCTACGCTGTATACGTACGTCAAGGATTGTTCAGTGGTACTCTGCGCTGTATACGTACGTCAAGGATTGTTCAGTGGTACTCTATGCTGTATACGTACGTCAAGGATTGTTCAGTGGTACTCTACCGTCTACGCTGTATATATACATCAAGGATTGTTCAGTGGCACTCTACGCTGTATATATACATCAAGGGATCAAATTAATTTTCTCAATTCCTATTCTAGTCAACTAAAAAAACCAGTTCCAACCTCCAAACATTTACCCCAAAAATCCATACAAATTATCAATTCCATTTCAAACTTTTAACAACAATCCTGCAGAAAAACTAAAATCTAGCTCTTTTTAACACAGTTTTATCTGTACTTGAAAACATGCACAATCATATTTAATCAGATATGATTAAGAATTCACTATTGTTCAATTTAACATCACTAAAATAAGTCAACTTCATTGGCTAATGTCTGCTTAAAAATCAGTCCCAATTGAAAAAATCAGTTCCAATGCCAACTTTTGAAATTCAATTCAGGAATTGGAATTGGGGGTCAATTCCATTCTGGAATTAGCTGCATGTCTGCAGTTGAAACTACTGGACATCTACAAAACTAGACCTTTTTGGTTGTGCTGCATCACTTGGCCCAGATTCAATTACAAGGTTGTTAGTGATTTGTCACCAACATATCATGCTACTGTCAACTGATTAGTTTCCCAGAAAGAATTAGCTGCAGTCAGTAAAGTCTGTCAGTCAGACAGTCACTTGTTATGTACACTTCACCATCTGGGGCTGGATAACTGCTTCTTGGCCAGTTAGTGGGGACAGATCACCATTTTACTGAACTGAATGAACTACAAGTGATTTGGAAGCAGAATGCTGGCAGGTTTTGTTTCCTGAATATTTGAGTACAAAATAGTTTTTAGTCCTTTGGGCCAAGGTCCAACAGACTTATGCCATCACTCTGCGTCCCCTGTTAGCTGCCATATCTCAGAAACTGTTCAGCAAGTTTTTCTCTAATTTTGCATATACGTATCTTAGGGTACTGCCACTATGCACGATAAATCTGTATTTGATTGAATCATTCTACCCCCCCCCAAAAGGACCCCAAAACTGGTCAATTTTCACATTTTGCCTATTTAAAAAAAACTCCAGTAATTTTTTTCTCTGATTTTTGCATAGACATTTTATGTGGTAGTGCCACTATATACACAAGAAATCTGTATTTAATTGAATCATTCTAAGGGCACCTATTTTTTTCAAGATGGCGTGTATTCATTCATGAGCAGATTGATTGACAGCTAGTGACTGCCTAGCCGACAAAACATGTGACACTATGGTAATTCAGCGAATTAGAACAAAGCATTTCAGACACCCGGCCCTCTGGAGCTGATGTAAACAACAAAATGGTGGACAACGTTGCGGAGAATTGTTCACTTCGAAAATTTACTTCGGATTATCTCAAGTTACCTCATCAACATTTAAACAAAATACCTGACAATATTCATGAACAAGGTTATTATACTTGGATAGATAGAATGACTTTGGATCCTTTTTGAGGTGAAAATTCAACAACTTGGCAGCGCGATGTTTGTCCGGCCGGCACTGCGGATGTACGCCGTTAGCGAAAGAAAGTGATCGGGCTGCTAGAATTTGCTTATTTTTATATTGGAAAAAATCACACAAATAAAAGTTCTCAACAGATTTGATAAATTTTTATGTTATTTGGTAGCTAACTTGTGTGGCTACATTTGTCTCACTGGACGTAGGGCATACGTCCACTCAGTAATTATCTAGTAGCAGGATAAAAGGTTAATTTTTAGCCAAAGGTCCAACAGACTTATTCCATCACTCCGCTGTGCGCCATTAGCTGCCATATCTCAGAAACTGTTCAGTAACTTTTTCTCTAATTTTGTATAGACATGTCTTAGGGTACTGCCACTGTGCATAAGAAATCTGTATTTGATTGAATAATTCTAATGGCCCCCAGGTCCCCCAAACTGGTAAATTTTCACATTTTGCCTATTTTTTCAAAAACTCTTCAGTAACCTTTTCTCTGATTTTGCATAGACATTTCATGTGGTAATGCCACAGTACACAAGAAATCTGTATTTGATTGAATCATTCTAACGGCCCCCAGGGCCCCCCAAAATGTAAAATTTTCACATTTTGCCTGTTTTCTTTAAAACTGCAGTAATCTGCAGTAACTTGTTCTCTAATTTAGTATTGACATTCCATGTGGTAGTGCCACTGTACACAAGAAATATATATTTGCTTCAGTTTTCTTAAACAACCTTTATACAATCTTCACGAAACGGTCTACTCGAATATTTTATTTCCTGGTGTATCTTCACTGGCATGCATGTAGTCCCCACTAAACATGTCAACATTTTACTTCCATCATAACCCTTAATGATCTATAACTATGATTCACCAAAAAACATTTGATTAATAATTACAAACTCACACTATAGTCCAAAGGACTTCAGGGCCTTTTGGCCCATTTTTAGTCCTTTGGGCTCAGAAACTGTTCAGTAACTTTTTCTCTAATTTTGTATAGACGTATCTTAGGGTACTGCCACTACGCACGAGAAATCTGTATTTGATTGAATCATTCTTAGTGCCCCCAAGGGCCCAAAAAACTGGTAATTTGTCACATTTTGCCTATTTTTAAAAAAACTGTTCAGTAACTTTTTTTTTCAAATTTTGCATAGATGTATCTTAGGGTCCTGTACTATACACAAAATATGTATTTGATTGAATCATTCTAGGGGCACCCCAGAGGCCCCCAAAGTGCAAACGTTTTACATTATCTAGTGATGTGGTTTTGAGAAGGGCCCAATAGTAGATTTTGTGTATTGTGCCAGAAACAGTGCCCAGCCTCACTCCACTCTGCATTGTTCCATTGAGACCTTGACAGGGCTTTATGCAGGATAACAATTTTACCAAAAACTTTCCCAGTGGACATTTGCTCACAAAAAACCCCACCAACTGCACCCCCCCTGAGGCTCACAAAAACTCCAACAGGTTTTATTCCAATGCCAAGTTACGGACAAGATAGCTCAGGTCCGTCCATCGGCCATTCTAATACAAATTGGCGAAAATGACCTAGATTATCACTTTCAGTCACACGGTAAAGACCTTAGCCAGGAACATTTTTTCTATAGCCCAATGGCTGATTGAAGGATGCTCCGTCGAACAAGTGGGTATTATGCAACTTCTGCCTATACATGAAATTCCACTTCCCGTGGCGCCAGCACAAACTGTTTCTTCTGGCTTCATAAAGACTTGAAAGATGGCATAACGGAGTCATTGTGCCATGACGGCGTAAATTACTTGACATCAGCTACACTTGTGTGTTAAGCCTGATAGTTGTTTGTTTACATCTGGAATGGAATGTATGATGACTTTGGGGGGGTCACTCCATTACTAGGACTACACCGTCCCCTTTCGCATTAATGTTGCTTCACGCTGGTTGAAGCATGATCTATTGTTATATAAATCCTGTTATATATATCAATTAATTGGAAAAAACATGCTGTACTTTACGATACATCTCTGCTATGCTATTTTACGATGTGGTCTAATATAACTAGAACGGATAACATTAAAACATGCCAATTACATTGGGTATTTAAATGCATATCACCTGGCTGTGGAACAGCTTGATTCAATAAAAATGGCAGTTGTACTGGGGATAGGATCACCCGGCTCAGTAATCATTTGATTCAAGGAATGAACATGCCACTTAATGTACCAGGGATAGTATCACCCGGCTGAGCAACAGCCTGATTCCGAAAGAAAACAGCAGTTGTACCGGGGATAGGATCACCCGGCTCAGTAATCATTTGATTCAAGGAATGAACATGCCACTTAATGTACCGGGGATAGTATCACTCGGCTGAGCAACAGCCTGATTCCGAAAGAAAACAACAGTTGTACCGGGGATAGGATCACCCGGCTGAGTAATCATTTGATTCAAGGAATGAACATGCCACTTAATGTACCAGGGATAGTATCACCCGGCTGAGCAACAGCCTGATTCCGAAAGAAAACAGCAGTTGTACCGGGGATAGGATCACCCGGCTCAGTAATCATTTGATTCAAGGAATGAACATGCCACTTAATGTACCGGGGATAGTATCACTCGGCTGAGCAACAGCCTGATTCCGAAAGAAAACAGCAGTTGTACCGGGGATAGGATCACCCGGCTGAGTAATCATTTGATTCAAGGAATGAACATGCCACATAATGTACCGGGGATAGTATCACTCGGCTGAGCAACAGCCTGATTCCGAAAGAAAACAGCAGTTGTACCGGGGATACGATCACCCGGCTGAGTAATCATTTGATTCAAGGAATGAACATGCCACTTAATGTACCGGGGATAGTATCACTCGGCTGAGCAACAGCCTGATTCCGAAAGAAAACAACAGTTGTACCGGGGATAGGATCACCCGGCTGAGTAATCATTTGATTCAAGGAATGAACATGCCACTTAATGTACCGGGGATAGTATCACTCGGCTGAGCAACAGCCTGATTCCGAAAGAAAACAACTGTTGTACCGGGGATAGGATCACCCGGCTGAGTAATCATTTGATTCAAGGAATGAACATGCCACTTAATGTACCGGGGATAGTATCACTCGGCTGAGCAACAGCCTGATTCCGAAAGAAAACAGCAGTTGTACCAGGGATAGGATCACCCGGCTGAGCAACAGCCTGATTCCGAAAGAAAACAGCAGTTGTACCTGGGATAGGATCACCCGGCTGAGCAACAGCCTGATTCCGAAAGAAAACAGCAGTTGTACCAGGGATAGGATCACCCGGCTGAGCAACAGCCTGATTCCGAAAGAAAACAACAGTTGTACCGGGGATACGATCACCCGGCTGAGTAATCATTTGATTCAAGGAATGAACATGCCACTTAATGTACCGGGGATAGTATCACTCGGCTGAGCAACAGCCTGATTCCGAAAGAAAACAGCAGTTGTACCGGGGATAGGATCACCCGGCTGAGTAATCATTTGATTCAAGGAATGAACATGCCACTTAATGTACCGGGGATAGTATCACTCGGCTGAGCAACAGCCTGATTCCGAAAGAAAACAGCAGTTGTACCGGGGATACGATCACCCGGCTGAGTAATCATTTGATTCAAGGAATGAACATGCCACTTAATGTACCGGGGATAGTATCACTCGGCTGAGCAACAGCCTGATTCCGAAAGAAAACAGCAGTTGTACCGGGGATACGATCACCCGGCTGAGTAATCATTTGATTCAAGGAATGAACATGCCACTTAATGTACTGGGGATAGTATCACCCGGCTGAGCAACAGCCTGATTCCGAAAGAAAACAACAGTTGTACCGGGGATAGGATCACCCGGCTGAGTAATCATTTGATTCAAGGAATGAACATGCCACTTAATGTACCGGGGATAGTATCACCCGGCTGAGCAACAGCCTGATTCCGAAAGAAAACAGCAGTTGTACCGGGGATAGGATCACCCGGCTGAGTAATCATTTGATTCAAGGAATGAACATGCCACTTAATGTACCGGGGATAGTATCACCCGGCTGAGCAACAGCCTGATTCCGAAAGAAAACAACAGTTGTACCAGGGATAGGATCACCCGGCTGAGCAATGGTTTGATTCAGGGAATGAACATGCCATTTGTACCAGGGATATGACCACCCAGCTGAGCAACGGCTTGACTCAGGAAAATGGCAGTTGTACCGGGGATAGGCTCACCAGGCTGAGCAACAGATTGATTCAGAAAGAAAACAGCAGTTGTACTGGGGATAGGATCACCAGGCTAAGCAATGGTTTAATTCAGGGAATGAACATGCCACTTGTACCGGGAATATAACCACCCGGCTGAGCAACGGCTTGACTCGGGAAACAAGGGCAGTTGCACCGGGGATTTTGTTCTCTCGGCTGAGCAACGGCTAGATGCAAGGAAAATGCAAGCATTATGTCATTATTACAGGTTGGGCTGGCATTATGGACACATAGGCTATGCTAGTCATACCGGGGAAACAATCACCATCAAAGAACATTTTCCAATCGTACTGGCAGTAGAGGTTTGGGCCGAGACACTGAGAAACTGTTGTGTGCTAATTCGTTGTGACAATGCAGCTGTAGTCATGGTGATAAACAAACAGACTAGCAAAGAACCCACGGTCATGCGTTTAATTCAATGTTTGGTTCTTAAGTCGTTGCAGTTAAATATCACATTCAAAGCGCAACACATTCCCGGAAATCATAATATTCTAGCAGATCATTTGTCCCGGTTACAGGTAGCCAGATTGTGGGAGATAGCACCACACATGACGAAGCAACCCACACCTATAGCAATCCACAGGTTGGAAATCTGATGACTGATGTTGTTGGGAGGCAGCAACAGCACCACAGACAAAACACATCTATTCACGTGCTTTTCAATTGATGAATCAATTTGTTAAAAGCACATTCCATACAGAAAACCACTTGCCTACGAACATAGACACATTAACGTTTTGTTATTGCGCATACGCACAATCAGCAGATGGCTTCCTCGACCATTTCTACTTGTATTACAGCAACTGGTTACACTAACCAACTGGTTACACTAACCAACTGGTTACACTAACCAACTGGTTACACTAACCAACTGGTTACACTAACCAAATAACACGGCACCAGAACCCTGCTCAGTCAGTTGTAATCAGAATACTCCTGACTGGGATGAAGCATGGAGTACGCCGCCCGCCCAGGAACTAGATTACCAATTACCCCTTTGATTCTTAGCAAGCTGGTGGAATGATTGGCATTCACAGCGTAATCACATTACAAGCACGTTATGCTAAAAGTCATGTACCTTTTGGCATTTCATGCCTTCTTATGAATAGGTGAGATACACAAAACAAAACAAATGTGTTACAGTTGACCGATGTTCAGTTCTTTCAAACACGTCAATCACAGCCGGCGAGGTTACAGGTAACCTTCCACTCCTACAAGGGAAACTATAATGTTCGCCCAGTGGTGTTATCACTCCATGCAAAAGACAGTGACACAGCCACCTGTCAAGTGCTGTCACTGCATCAATTTATATCACTGAGAGGCACACACCCTGGTCCACTTTTCGGTTTTCCTGGCAACGTGTTTGTAAAGTATCAATATTTTTGTGATTGTCTGGCCAAGTCACTGCCTTGAGCACGCCTCTCACCTAGTCGCTACAAGACTCATAGCATCAGTGCTGCTAGCACAATAAGGAATATCAGAAGATGATATACAGCATATGGGCAGATGGAAATCAGCAGCCTTTCATCGCCACATCAGACTGCCTTCTCTATACAATGCAGTTCCTTGAATGACATGTTACGCAAGACTAGCAGTTTCTCCAGCATAGGGTCAGTGGGACTGCAAGGTCTGTCCAATTCCTTTTCCCAGGGCATACGGTCAGTGGGACTGCAAGGTCTGTCCAATTCCTTTTCCCAGGGCATACGGTCAGTGGGACTGCAAGGTCTGTCCAATTCCTTTTCCCAGGGCATAGGGTCAGTGGGACTGCAAGGTCTGTCCAATTCCTTTTCCCAGGGCATAGGGTCAGTGGGACTGCAAGGTCTGTCCAATTCCTTTTCCCAGGGCATAGGGTCAGTGGAACTGCAAGGTCTGTCCAATTCCTTTTCCCAGGGCATACGGTCAGTGGGACTGCAAGGTCTGTCCAATTCCTTTTCCCAGGGCATAGGGTCAGTGGAACTGCAAGGTCTGTCCAATTCCTTTTCCCAGGGCATAGGGTCAGTGGGACTGCAAGGTCTGTCCAATTCCTTTTCCCAGGGCATAGGGTCAATGGAACTGCAAGGTCTGTCCAATTCCTTTTCCCAGGGCATACGGTCAGTGGGACTGCAAGGTCTGTCCAATTCCTTTTCTCAGGGCATAGGGTCAGTGGGACTGCAACGTCTGTCCAATTCCTTTTCCCGGGGCATAGGGTCAGTGGGACTGCAAGGTCTGTCCAATTCCTTTTCTCAGGGCATAGGGTCAGTGGGACTGCAAGGTCTGTCCAATTCCTTTTCCCGGGGCATAGGGTCAGTGGGACTGCAAGGTCTGTCCAATTCCTTTTCTCAGGGCATAGGGTCAGTGGGACTGCAAGGTCTGTCCAATTCCTTTTCCCAGGGCATAGGGTCAGTGGAACTGCAAGGTCTGTCCAATTCCTTTTCCTGGGGCATAGGGTCAGTGGGACTGCAAGGTCTGTCCAGTTCCTTTTCCCGGGGCATAGGGTCAGTGGGACTGCAAGGTCTGTCCAGTTCCTTTTCCCGGGTCATAGGTTCAGTGGGACTGCAAGGTCTGTCCAGTTCCTTTTTCCGGGGTATAGGGTCAGTGGAACTACAAGGTCTGTCCAGTTTCCTTTACCGGGGCATAGGGTCAGTGGAACTGCAAGGTCTGTCCAATTCCTTTTCCCGGGGCATAGGGTCAGTGGGACTGCAAGGTCTGTCCAATTCCTTTTCCCGGGGCATAGGGTCAGTGGGACTGCAAGGTCTGTCCAATTCCTTTTCCCGGGGCATAGGGTCAGTGGGACTACAAGGTCTGTCCAATTCCTTTTCCCGGGGCATAGGGTCAGTAGGACTGCAAGGTCTGTGCAGTTCCTTTTCCCGGGGCATAGGGTCAGTGGGACTGCAAGTTCTGTCCAATCCCTTTTCCCGGGGCATAGGGTCAGTGGGACTACAAGGTCTGTCCAATTCCTTTTCCCGGGGCATAGGGTCAGTGGGACTGCAAGGTCTGTCCAGTTCCTTTTCCCGGGGCGTAGGGTCAGTGGGACTGCAAGGTCTGTCCAGTTCCTTTTCCCAGGGCATAGGGTCAGTGGAACTGCAAGGTCTGTCCAGTTCCTTTTCTCGGGGCATAGGGTCAGTGGGTCTGCAAGGTCTGTCCAGTTCCTTTTCCCGGGGCATAGGGTCAGTGGAACTACAAGGTCTGTCCAGTTCCTTTTCCCGGGGTATAGGGCAGTGGGACTACAAGGTCTGTCCAGTTCCTTTTCCCGGGGCATAGGGTCACTGGGACTGCAAGGTCTGTCCAGTTCCTTTTCCCGGGGCATAGGGTCAGTGGGACTGCAAGGTCTGTCCAGTTCCTTTTCCCGGGGCATAGGGTCAGTGGAACTGCAAGGTCTGTCCAGTTCCTTTTCCCGGGGCATTGGGTCAGTGGAACTACAAGGTCTGTCCAGTTCCTTTTCCCGGGGCATTGGGTCAGTGGAACTACAAGGTCTGTCCAGTTCCTTTTCCCGGGGCATAGGGTCAGTGGGACTGCATGGTCTGTCCAGTTCCTTTTCCCGGGGCATAGGGTCAGTGGAACTACAAGGTCTGTCCAATTCCTTTTCCTGGGGCATAGGGTCAGTGGGATTGCAAGGTCTGTCCAGTTCCTTTTCCCGGGGCATAGGGTCATTGTTACTGCAAGGTCCTCTGTCCAGTTCCTTTTCCCGGGGTACAGGGTCAGTGGGACTACAAGGTCTGTCCAGTTCCTTTTCCCGGGGTATAGGGTCAGTGGAACTGCAAGGTCTGTCCAGTTCCTTTTCCCAAGGCATACGGTCAGTGGGACTGCAAGGTCTGTCCAGTTCCTTTTCCCGGGGCATAGGGTCAGTGGAACTGCAAGGTCTGTCCAGTTCCTTTTCCCGGGGCATAGGGTCATTGGGACTGCAAGGTCTGTCCAGTTCCTTTTCCCGGGGCATAGGGTCAGTGGGATTGCAAGGTCTGTCCAGTTCCTTTTCCCGGGGCATAGGGTCAGTGGAACTGCAAGGTCTGTCCAGTTCCTTTTCCTGGGGCATAGGGTCAGTGGGACTGCAAGGTCGGTCCAGTTCCTTTTCCCGAGGCATAGGGTCAGTGGAACTGCAAGGTCTGTCCAGTTCCTTTTCCCGGGGCATAGGGTCAGTGGGACTACAAGGTCTGTCCAATTCCTTTTCCCGGGGCATAGGGTCAGTGGAACTGCAAGGTCTGTGCAGTTCCTTTTCCCGGGGCATAGGGTCAGTGGAACTGCAATGTCTGTCCAGTTCCTTTTCCCGGGGCATAGGGTCAGTGGGACTGCAATGTCTGTCCAGTTCCTTTTCCCGGGGCATAGGGTCAGTGGAACTACAAGGTCTGTCCAATTCCTTTTCCCGGGGCATAGGGTCAGTGGGACTGCAAGGTCTGTCCAGTTCCTTTTTCCGGGGCATAGGGTCAGTGGGATTGGAAGGTCTGTCCAGTTCCTTTTTCCGGGGCATAGGGTCAGTGGGATTGGAAGGTCTGTCCAGTTCCTTTTCCCGGGGCATAGGGTCAGTGGGACTGCAAGTTCTGTCCAGTTCCTTTTCACGGGGCAAAGGGTCAGTGAAACTGCAAGGTCTGTCCAGTTCCTTTTCCCGGGGCATAGGGTCAGTGGGTCTGCAAGGTCTGTCCAGTTCCTTTTCCCAGGGCATAGGGTCAAGGGAAAAGAGTGGGCATTTCATGTTTATTCATTTCAACGGTACAGCCATGGTAGGATGTATGTATATGTACATATATATGTATACATAATTTATGTATATATATATATATATATCATAGGTATCACGAATCGGTCGATCCTTTTTAGTTAACAAGTAGCACTGTGGTATGCAGCCCCAACTCAAACAAGGTATAAACACATTTAAAAAACAAATGATGTATAAAAATGTAACAATGTTTATAATAAAATTATCACTACACTTACTGACTTGCTCCTGCAAGACAGCTACACAATAAATGTAAATGATGCACTCATGCATATATCATCTAGCGCATATAAAAGTTATTTCAAATGAATACTAACACATACTATCAACCAATATTAAATATGTAAAACAAATTGTAAAGAAATATTAAAATAACATACCTGGTTGGCATACACATCATAACCAAATAACATACCTGGTTGGCATACACATCATAACCAAATAACATACATGGTTGGCATACACATCATAACCAAATAACATACCTGGTTGGCATACACATCATAACCAAATAACATACCTGGTTGGCATACACATCATAACCAAATAACATACCTGGTTGGCATACACATCATAACCAAATAACATACCTGGTTGGCATACACATCATAACCAAATAACATACCTGGTTGGCATACACATCATAACCAAATAACATACCTGGTTGGCATACACATCATAACCTAATAACATACCTGGTTGGCATACACATCATAACCAAATAACATACCTGGTTGGCATACACATCATAACCAAATAACATACCTGGTTGGCATACACATCATAACCAAATAACATACCTGGTTGGCATACACATCATAACCAAATAACATACCTGGTTGGCATACACATCATAACCAAATAACATACCTGGTTGGCATACACATCATAACCAAATAACATACCTGGTTGGCATACACATCATAACCTAATAACATACCTGGTTGGCATACACATCATAACCAAATAACATACCTGGTTGGCATACACATCATAACCTAATAACATACCTGGTTGGCATACACATCATAACCAAATAACATACCTGGTTGGCATACACATCATAACCAAATAACATACCTGGTTGGCATACACATCATAACCAAATAACATACCTGGTTGGCATACACATCATAACCTAATAACATACCTGGTTGGCATACACATCATAACCTAATAACATACCTGGTTGGCATACACATCATAACCTAATAACATACCTGGTTGGCATACACATCATAACCAAATAACATACCTGGTTGGCATACACATCATAACCTAATAACATACCTGGTTGGCATACACATCATAACAGAATAATACATGTTGAATAATAGAGAACAAAATTACACCAGTTTACACAGCCGTAGCCAACGGTTCAGCTGACAGACTCTGGGTCTGGCTTGTTGTGACAGCGGGCTTTAACTGTCAGTGTCGTGCGCTATTCCATTGACAATGCCACTTTCTATTTCGCCAATGACAGTAATAGTAGCCGGCTAATAGCGTCATACAATGTTCATCGGCTGTACATCAGCCTCGTCACTGTGTCTCACTGAGCTGTTCTACAAACCTTCGTCTTCGGTGGCGGCATCGCGGATGCGTCAGAATGAACGATAGTAGGAATTGTTTATCGGTAACCGCGTGCATCGTTAATGCAGCCTCGTTGTGAATGTAGCCTCGGTTTTAAATCTGATCATCCCCATGATAGAGTTGAAATGTTAATAATATACAGGTACATGAAAAATACGGATATTTTATTATGTGATATAAACCCCTGACATGTGTAATTTATATGGATTCTTTCCCCTTTAATACACATAAAAAGTGCGCGTAATTAGTATTTATGTTCTGGCACATTATTATTGATGTGTGACACCCCAAATGAATTTAACCAATCATGTATGTTGTTTATAGACTGGATGTTGGAGCATTCAGGGTTCTGCATGCAAAATACTACGTCAGCAAGCCGACATTTTGTGCCATGCCTGCAGATGGTACGCGTGAATTATGTGGTGGTAGGCATTAATACCCCATTATTGATTGGCGTGTGTCCGGAAATGCTCAAATAATGCTAGGAATTCAAAGTACAGGAAGGATTTGTTTCTACGTGATACAAAACACGATATATTCCAGTGCTGACACCCGTCCTACAACATGCCATACAAACTAACAGGACGGGGCCTTATCATAACAACAAGGGCTATACACCGTCCTCTCAAATTATCACCCGTCAACAGTTAACATCCCCCGTCCAAATGACGGGTGGACGGGTGTCTAGGTAAAGCCCTGGACCTTGACTAATCTTTAATTGGTCACAGGCAGAGCAGACACATTTGACCCTTGTTAAACTGAACAGTTGCCTGCAGGTTTTAAACTGTATCTTCAAAACTATTGATTTTCTATAATTGCAAGTTGTGGTTATTTTGATGTTCATTTAATTATTATAAAATGGTGTCTATTGGTTAAAGATGTATTGTCTGTAGAAACCTGTAGGTGACAAACATAGAAAATTAATATTCTGGACAACTATAGAGTGAAATATCCTACACTTTATTGATATGAAATGCATTCTACTGTTCTGTTTATGCTTGCCATGCCTTGTGTAGACATGGTTCTATGTAAATCAATTGTATCAATATAGACTAATAATTACAGATTCACAATATAGTTGACACCTGAAACAACCAAATGTCAACCACTAGAAGAGTCCGCTATACACAAGAAATCTGTATTTGATTGAATCATTCTAGTGTCATCAGCATATAGTAGAACATACATTTTCTACATCATCATCACTAAGGTTGTTGTAAATTTCACCAGCTGCCATGTCAAGTCCTTTATAATTGTGCCTAACAGTGTTCAAAATGATTCAGGTAAATAGCAAATAACAAAGGAGACAAGTTTTCTCCTTGCCGTACCTCTAAATCACATGAGAAGAAGGCTGACACAGCCTGGCCCTGTTTTATACATGATTTAGCATTTTTCTACATGTTGTATACAACTTTCAACACATTACCATTAATACCGCATGAAATTATCTTAGACCACAGTGAGGACCGATCTACTAAATCAAATGCTTTCTTATAATCGATGAAAGCACAATAAAACCTTTTGCGTCGAGACAAATACAATTCAACCAACAAGTGCAAAACAAATATATGATCAAGAGTGGAATACCCCTATCTGAACCCTGCCTGTTCTTCACCTATTACATTCGCTTCGTTTAGATATGTGGTCAGTCTCACGTTAATGGAGGCTGTAAACAACTTGCCTATGCAGCTTGATAGTGTAATGCCACGATAGTTGTCTGGGTCATCTATTGACCCCTGCTTTTTGTATATAGGCTTAATGATCCCAATACACCAATCTGTTGGCATAATGACAGATAATAGAACTAGGTTAAGCATCTTAACAATAACTATAATTAGTTTTGTGGGGTTGTGTAGGGCCACCCAAAATGCTATATTTTCCTAGTATTTCCCTACTGCACTGGGCAGCTGTATTAGATTGTGTATTAGATTTGCTTCCGCCACTGATGTTTACTTATAACTGGATGATGAACAACGTTGGCAAGTTTAACCCGTCCCCGGGTTAAACCCGGGTTGGGCTAAACCTCCATTTTGGGCTAAACTGGGTTAAACTGCTTAGGCCTCACTCTGGACACTGTCACTCACAGTGTTGTATATTGTCTTAGTTGGTGAGTTGAGCTAATCAACTTGACCATGAATCAGTATTTTTTGACCATCATAAGCACATAAACTACAATATAATATTCATTGTAAGGTCAGGGACGCTCCCATTAAGACAATTATATGCAGCTATCATTGGAGCCACCCTACTGATGTAACTGGATAGTGGACTTTGCCTTGATCACTGGGGTGGCTAATGCTAGGCACACTGCAGCCGATTTTCGGCACACACCAACTGACTAGTTGGCGTAAAAACCGTCGGCCGATGGCAGTCGGTTGGTGTGTGCCGAATTTAAGCCCGACGGTCGGCCTTATAGCACCAACTAACGCCGATACGAATGTTGAATCGGCGGTCGGCGTTAATCGGCAGTCGGCGTTAGATAAGGAGGTATCCGGTGACAAGTCGGCACATATCCGATGACGAGTCGGCTGGTGTGTGCAGGTTTTTTGTCATAACACGACGGTCGGCGGTAACATGGCCAATAAGAAATCATAGCGCGATCATGTGATAGTCCTTGATACAAGTCAAGGCTAAGCCCGGCATGTTTTTTTGAGTTTTAAACATTTCGGGCCACCTGCTTTCATTTTTTCAGTTCATATTTTACTGACCTGGCGGGTAACCAACATTTCAGATAGTGATAGATTATTTGTTTATCCTATTGCCATTGACCATCATCATTTTTTTCGCTTGTTCTGAAAACAGGCGCCACAAATAAACCTAATTTCCACCTGACTTTGTAAGTTTGTTTCACGCTTCTGACAGGAAACGCCATTTTGTTTTGTGAAAAACGCTACCTCTGATGGCGCCGCTACCGGGCGCATATATAGTAAGCCTTAAAAATCCGCAAAGCGGCACTAGCGGTGGAAAACGTTTTTGAGAAATTCGTTGGGTGCGACTGATTACACTTCAACATAACTGTTAACTGAAACGGCTAAATATAACGTTTTGCGTACTGTTATAAAACATAGCTCGACGCTGTACGTTTCTTTGCTGGAGGATACACAAATGCTCAAGCCATATCGTCGTGAAGGCTGACGCCGAAGCTCGGACTTACTATGTAACAAGTTTTGTTTTTCTGATAGCTGTTTTGGCCTAATTTTTACAAATGTTTCATGTGTTTATTGTAGGTGTATCGAAGCACATTGTTAACTACGTAGTAAACACGCGTATTTATAGTGGATTTTTTCCACAAGGATCAAGCCGAGCACCGACGGTCGGCGCGAGTCGGTTGGTGTGTGTTGGTTGGTGTGTGTGGGCAGAAGTCGGCGCTAGTTGGCAGAACTAATTGACGTTTAGCACCCACTGCTTTTTATGCCGACTGGCAACGCAAGTCAGCATTAGTCGGTTGGTGTGTGCCTAGCATCAGAGTGGAGTGGCTAGCTGTAAATGTATGTATTGGTCTAGCCTAGGCACTCTGCCTGCCATTGTCCCAGTGTCAAACTGAATGCCTCCATGTGGGCTGTAATTATAATGTGTAATGGGAATCGCTACTGCTCTGGCAGAACCTGAGAAACTTAAAAACAGCAATAGACATAATTATCAATGCAATGTAAAGATATGATCTAGGATTAAAATAAAATAACTTAGGTATAAAATAACATATAAAATAACTTAGGTATACTCGAAAAGGTTAAATATATATATTTAACCAAAATTATAAGGAATATTATTAAGATGTTTTACTACACGTGTTACAGCTATTACTTCACTCCAATTCAATCAGTATTATGTCAGTAACTATGATTCACAAAAAAACATTTCATTAATAATTACAAACTCACAATATAATCCAAATGACTTTTTTTATTTGTTGTCTTACAATATTGAGTGTACACAATTCACCTTCTTTATTTATGTGCTCACATGTGTGCATACATTGTATATGCGCTTACACGTATGTTTTACTCGACAGTAGTAAGGATGGCCTGGGTTCAGCGTCACTGCTTGTTTAATTGTCCACGACAACCAGAATTATGGTCAAAATGGCAGCTAAGCTGGTTATTTATACTCAAGTGGGAAGCACCAACTATCATGGTCGTATGACAGAATATATTTCATTGATTGCATACATGCAGGGTGGCATTGCTTCAGTTCCTAACATGTTCTGATTTGTGCTGTCCTGTCAACTCACCTCACTTAAGAACTGGTGACATCACAATGATTGTCTCCAGCCAGTTCAGTCTCTTCTTCAATTCACCCATTGTCAGTTTGTTTGTTGTACCTGGACCTGGGAGGCTGTGTCACTAAGAGATGAGCTCAATGAGTGCATCAGGAAGGCTGTGTCACTAAGGTGATGAGCTCAATGAGTGCATCAGGAAGGCTGTGTCACTAAGAGATGAGCTCAATGAGTGCATCAGGAAGGCAGTGTCACTAAGATGATGAGCTCAATGAGTGCATCAGGAAGGCTGTGTCACTAAGAGATGAGCTCAATGAGTGCATCAGGAAGGCTGTGTCACTAAGAGATGAGTTCAATGAGTGCATCAGGAAGGCTGTGTCACTAAGGTGATGAGCTCAATGAGTGCATCAGGAAGGCTGTGTCACTAAGATGAAGAGTTCAATGAGTACATCAGGAAGGCTGTGTCACTAAGAGATGAGCTCAATGAGTGCATCAGGAAGGCTGTGTCACTAAGTGATGAGCTCAATGAGTGTATCAGGAAGGCTGTGTCACTAAGAGATGAGCTCAATGAGTGCATCAGGAAGGCTGTGTCACTGAGATGATGAGCTCAATGAGTGCATCAGGAAGGCTGTGTCACTAAGAGATGAGCTCAATGAGTGCATCAGGAAGGCTGTGTCACTAAGAGATGAGCTCAATGAATGCATCAGGAAGGCTGTGTCACTAAGAGATGAGCTCAATAAGTGCATCAGGAAGGCTGTGTCACTAAGAGATGAGCTCAATGAGTGCATCAGGAAGGCTGTGTCACTAAGAGATGAGCTCAATAAGTGCATCAGGAAGGCTGTGTCACTAAGAGATGAGCTCAATGAGTGCATCAGGAAGGCTTTGTCACTAAGATAATTAGCACATCGGGGAGGCTGTGTCACTAAGAAGATGAGCTCAATGAGCTCATCAGGAAGGCTGTGTCAGTATGATGATGAGCTTATCGGGGAGGCTGTGTCACTAAGATGATGTGCTCAATGAGCTCATCAGGAAGGCTGTGTCACTAAGAAGATGAGCTTATCGGGGAGGCTGTGATGATGTGCTCAACGAGCAGGAAAATATTATTTCCATGACATCCCAATGAGAGTGTCACCGATGACATTATTTCCATGACATCCCAATGAGAGTGTCACCGATGACATTATTTCCATGACATCCCAATGAGAGTGTCACCGATGACATTATTTCCATCACATCCCAATGACAGTGTCACCAATGACATTATTTCCATGACAACCCAATGAGAGTGTCACCGAGGACATTATTTCCATGACATCCCAATGAGAGTGTCACCGAAGACATTATTTCCATGACATCCCAATGAGAGTGTCACCGAGGACATTATTTCCATGACATCCCAATGAGAGTGTCACCGATGACATTATTTCCATCACATCCCAATGACAGTGTCACTAATGACATTATTTCCATGACAACCCAATGAGAGTGTCACCGAGGACATTATTTCCATGACATCCCAATGAGAGTGTCACCGAAGACATTATTTCCATGACATCTCAATGAGAGTGTCACCGAGGACATTATTTCCATGACATCTCAATGACAGTGTCACCGAGGACATTATTTCCATGACATCCCAATGACAGTGTCACCGAGGACATTTTTTCCATGACATCACAATGACAGTGTCACTGATGACATTATTTCCATAATGTCCCAACGACAGTGTCACCGAGGACATTATTTCCATGACTCCCCATGACAGTGTCACTGAGGACATTATTTCCATGACATCACAATGACAGTGTCACCGAGGACATTATTTCCATGACTCCCCATGACAGTGTCACTGAGGACATTATTTCCATGACATTCCAATGATAGTGTTACTGAGGACATTATTTCCATGACATTCCAAAGACAATGACACCGAGGACATTATTTCCATGACTCCCAACGACAGTGTTACTGAGAACATTATTTCCATGACATTCCAATGTTAGTGTCACCGAGGACATTATTTCCATGACACCCAAATGACAGTGTCACCGAGGACATTATTTCCATGACTCCCAACGACAATGTCACAGAGGACATTATTTATTTCCATGACACCCAAATGTTCAGATTGTAAACAAAGCATTCAGACTATAGACATTCTATTAGCAATGTTGCAGAGGTCTGCTGAGTCAAACATGACAAGACCTGTTGGTGTTTGGCACATTCACAATGTTCCAACTTTCAAGACAGCCAATTGAGAGAACTTCCTGCTAATGATTACCACCCATGCTGATTCTAGGTAACGAAAGAAACAACGCCACTTTAAAGACTCTACTGACCAGCGCACATAACCACTGAATATATTGTCTTGTCAGATGTCTTTATTGTGTGTTTCAGGTTGCCTTCCCAGGCATGCCGGAAGTGGTCAGTGACTACTACAGTGGTCAGTCGTGTGGGGAGTCAGGCCACACTGTCCACATCGCAGTAGACGGAGAGGCCAAGTGCTGTCTGGAGCGCAAGTGTGCCAAAGGTAGGCTCATCATCAATGTACAAAGTCTGACTTTTTTCATAATAAAATAAAATTGTAGTCAACTGTAGTGGGTCCTAACAGACCCCCCGAATGCGCTTTGATGAAACACGGTTATTTATCATATCATATCATTTTAGTCATATGACTAGTTTGAATATTTGTGTCGAATATCTTGTGTGTTTGTGTGTCTCAGGTACAGTTGGGGAGATGTTTTTGTGTGTCACAGGTACAGTTGGGGAGATGTGTTTGTGTGTCACAGGTACAGTTGGGGAGATGTGTTTGTCTATCACAGGTACAGTTGGGGAGATGTGTTTGTCTGTCACAGGTACAGTTGGGGAGATGTGTTTGTCTATCACAGGTACAGTTGGGGAGATGTGTTTGTCTGTCACAGGTACAGTTGGGGAGATGTGTTTGTCTATCACAGGTACAGTTGGGGAGATGTGTTTGTCTGTCACAGGTACAGTTGGGGAGATGTGTTTGTCTATCACAGGTACAGTTGGGGAGATGTGTTTGTCTGTCACAGGTACAGTTGGGAGATGTGTTTGTGTGTCACAGGTACAGTTGGGAGATGTGTTTGTGTGTCACAGGTACAGTTGAGGAGATGTGTTTGTGTCTGTCACAGGTACAGTTGAAGAGATGTGTTTGTCTGTCACAGGTACAGTTGGGGAGATGTGTTTGTCTGTCACAGGTACAGTTGGGAGATGTGTTTGTGTGTCACAGGTACAGTTGAAGAGATGTGTTTGTGTCTGTCACAGGTACAGTTGAAGAGATGTGTTTGTCTGTCACAGGTACAGTTGAGGAGATGTGTTTGTCTGTCACAGGTACAGTTGGGGAGATGTGTTTGTGTCTGTCACAGGTACAGTTGAGGAGATGTGTTTGTGTGTCACAGGTACAGTTGGGGAGATGTGCAATGAAACAGACGCAGCTTCTAGTCAGTGTGTCTCCTGCCCAGACAACCAGTTCATGCCGTCGACATCAAGATCTAGTGATATGCTTCGATGCTTCTTAAGAAGATACTGCCCAAGCAAGAGAGGTAAAAGACGCAGACAATCATATAGATGTGCACCAACAATTAAAGATATATAACAAAATTGTTTTATAATCGATTGATGAAATCACAACACGGCATGATCCACCCAAACATAGTGTTTACAATGGTCATTTTAACGGGGATTCGTTTTAAAGGGGTTCCTGAACCTTTTATAAAATATAATAATAGTGATAATAATATTAATGACAAACTTCTGTATCGCCTCGCGTTAGGTTAGGGTGGGACCGCGATAGGTTAGGGTGGGACCGCGTTAGGTTAGGGTGGGACCGCGTTAGGTTAGGGTGGGACCGCGTTAGGTTAGGGTGGGACCGCGTTAGGTTAGGTTGGGAATGCAATTTCAAATGAAGGAGTAATATAGTAGAAACATGACAGAATAGTCATCACATTTTCATTTTACAGAAATTGAAGCTTTCTCCACTTGGTTACACATATCTCGGAATATAGTCACTCAGTGCACTTTGCTGTGTGAGCTGCTAACTATTGTCACATCTGCATGATTTAAAAAAAAATAGTTTATCTGCTTTACAGATGCTGCAAGCAAGATATCTGTCTCTCAAACACTTGTTTGTATTCAGTTGAGACATGACTGATAGGTGAGAAATGTTGCAATTGTGTGTGTTTGTAGGTTTGACAATCAAGGTGAATGGGACGCTAGTGTCAAACAACGTCTGTGAGTGTGATCGTGAGCAAGGATTCTGGGACCCTGAGAAACTGGAGAACCCAAAGAGCTGTTGGTTTGAGGAATGTGACGTAGGACATGAGCTCACAGAGAATGGTTCGTTGAGAGAACTGTCTTACCATTTTAATTTAGTGTAATGACTTTGTGTTTGGACACTGTATATTATATTTGGACACTGTATGTTGTATTACATGGATGCTTCCCAGAGAATTTGAGATGGTGTTTGATTTAACAGGTCTGTCAGGGAGTAAAATGTGAAGTACTTTGAGCAGTCCTAAGGAATGTATAATGCCCAGATAAGAACTTACCTTTTCCTTTATATATGTGTGATATCCTAAAAATCTACAAAATTTATTATTTTTGTGTACCTTATGTTTTTGAGACACCTCTAAAATAATGATTCTTTTTTACTATGTAAATGGACACCAAACGACTTCAGTCACTAGAGATAGAAGATAACTGACAACTTTTTGATAATTTAAAAAATAAGACATGAATGACCTTGAAGTAGACACTCATTAAAAAGGAAACATGTTCAGAATGTATTTTAATAATATTTCTTACAGAGGATGCAAGAAGATGTCATATCTGCCTAAACAAGACGTAAACAGTTATATACCTATTTCTAACCACAGCATTATTTCCAAAATACTAGAAAACGTTGTAGCAAGTCGCCTAAGGTCTCACATTAGCACAAATGTCTTAACTAATGTGTCACAGTCGGCATATAGACAGTTTCATTCAACAGAGACTGTCCTCATAAAGGTTCATAATGACATTAACTTGAACATTAATAATGGTAAAGTGACAGAACCCTTACTAGATGTCTCTGCTGCTTTTGACACGCTTGATCACAGCATTCTCATTGAACGCCTATTAAAGTGGTGCGGCATATCTGGCACAGCTCTAAGCTGGTTTTGTTCATATCTAACTGATAATACCAAACTATAAATATTGGGAACTACTTTTCAGCTGCACTGCCGGCTTTATTTGGTGTTCCCCAGGGTTCTGTTCTTGGGCCTTTGCTTTTTACTCTTTACACCATGCCACTAAGCAAAGACATAACTTGAATCATCATCTTTAAGCTGATGATACTCAGATCTACACTTCGTTGGCTACCCCGGATACAAATCGCTCCCTTAACCAAATTAGTGATTGCCTTCAAGATATCTTCCACTCCACTGGATGACTGACAGCAAGTTAAATGCAAATAAAACTGAATTGATCATTATTGGTACTCCAATGCAGCGTAGTAAAGTGGATGTTTTTTTTCATACACGTATTTTGAATCGGTATAACATGCCAGCAATCTCAGTGCGGAATCTAGGAGTGATCTTTGATAGTAACTTCAATTTCCGACAACACATATCTCAAACATGTCGCTGTTGTTTTTATCATATTCGTGATCTTCGCCGTATTCGCCGGTATATGTAATTTTCTATTGCTAAAACTATTGCAACAGCGCTTGTTAGCAGCAGACTTGACTATTGCAATTCCCTCCTTTATAATATCGCTAGCAAGGATATCACTAAACTTCAGCGTGTCCAAAATTGTCTAGCAAGAATAGTTACAAGATCTCCTCATTTTTCTCGCTCTGTACCACTTTTGATGTATGATGTATTCTTACATCATGTTTTAGTTTATAAACACCCCTGAATCTGCTTTGTAGAGATATGTGGTGTATAAATAAATTTTATTTGATTTGATTTGAAGTCTTTGCATTGGCTTCCTGTACAATATCGATATGTACTATTACATACCAGGCACTATCCAATAAGCAACCATCTTATTTGCATTCATTGCTTACTCCTGTAAGAAAACCTATCCAGCTTCAATCATCTAGTTCTGATCTACTTTTTGTTCCTAGAGTCAACACTAACATTGAAACTAGCTTTTTCTGTTGCTGCACCAACTCTTTGGAATATGCTCCCTCTTAGTGTTAGATCAGTTGAAAATATTACAAAATTCTGTTGTCATTTAGAAACTTATATTTACAACCTTGCATATCCACCATAGCTCCCTAGTGCCTTGACCCATCTGTTGACAACTGGAATACTACTTATGGATTTTGAGATTGACCAATCCTTTTGTTTTGATACGCCTCTGAGCTTGGTTTCCAAGGATTTAGGCGCAATAGAAGTTATCTTATTATTATTATTATTATTAAGCCATGTAAGCCAGACGTGTTAGTTTGTTGTTTCTGTGTTGTAGGATGCAAGCCGTGTAAGCCAGATGTGTTAGTTTGTTGTTTCTGTGTTGTAGGATGCAAGCCGTGTTAGCCAGACGTGTTAGTTTGTTGTTTCTGTGTTGTAGGATGCAAGCCGTGTAAGCCAGGTGTGTTAGTTTCTAATTGCTGTGTTGTAGGATGCAAGCCGTGTAAGCCAGGCATGTTCAAGACCAACAAAGGCGTTGAGATGTGCAGCCACTGGACAGAGTATGTAGAAGTTTGTTTATTTGTTGGAACTAATGATGGATGGCTAGTTAGACACACATGCACAAATGCACGCATGCACACTCACTGACACACACACACACACACACACACACACACACACACACACACACACACACACACACACACACACACACACACATACACACACACACCAATAAATAGGTAGATGGATGAATTGTGTATTATTTTTTTTGATGGTTGACGTAATTGTGCTGAATTGTCAACAGTTGATTGTTCAGGCAGATTAACCAAAGCATGAGACTGATGTGCATATCACTAACTAGTGTTCAGTTTGTGCTTGATAATATTCAGAGACATAGCTACGTAAGGTTTATTACAGTATGAGGCTGCTTCCTTTGTCTGTCTGTGGCATGAGTTGTCCCCTTGGCTGCCACAGCAGTAACCATATAAGGCTGTCAACAGCCCACCATGGCTCTAGTGCTCCGTATAAGTATAGCCACTGATTGGTCTTCTTTCTGTCCAGTCAGGAGCTGTACATGGGTGCTAATCTCCAGAGTTGCCAACAGTGTCTTCCCCTTGTCACATTTGCACCTTTCACTCCATTTTGTGTACTTGATAGAAGGAAATACATTTGCCAAATTATACCAGTAAAAATATACATATACTCGAGAGAGGGCACTGTCGTGGCGACCTGGAGTGTTTGCATTTAGCCTCTGTGTTGTTTATCGTTTTTTGTCAGTTTTAATTAAAGGATGTTATATATGTTTGTCGAGAAGTAGTATGAAGAAGTTGTGTGGCAGAACAACCAAAGTTTGGGCAGTTTTATGGACCATTTTACTCGTTGTGTGTGTTAGTGGAGAAGCGACTTGGCAAGATGACCGATTCAAGACTTATTCACGTGACGCGCTGTTGACCTTGTGACCCAGTGTCACTGACAATCTATCTGGTCCATTCCTCGATTTAAATGACTTTACAGTGCTCTCTGACACTAACAATAGAAACCACCCGCGACGCAAGTGGGGCAAGAAAGGTGGCGTATGCCAGAGACTGAAGAAAAAGAAGGCACGACCCTCCCCCTGCCCTCTATCATGTTGACTAATGTCCGATCATTACTTACTGGCTTTGGTATCCCAGTGAGATTGGACCGGGACAAAAAGTTGAGTGGCAAATCTCATGGTGGAGGGATCTGTGTGTACATCAACCAGCGCTGGTGTAAGTCTGTCTCACAGGGTGGAAGGATCTGTGTGTACATCAACCAGCGCTGGTGTAAGTCTGTCTCACAGGGTGGAGGGATCTGTGAGTACAGCAACCAGCGTTGGTGTAAGTCTGTCTCACAGGGTGGAGGGATCTGTGTGTACATCAACCAGTGTTGGTGTAAGTCTGTCTCACAGGGTGGAGGGATCTGTGTGTACATCAACCAGTGCTGGTGTAAGTCTGTCTCACAGGGTGGAGGGATCTGTGAGTACATCAACCAGTGTTGGTGTAAGTCTGTCTCACAGGGTGGAGGGATCTGTGAGTACATCAACCAGTGCTGGTGTAAGTCTGTCTCACAGGGTGGAGGGATCTGTGTGTACATCAACCAGCGCTGGTGTAAGTCTGTCTCACAGGGTGGAGGGATCTGTGTGTACATCAACCAGTACTGGTGTAAGTCTGTCTCACTGGGTGGAGGGATCTGTGTGTACATCAACCAGTGCTGGTGTAAGTCTGTCTCACTGGGTGGAGGGATCTGTGTGTACATCAACCAGTGCTGGTGTAAGTCTGTCTCACAGGGTGGAGGGATCTGTGAGTACATCAACCAATGTTGGTGTAAGTCTGTCTCACAGGGTGGAGGGATCTGTGTGTACATCAACCAGCGCTGGTGTAAGTCTGTCTCACAGGGTGGAGGGATCTGTGTGTACATCAACCAGCGCTGGTGTAAGTCTGTCTCACAGGGTGGAGGGATCTGTGTGTACATCAACCAGCGCTGGTGTAAGTCTGTCTCACAGGGTGGAGGGATCTGTTTGTACATTAACCAGTGCTGGTGTAAGTCTGTCTCACAGGGTGGAGGGATCTGTGTGTACATCAACCAGCGCTGGTGTAAGTCTGTCTCACAGGGTGGAGGGATCTGTGTGTACATCAACCAGTGCTGGTGTAAGTCTGTCTCACAGGGTGGAGGGATCTGTGTGTACATCAACCAGCGCTGGTGTAAGTCTGTCTCACAGGGTGGAGGGATCTGTGTGTACATCAACCAGCGCTGGTGTAAGTCTGTCTCACAGGGTGGAGGGATCTGTGAGTACATCAACCAGCGCTGGTGTAAGTCTGTCTCACAGGGTGGAGGGATCTGTGTGTACATCAACCAGCGCTGGTGTAAGTCTGTCTCACAGGGTGGAGGGATCTGTGTGTACATCAACCAGCGCTGGTGTAAGTCTGTCTCACAGGGTGGAGGGATCTGTGAATACATCAACCAGCGGTGGTGTAAGTCTGTCTCACAGGGTGGAGGGATCTGTGTGTTCATCAACCAGCGCTCGTGTAAGTCTGTCTCACAGGGTGGAGGGATCTGTGTGTACATCGACCAGCGCTGGTGTAAGTCTGTCTCACAGGGTGGAGAGATCTGTGTGTACATCAACCAGCGCTGGTGTAAGTCTGTCTCACAGGGTGGAGAGATCTGTGTGTACATCAACCAGCGCTGGTGTAAGTCTGTCTCACAGGGTGGAGAGATCTGTGTGTACATCAACCAGCGCTGGTGTAAGTCTGTCTCACAGGGTGGAGAGATCTGTGTGTACATCAACCAGCGCTGGTGTAAGTCTGTCTCACAGGGTGGAGAGATCTGTGTGTACATCAACCAGCGCTGGTGTAAGTCTGTCTCACAGGGTGGAGAGATCTGTGTGTACATCAACCAGCGCTGGTGTAAGTCTGTCTCACAGGGTGGAGAGATCTGTGTGTACATCAACAGGGTGGAGAGATCTGTGTGTACATCAACCAGCGCTGGTGTAAGTCTGTCTCACAGGGTGGAGAGATCTGTGTGTACATCAACCAGCGCTGGTGTAAGTCTGTCTCACAGGGTGGAGAGATCTGTGTGTACATCAACCAGCGCTGGTGTAAGTCTGTCTCACAGGGTGGAGAGATCTGTGTGTACATCAACCAGCGCTGGTGTAAGTCTGTCTCACAGGGTGGAGAGATCTGTGTGTACATCAACCAGCGCTGGTGTAAGTCTGTCTCACAGGGTGGAGAGATCTGTGTGTACATCAACCAGCACTGGTGTAAGTCTGTCTCACAGGGTGGAGAGATCTGTGTGTACATCAACCAGTGCTGGTGTAAGTCTGTCTCACAGGGTGGAGAGATCTGTGTGTACATCAACCAGCGCTGGTGTAAGTCTGTCTCACAGGGTGGAGAGATCTGTGTGTACATCAACCAGCGCTGGTGTAAGTCTGTCTCACAGGGTGGAGAGATCTGTGTGTACATCAACCAGCGCTGGTGTAAGTCTGTCATCGTGAGAGAAGAACTGTGTACCCCGGTCGTGGAGCTATTGTCAGTGCCACTGCGTCCAACCTACTTACCCAGAGAGTTCAGACAGCTATTTTTGCCTCTGGTCTATGTACCACCATCAGCTAATGTTGCATGTGCAACTGATGCAATCACTAGCTGTGTGCACAGGTGTGAGACAATGTCGCCAGACTCGCCAAACATCATTCTCGGAGATTTCAACAGCTGCCGACTGGACAAAACATTGCCTGTTTACAAGCAATATGTGACGTGTCAGACATGTGGTAGTAACACCTTCGATCTTTGTCATGGCAACAATAAGGATGAGTACAAGTCCGTGAAGAAGATGGCATTCGGTACAGCTGACCACAATGTGGTACATTTGATCCCGGCATATAGATCTAAACTGTAGACAGAAAGCAGTGCAGAAAACTAAAAACGTGGTACTTCAACTCGGCCGACACCCTCAGGGGGTGTTTTGACTGTAATTTGTGGCATGTTCTCATTGACTCCAGCTCTTCGCTTTAAGAAGCAATTGATGTCGTCACAGACTATATCAAGTTTTGTGAAGAAATGATTGTCCCCACAAAGACTGACAATCTTCCCAAATAACAAACCGTGGGTGAGTAAAGAACTGAAAAACTTAATCAACGAAAAGAAGACGGCTTTCATGTCTAACAACCGCACTGAAGCAAAAAGGATTCAGTGTACTCTAAAAAAGCAGATCAGGGTCGCTAAACTGGAATACAAGGACAAAATTGAATGCATGTTCCAATACGGCAGTATGTGCATGGCATGGCAGGGACTGAAAACTCTGTCTGGTGTTTAGTCTGGCAAACGTGTCATACAAACCTCAGAGTCAGCGAAAGAGAATCTCAAGTTCGCTGAGGACTTGAATTCCGTCTTTGGGCGTTTTGACCGTCATGACTTCTAACGTGAACGTCAGGAGGCGGTGGATGAAATTAAGTCTCAGCTCACAGAGGATGACACCCTGGAAACAACTCCTGATGACGTCAGTAAGATCTTCAAGCACGTTAACCCTCACAAGGCAGCTGGGCCTGACAACGTCAGTGGTTCGGTCCTCAAGGAAGTGCCATGCTCAGCTGGGTGCAGTGTTCAGCATCCCTTTCAACTAGTCTCTGAAGCAGCATCGCATCCCCTTGGCCTGGAAATCATCAGTCATCTGTCATGTCCTCAAGAAACCTGTGCCATCTGTTCTCAACGACAACCGCCCAGTCGTCATGAAGTGCTTTGAATGACTCGTACTTCGTCCTCTCCTGCAGCATGTTGGGGATCAACTGGATCCCCTCCAATTTGCATATAAACGCAATCGAGATGTGGATGATGCAGTCCTCATTCTATGTCATAGTGTGTATACTCACCTGGAAAAGCCCAAGTCGTTTGGTAGGATAGTCTTTATTGACTTTTCCTCGGCTTTCAACACCATTCAGCCACACATCATGATGAATAAACTTGTCAATATGCATGTGAACCCACACATCATCTTGTGGGTAAATCAGTTTCTTATTGAGAGGAAGCAAGTAGTGCACTATAATGGTGCTGTGTCGAGCTCACTCTTCACTTTCACCTGTGCCCCCCAGGGCTCGGTGATCTCCCCTGTTCTGTTCACACTCTACACACATGACTGTCGTAGCAGCCAGGATACTATCAATTTAATCAAATACAGCGTTGACCTCTCCAGTTCTGATTATGTGTGTGCGAGCGCTGTAGCTGATTTCACAGTGTGGTGTGGCAATCATTTCCTAGACCTGAACGTTCGTAAAACTGAAGAACTCATAATAGATTTTAAGAAGAATCCTACCCCTCCCAAGGGACTATTCATTAACGGAGTGTGTGAGGAGAGTAGAGAAATACAAGTATCTCGGCACTATCATTGATGCCAAGCTCACATTTGGTGAAAATACAGCTGTAGTTAACAGAAAGTGCCAGCAAAAACTGTATTTCTTACGCGCACTCAGGTCACTCAGTGTCAGCAGACATGTTCTACAAACCTTCTACAGATGCTACATAGAAAGCTCTATTACATTTGGCTTTCTTGTGTAGTACAGCAGCCTGAGTATCATGTATCGCAACACACTGGCACGAACAGTCAGGCTTAGTGGCAAGGTGGTGGGAGAAAAGCAGACTAGTTTGGAGGATCTGTACAGGCAAGGGACAGAGAGAAAGGGAAGGAATGTCTCCTCAGACCCCGAACAACCCCTGTTTCCATTCTATAAACTACTTTCTTCTGGTCGCCACTTTCACCTCCCTCATTGTAAACTGAATCGCACTCGAAACTCATTTGTTCCTTCCTCAATTAGACTAGTGTGTAACTGACCTTCATTCCCCTCCATCTCTGCCAGTCTGACACTGGGTGAGCCTGAGATGATTTGTGAGGTGATTTAACTTTTGTAACTTATTTAACTTATTTACTGATATGACTTTTATTGTTGACGTTGTGTATGTGATAGTATAGGACCTATATCCTCAGGAACCATGGGTGTTGTTCATTGTTGACGTTGTGCTTGTGATTGTATAGGACCTATATCCTCAGGAACCATGAGTGTTGTTCATTGTTGACGTTATGTATGTGATGGTATAGGACCTATATCCTCAGGAACCATGGGTGTTGTTCATTGTTGACGTTGTGCTTGTGATTGTATAGGACCTATATCCTCAGGAACCATGAGTGTTGTTCATTGTTGACGTTATGCATGTGATGGTATAGGACCTATATCCTCAGGAATCATGGGTGTTGTTCATTGTTGACGTTGTGCTTGTGATTGTATAGGACCTATATCCTCAGGAACCATGGGTGTTGTTCATTGTTGACGTTGTGTATGTGATTGTATAGGACCTATATCCTCAGGAACCATGGGTGTTGTTCATTGTTGACGTTGTGCTTGTGATTGTATAGGACCTATATCCTCAGGAACCATGGGTGTTGTTCATTGTTGACGTTGTGCTTGTGATTGTATAGGACCTATATCCTCAGGAACCATGGGTGTTGTTCATTGTTAAATTGTTGCTTGTGATATGTGATGGTATAGGACCTATATCCTCAGGAACCATGGGTGTTGTTCATTGTTGACGTTGTGTATGTGATTGTATAGGACCTATATCCTCAGGAACCATGGGTGTTGTTCATTGTTGACGTTGTGCTTGTGATTGTATAGGACCTATATCCTCAGGAACCATGGGTGTTGTTCATTGTTAACGTTGTGCTTGTGATTGTATAGGACCTATATCCTCAGGAACCATGGGTGTTGTTCATTGTTAACGTTGTGCTTGTGATTGTATAGGACCTATATCCTCAGGAACCATGGGTGTTGTTCATTGTTGACGTTGTGCTTGTGATTGTATAGGACCTATATCCTCAGGAACCATGGGTGTTGTTCATTGTTAACGTTGTGCTTGTGATTGTGTAGGACCTATATCCTCAGGAACCATGAGTGTTGTTCATTGTTGACATTGTGTATGTGATTGTATAGGACCTATATCCTCAGGAACCATGGGTGTTGTTCATTGTTGACGTTGTGCTTGTGATTGTATAGGACCTATATCCTCAGGAACCATGAGTGTTGTTCATTGTTGACATTGTGTATGTGATGGTATAGGACCTATATCCTCAGGAACCATGGGTGTTGTTCATTGTTGATGTTGTGTATGTGATGGTATAGGACCTATATCCTCAGGAACCATGGGTGTTGTTCATTGTTGATGTTGTGTATGTGATGGTATAGGACCTACATCCTCAGGAACCATGGGTGATATTAATTGTTGACGTTGTGTATGTGATTGTATAGGACCTACATCCTCAGGAACCATGGGTGTTGTTCATTGTTGACGTTGTGCTTGTGATTGTATAGGACCTATATCCTCAGGAACCATGGGTGTTGTTCATTGTTGACGTTGTGCTTGTGATTGTATAGGACCTATATCCTCAGGAACCATGGGTGTTGTTCATTGTTGACGTTGTGCTTGTGATTGTATAGGACCTATATCCTCAGGAACCATGGGTGTTGTTCATTGTTGACGTTGTGCTTGTGATTGTATAGGACCTATATCCTCAGGAACCATGAGTGTTGTTCATTGTTGACGTTGTGTATGTGATGGTATAGGACCTATATCCTCAGCAACCATGGGTGTTGTTCATTGTTGACGTTGTGCTTGTGATTGTATAGGACCTATATCCTCAGGAACCATGGGTGTTGTTCATTGTTGACGTTGTATATGTGATGGTATAGGACCTATATCCTCAGGAACCATGGGTGTTGTTCATTGTTGATGTTGTGTATGTGATTGTATAGGACCTATATCCTCAGAAACCATCGGTGTTGTTCATTGTTGATGTTGTGTATGTGATTGTATAGGACCTATATCCTCAGGAACCATGGGTGTTGTTCATTGTTGATGTTGTATATGTGATGGTATAGGACCTATATCCTCAGGAACCATGGGTGTTGTTCATTGTTGATGTTGTATATGTGATGGTATAGGACCTATATCCTCAGGAACCATGGGTGTTGTTCATTGTTGATGTTGTGTATGTGATGGTATAGGACCTATATCCTCAGGAACCATGGGTGTTGTTCATTGTTGACGTTGTGTATGTGATTGTTTAGGACCTATATCCTCATGAATCATGGGTGTTGTTCATTGTTGATGTTGTGTATGTGATTGTATAGGACCTATATCCTCAGGAACCATGGGTGTTGTTCATTGTTGATGTTGTGTATGTGATGGTATAGGACCTATATCCTCAGGAACCATGGGTGTTGTTCATTGTTGATGTTGTATATGTGATTGTATAGGACCTATATCCTCAGGAACCATGGGTGTTGTTCATTGTTGACGTTGTGCTTGTGATTGTATAGGACCTATATCCTCAGGAACCATGGGTGTTGTTCATTGTTGACGTTGTATATGTGATGGTATAGGACCTATATCCTCAGGAACCATGGGTGTTGTTCATTGTTGACGTTGTGCTTGTGATTGTATAGGACCTATATCCTCAGGAACCATGGGTGTTGTTCATTGTTGACATTGTGTATGTGATTGTATAGGACCTATATCCTGAGGAACCATGGGTGTTGTTCATTGTTGACGTTTTGTATGTGATGGTATAGGACCTATATCCTCAGGAACCATGAGTGTTGTTCATTGTTGACGTTGTGTATGTGATGGTATAGGACCTATATCCTCAGGATCCATGGGTGTTGTTCATTGTTGACGTTGTGCTTGTGATTGTATAGGACCTATATCCTCGGGAACCATGGGTGTTGTTCATTGTTGATGTTGTGTATGTGATTGTATAGGACCTATATCCTCAGGAACCATGGGTGTTGTTCATTGTTGACGTTGTGCTTGTGATTGTATAGGACCTATATCCTCAGGAACCATGGGTGTTGTTCATTGTTGATGTTGTATATGTGATTGTATAGGACCTATATCCTCAGGAACCATGGGTGTTGTTCATTGTTGATGTTGTGTATGTGATGGTATAGGGCCTATATCCTCAGGAACCATGGGTGTTGTTCATTGTTGATGTTGTGTATGTGATGGTATAGGACCTATATCCTCAGGAACCATGGGTGTTGTTCATTGTTGATGTTGTGTATGTGATTGTATAGGACCTATATCATCAGGAACCATGGGTGTTGTTCATTGTTGATGTTGTGTATGTGATGGTATAGGACCTATATCCTCAGGAACCATGGGTGTTGTTCATTGTTGACGTTGTGTATGTGATGGTATAGGACCTATATCCTCAGGAACCATGGGTGTTGTTCATTGTTGACGTTGTGTATGTGATGGTATAGGACCTATATTCTCAGGAACCATGGGTGTTGTTCATTGTTGATGTTGTGTATGTGATGGTATAGGACCTATATCCTCAGGAACCATGGGTGTTGTTCATTGTTGACGTTGTGCTTGTGATGGTATAGGACCTATATCCTCAGGAACCATGGGTGTTGTTCATTGTTGACGTTGTGTATGTGATTGTATAGGACCTATATCCTCAGGAACCATGGGTGTTGTTCATTGTTGACGTTGTGTATGTGATTGTATAGGACCTATATCCTCAGGAACCATGGGTGTTGTTCATTGTTGATGTTGTGTATGTTATGGTATAGGACCTATATCCTCAGGAACCATGGGTGTTGTTCATTGTTGACGTTGTGTATGTGATGGTATAGGACCTATATCAGGAACCATGGGTGTTGTTCATTGTTGACGTTGTGCTTGTGATTGTATAGGACCTATATCCTCAGGAACCATGGGTGTTGTTCATTGTTGACATTGTGTATGTGATGGTATAGGACCTATATCCTCAGGAACCATGGGTGTTGTTCATTGTTGACGTTGTGTATGTGATGGTATAGGACCTATATCCTCAGGAACCATGGGTGTTGTTCATTGTTGATGTTGTGCTTGTGATTGTATAGGATCCTCAGGAACCTGATCTCAAACAAGACAGGAATCATTAGGCATAACCAATTATAGTTGTTGATAATTGTTTTAACAGTAGATGACATAAATGATATTGAAATCGACAGAGATCATGTATATATGGCACAAACAGGATTTGTGTGCTTGAGAAATATACTGGCAAAATTTGAAATCACTGAAAAACAACACCCAGATTTGGAATGGTATCTAATGGTGATGTATCACTAACAAGCTGTTTAACTGAAAAGTGGTTGGTAACCAGCTTTTCATTGTTGGTTTGTGCCAGTAATAATTACTAGTATTGGTAAGTAGTTTTATCTGGATTTAAATACAGTTTACTTGCTTCCATCCACAACAAGATGTCAGTGAAACTGTTGTTTGGTAAAGATGCCTGTGCATCTGTTGGTGAAAGTAAAATATAAACCAACATGCAAGGGGTGACTGATGTTATAAACCTGTGTGTCGTCAACATACAAGGGGTGACTGATGTTATAAACCTGTGTGTCGTCAAAATAGAAGGGGTGACTGATGTTATAAACCTGTGTGTCGTCAACATACAAGGGGTGACTGATGTTATAAACCTGTGTGTGTGTCGTCAACATACAAGGGGTGACTGATGTTATAAACCTGTGTGTCGTCAAAATAGAAGGGGTGACTGATGTTATAAACCTGTGTGTCGTCAACATACAAGGGGTGACTGATGTTATAAACCTGTGTGTCGTCAACATACAAGGGGTGACTGATGTTATAAACCTGTGTGTCGTCAACATACAAGGGGTGACTGATGTTATAAACCTGTGTGTCGTCAACATACAAGGGGTGACTGATGTTATAAACCTGTGTGTCGTCAACATACAAGGGGTGACTAATGTTATAAACCTGTGTGTCGTCAACATACAAATACAAGGGGTGACTGATGTTATAAACCTGTGTGTCGTCAACATACAAGGGGTGACTGATGTTATAAACCTGTGTGTTGTCAACATACAAGGGGTGACTGATGTTATAAACCTGTGTGTCGTCAACATACAAGGGGTGACTGATGTTATAAACCTGTGTGTCGTCAACATACAAGGGGTGACTGATGTTATAAACCTGTGTGTCGTCAACATACAAGGGTGACTGATGTTATAAACCTGATGTTATAAACCTGTGTGTCGTCAACATACAAGGGGTGACTGATGTTATAAACCTGTGTGTCGTCAACATACAAGGGGTGACTGATGTTATAAACCTGTGTGTCGTCAACATACAAGGGGTGACTGATGTTATAAACCTGTGTGTCGTCAACATACAAGGGGTGACTGATGTTATAAACCTGTGTGTCGTCAACATACAAGGGGTGACTGATGTTATAAACCTGTGTGTCATCAACATACAAGGGGTGACTGATGTTATAAACATGTGTGTCGTCAACATACAAGGGGTGACTGATGTTATAAACCTGTGTGTCGTCAACATACAAGGGGTGACTGATGTTATAAACCTGTGTGTCATCAATATACAAGGGGTGACTGATGTTATCAACCTGTGTGTCGTCAACATACAAGGGGTGACTGATGTTATAAACCTGTGTGCTGTTATCAATCACGTTTGCTGCCGGCGATGCCATGATGGCTTCCCCGTTCGCTCCTCCAGCCCTAGTCAGGGCTTCGGCTTGGAGTCGCCTTTTCATCTTGTAAATTGCAATTGAGATTCACAAATACCATGTAAGATTTAACAAGATTTAACAAGATTGCCATCCAGAGAATTAACTCTAGATGGCAGGTGGACAAGGAAGCCCTTTGGCTTATCGAGAGTCCAACCCTTTTATCTACATATATCCAGCCCTTCTGAGGTATGTGTCGATTTTATTTTTAAACATATTCACACTACTAGCACCCACACAATCATCAGATAATCTGTTCCATTCATTCACAGTCCTTTGTGAAAATGAGAACTTTCTCACGTCTAATCTACACTGCTCCTTTACTAATGTAACTTCATGTCCTCTAGTCTTTCTACCTTTCTTAACTGAAAAAAACATATTTCTATCAATATTTTCATAACCATTCAATATTTTAAACACTTCTATCTGATCTCCTCTCAATCTCCTGGTCTCTAGTGTTGTTAAACCACATTCTTTTAGGCGTTTTTCATAACTAAGATCCCTCAGTTTTGGTATCATTTTAGTCGCTCTCCTCTGTACTCTTTCTAGCATATCTATATCCTTCTTGCGGTATGGCCTCCACGCTTGTATACAATATTCTAAATGAGGCCTAACTATTGTTTTGTACAGCGGTATTATTAGTTCTTTTTCTTTATATGCTATATTTCGCCTAATCAATCCAAGGATTTGATTTCCTTTGAAGCTGCAATTCCACACTGCTCTGAAACCTTCATGTCAGCACTAATTGTCAGCCCTAAGTCTTTTTCTTTTACAGTAGTACTTAGTACAGTTCCCCCCATTGTATATTCTACATATTCGTTCCCATGTCCTGTGTGAAGGCATTTACATTTCCCAAAATTGAACAACATTTGCCACTTTTCAGACCATTTGAACAACCTGTCAAGATCATCTTGTAAATGCTGTCTATCTCCATCACTTTTAATCCTTCTAAACACTTTTGTATCATCTGCAAATTTCAACACCTTGCTAGCTATATCATCGTCCAAATCGTTTATATATATTAAGAATAATATAGGTCCCAGTACTGATCCCTGTGGAACCCCACTCAAAACTGATTTCCAGTTTGAAGCCTCCCCATCAACAACTACCCGTTGTCTTCTGTCAATCAGCCATTTTTCTATCCAGTTAATTATACCATTTCCTATGCCATGGGCCTTTAGTTTAAGCAGTAATCTCTGATGTGGCACTTTGTCGAAAGCTTTTTGAAAATCTAAGTAGATGATATCTACTGGTGATCCATCATCTACCCACTTAGTGATATCTTCCAAAAAACATAACATATTTGTTAAGCATGACCTCGCTTTTAGAAACCCATGTTGAGATGGGTTTATCAAGTTATGTTTAACAAGAAAATCCACCATGTGATCTTTAATTAGTCTTTCTAATAATTTACAAATCACCAATGTTAAACTAACTGGTCTATAATTATTTGACTTGTTTCTCGAACCTTTTTTAAATAACGGTATAATGTTTGCTTCTTTCCATTCTAAAGGAACCACTCCCTCTTCTAATGACAAGTTGAAAACTGTTGCAAGCGGTATGCTAATTTGTTCTACAATTTCCACTAGTAGTTTGGGTGGAATACCATCCACTCCAGGTGATTTATTTTCCTTCATAGCCCTAATTTTCTTAGCTACCATTTCTGGGGTTACAATTAACTGTCTTAAATAATCTGATTCTGCCCCCTTGAACTTAGCCTCTGGTACTGGCAGTGAACTAGTGTCTTCTCTGGTAAACACTGAACTAAAATACTCATTTAGGCCTTCTGCCATTAAGAATCCTTCTGATATTATATTTCCAGAACTATCTTCTAGAGGACCGACCTTATCCTGAACTTTCTGTTTGCTTCGAACATACGCATAAAAACTCTTGCTGTCATGTTTTATATTACAAGCTAATTTATGTTCATAGCTTCTCTTTGAATTTCTAATTTCAGCCGTAGCTTGGTTTAGTGCTTCTTTATAAATGTTGTAGTCTTCGTCATTTCCAGTATGTCTATATGACTTCCACATCATTTGTTTATACTTAATTTTTCTAATGGCTTCTTTCGATAAGTATTTCTTTCTGGTCCGTTTCCCTTGTTTTTTGAAGGGAACAAATTTATCTACGATGCACTCTATTTCACTCTTTAATATATTCCAGCATTCTGTTGCTGTCTTATTCTTCAGTGTATTATTCCAGTCTATCTTTGCTAAATATTTCCTCATTTCCTTATATCTTCCTTTGTGGAAATTTCTCCTGAACTGCTTTTTATTATTTCTTTCTGATTTTACTTTGATGGTAAAATGTATCTGGTTGTGATCACTACTTCCCAGAGGCTCACATAATTTAACATTGTCAACTAATTCATTCTGTGAGGACAAAACTAAGTCTAACACATTCTCTCCCCTGGTTGGTTCTAGCACATGTTGAGAAAGGAAACTATCTTGTACTAAAACTAAAAACTTGTGGTCCTCACTACCCATACCCTGTAGAGATTTCCATTTTATATGCCCATGGTTAAAATCCCCCATAATAACACAGTCCCGTTTGCTCACTTCCCTTATAGCGTTTTGTATTTTTTCATTCTCTTCTATGCTTAAACGGTATAATGTATAAAAGGTTCACCTTAATTGTTTTCAATGTAGCCCAACATTAAGCCTAAACTGAGGTGAAATAATAAACAAGCATCATAAAATTATGCTGCGCTACGCCAAACGGCAAATATTACCAGTGCCTGAAAAATATGAACTGGTTACCAGCGTATGAAACGGTGGAACGCATTATCAAGTGACGCACAATTTGTGCATTAATGAATCTTTCGAAATTGGATGAAATATGAAGTGAGACAATTAACGATTGTGCCCGTTACCGTTTTTAATATTTAATTAACGTTCACGCTGCATGTAGCAACTGATTTAAATATTCGGTTGATCATTTCCAGGTTATTATTTTAGTCGGTAGGGGGCCGCCAAAATCGTCAACTTGTGAATTACTTACGAAGTATTTTAGCTACAGAATATCTAAATCGTTCGAGAATACCAATTTATAAAATGTTGTAACGGAGATGTTTTGTTCGACATTTTTGGTTGAATGCTGCCATACGCGCAGCAAATTCTACTGCAACGCTGGGCCGATACCGTTGCGTAGGCTAGTGGCAGTGAGTGAGTGACAAGTGCGCGGACACGGCTGAGGAAAATCTCAGATCGACAGAGGGAGTCGGACGGATGATGCTGGGCGGGCGATATGACTTCTTGACCAACTGTTTATTTTTTAATACATCACAGTAATAATAAACATATATATATATAGTGCTTAATTACTATCAGTCAATGCGTTGACATAATGCCACATCTTTACCATTTGTCTGTTGTACTGGTCTGAACTCTGGCACTAAGATGCCTGACCCTCCGATGAGTGGACACCTGCCATGTCGGGACACTTATGCTTGGATACAGATGTGTCCGGTGAAGAGAGGGACTACTGTATTAATAACTCGACTAAGAGACGTAGTGTATAAGCTAAACAGAACAGGCTCAAGCATGGATCCTTGCAGAACTCCAAATGGAAGATGTGGCCAAGATAGTTAGCTAGTTGTTGAATACAGTTGTGTAGTTTAAGGGTAACCACTACCTAAAAACGGCCATATAACAAATATGCAGTATCTCTCTTAATACTGAACACATCTTAACCAAATATGTACTCATTGTTTCCCCTGGGTGAAATGATGGGCGAGGTGGTAGGGGTGGGGTACGCGAACGGCGCAGGCGCGAAGCATTGCTAGGGGGGTCCGGGGGCATGCTCCCCAGTAGATTTTTTTTAAACTAGCTTTAAAATGGTGCATTCTGAGGTATGTTTTAACCTTTACTCTTGAATATAGAGGGGAAGATATAAAATAATAAGACACTACTTGTAAATGTAGTAATCATGATTGATAAAAGTCAGTAATCATGATTGTTTCATCATGTTGAGGTGTGGTTTCCATTTTACCACTGCTACTCTTTAGAGGTGTGGTTTCCACTTAACCACTGGTACTTGGTTATGGTTGTTTTCTTGCACTAACCCTAGGCCTTGTTACCTCGCTGACAGAGTCAATAAAAAAGTAAACGGTAAGTTCTTATATAGCGCAGGACTGCTCAAAGCACTTTACACTTTACTCCCTGGCAGACCTGTTCAGTCGAACACCATCTCAACTTCTCTGGGAAGCATCCAGTGGTATCATCTGAAGACTCTTTCACCATCACCTTTAAATTATTTTAATATCGTAATATTATGGTAAATTGGTGGTTTAACACTGTAGTTCCATCATTCAACATTATCCTAGGCATATTTACCTTTAAGAATATTGCGTCTTACGTCCATTTGAGGCGTAAATAGCGCCCCGGTTTGTATCAACATATGCTGCTATATATCTCTCATTTTACGCACGCTGTGCGGTAACGCACGGCCGCAGCGGCACAGACTAGCGCAAACCTGGTCGCTATTTGAGCTTCAACAGGGTCTGGATTCGATACAAGTGCCGACTAGTGAATAGGATGCACGGTTTTTATTTGGGCTTCAAAAGAGTCCGGATTCGATGCAAGTGCCGACAAGTGACGTAGTAGTTTTCACTCCCACCACCGTCATAAACCAAAACGCAAGTTACCGTTTGGGCACCATTTTACATGAATGTCTAGATTTCTAGTATGTCGAAACTCCGCAAGGTGTCACCATTGGAGACACCGGGGATCCCGCAGGAATATTCAGTGATTGGACAACTGACAAGTGATATCTTTCACGTTGTCCAATGACGGATAAACAATGTTGCTACAGATCTGCGATTTTGCAGGAATATAAGTGACTTTGTAGTGTCATTACGCGCCGCTCGCCGACACTGAATATGCCGTGAAAGAACGAAAAAAAATGGGCGTATGAAATAGCTACGTGGCGGCAATTTTGGCATATTTTGGATGAGGCGGCATAGAAAAACGGCGAGGCGGCCCGCCTCGCTTCTTATATACCAGGGGAACACTGTGTACTAATTAGATAAATGAATGATATATGGTATGTGAAATATGGGCTGATTTGCTTGTATATTACCATGACGCTGTCAGATAAGGTGGTTTTGGGCAAGGATAGCTGACTCACAACAGTCATTGCAGTCAGATTTCCTCGCCCAAAACCACCTTAATTGACAGAGGGGCATTCTAGCTAATGATTATTAACTACTGCATGATCACACATACAGTTGTTAGCTCAGAATAATTTTCAAGGATGCATGTCCCTCTGTCACACTAGAAATGTTTATTGCCTTTGTAATACACAAGTAAATGAGAAATGAGCGCATATTCCACATCATGTACCATTCATTTAACTAAGTAGTACTCCAGATATGTTCAGTATTAACAGAGATATGTTCAGTATTAACAGAGATATGTTCAGTATTAACAGAGATATGTTCAGTATTAACAGAGATATGTTCAGTATTAACAGAGATATGTTCAGTATTAACAGAGATATGTTCAGTATTAACATAGATATGTTCAGTATTAACAGAGATATGTTCAGTATTAACAGAGATATGTTCAGTATTAACAGAGATATGTTCAGTATTAACAGAGATATGTTCAGTATTAACAGAGATATGGCCTATGGCCGTTTTTGAGTAGTGGCTACCCTTAAGAAGAGCCTTTGTTTAAATCATGTGGAACAATCTTACATTGACATATTTATAATAGTTGTAATAGGACAGGTGAGTTGATCTATACAGTGTTGGAAAATGGTCAAGATCACATGATTTGTTGGGTGACTTTGTAAAATAATCCAAACTTTGCTGGTGTAAAACATTGTAGTGTATTTTTAAAGCACATGATCTTGATTGTATACTGGCCACCAGTCGTGTGAAGTCAAACAGTTGGAGTTGGGGTTCTGAGATTTTATTGTTCGAGGGAAATAGGGACATTTTTAACAGTTCTTGCTGGTGTGGATGGTGTTGAATGCTTTGCTATTTAAATGCTGTGATAGGCATAAACAGTGTATTACAATGTCATGGAAGTAATCTGCAGAGTTGGCATCAGTATCTTCCACATTATACAACTGTGTAATGTGTCATGTTTGGTTGCATTAACAAATAAAGTGGTGTCTCTATTGTTCCTCTTATATAGTCTATACACAGCACTAAGAATTTTTTTAATTACGTTACATTTCACAAAATTAGAAGGCATTATTTAAATAAAATGTGATAATTAAAATTGTAGAGTGTAACATAAACAAATGTGTATAATATGTGTTTCAGTAAAATAATAATTAACTAAAACATTCGAGTTGATACAAGAAATGACATTGCATATTGCGTACTGTTGTTTTACTGTGTGACAGTTGTATGTTTAAGGAACGTAGTTACAGGAAAATGTTTGTTTCAGCTGTGGGGCGATTGGTTTACCTTATGGGCCAAATGGAAACACATCCTACAACCCCGGCTGTGTGAACAGCACGATTAGACTGAGCACAGGTGAGAGGGGTGCTTAGACTGAGCACAGGTGAGAGGGGTGATTAGACTGAGCACAGGTGATAGGGGTGCTTAGACTGAGCACAGGTGAGAGGGGTGCTTAGCAAATACATGTGCTGTCTTAACAAACTCTTCATGTGAACATAACTAGCCGTGGTTACTACTGGCCAGGCCTGGAGTTAGTTACACTGCAATGTAATATATTACTATTACTTTGTTTCCTTCCTGTTACTATTACATGCTGAATTCTTCCTATTACTATTACATTTGAAGCAATTACTATTACATTTTTCATTGGAACATTTTATGGTATAATGCACTGTATGCATAAATACAATAAGTATAATTGTTTGACTCACAGTCTCAAGAAGTTAAACAAGTCAGGTGAATAACAAATCTAACTTGCTATTTATTGATACCCATGCCCAAAGTATTTGAAATAATATTTGAGAATGTCAAGTACTTTCATCATCATCATCATCAGGGAAGTATTATAAAGTATAAAAAAATCATAAATATTTACAACAAAATATATCTATATTGTATATATCATATTTAGTACAATCTACTAACTACATTGATTAAGGATAGAACACATATGTTCCATTTTATATTTAAATACCATACTGGAATGAAAGACAAAAGCAATAGTCAATGCTGCATAACAGTCTAATAATGACAGTCTAATTAAACCACATTGCTCTACTGCTGCTTGGTGCCTGGTGGACAGTTCATTATTGGCTCAAGTACAAATACATAACAGTCTAATAATGACAGTCTAATTAAACCACATTGCTCTACTGCTGCTTGGTGCCTGGTGGACAGTTCATTATTGGCTCAAGTACAAATACATAACAGTCTAATAATGACAGTCTAATTAAACCACATTGCTCTACTGCTGCTTGGTGCCTGGTGGACAGTTCATTATTGGCTCAAGTACAAATACATAACAGTCTAATAATGACAGTCTAATTAAACCACATTGCTCTACTGCTGCTTGGTGCCTGGTGGACAGTTAATTATTGGCTCAAGTACAAATACATAACAGTCTAATAATGACAGTCTAATTAAACCACATTGCTCTACTGCTGCTTGGTGCCTGGTGGACAGTTAATTATTGGCTCAAGTACAAATACATAACAGTCTAATAATGACAGTCTAATTAAACCACATTGCTCTACTGCTGCTTGGTGCCTGGTGGACAGTTCATTATTGGCTCAAGTACAAATACATAACAGTCTAATAATGACAGTCTAATTAAACCACATTGCTCTACTGCTGCTTGGTGCCTGGTGGACAGTTCATTATTGGCTCAAGTACATGGTGACAGTCTAATTAAACCACATTGCTCTAGCCTGGTGGACATTATTGGCTCAAGTACAAATACATAACAGTCTAATAATGACAGTCTAATTAAACCACATTGCTCTACTGCTGCTTGGTGCCTGGTGGACAGTCATTATTGGCTCAAGTACAAATACATAACAGTCTAATAATGACACATTAAACCACATTGCTCTACTGCTGCTTATGCCTGGTGGACAGTTCATTATTGGCTCAAGTACAAATACATAACAGTCTAATAATGACAGTCCAATTAAACCACATTGCTCTACTGCTGCTTGGTGCCTGGTGGACAGTTCATTATTGGCTCAAGTACAAATACATAACAGTCTAATAATGACAGTCTAATTCAACCACATTGCTCTACTGCTGCTTGGTGCCTGGTGGACAGTTCATTACTGGCTCAAGTACAAATACATAACAGTCTAATAATGACAGTCTAATTCAACCACATTGCTCTACTGCTGCTTGGTGCCTGGTGGACAGTTCATTACTGGCTCAAGTACAAATACATAACAGTCTAATAATGACAGTCTAATTCAACCACATTGCTCTACTGCTGCTTGGTGCCTGGTGGACAGTTCATTACTGGCTCAAGTACAAATACATAACAGTCTAATAATGACAGTCTAATTCAACCACATTGCTCTACTGCTGCTTGGTGCTTGGTGGACAGTTCATTACTGGCTCAAGTACAAATACATAACAGTCTAATAATGACAGTCTAATTCAACCACATTGCTCTACTGCTGCTTGGTGCCTGGTGGACAGTTCATTATTGGCTCAAGTACAAATACATAACAGTCTAATAATGACAGTCTAATTCAACCACATTGCTCTACTGCTGCTTGGTGCCTGGTGGACAGTTCATTACTGGCTCAAGTACAAATACATAACAGTCTAATAATGACAGTCTAATTCAACCACATTGCTCTACTGCTGCTTGGTGCCTGGTGGACAGTTCATTATTGGCTCAAGTACAAATACATAACAGTCTAATAATGACAGTCTAATTCAACCACATTGCTCTACTGCTGCTTGGTGCTTGGTGGACAGTTCATTATTGGCTCAAGTACAAATACATAACAGTCTAATAATGACAGTCTAATTAAACCACATTGCTCTACTGCTGCTTGGTGCCTGGTGGACAGTTCATTATTGGCTCAAGTACAAATACATAACAGTCTAATAATGACAGTCTAATTAAACCACATTGCTCTACTGCTGCTTGGTGCCTGGTGGACAGTTCATTATTGGCTCAAGTACAAATACATAACAGTCTAATAATGACAGTCTAATTAAACCACATTGCTCTACTGCTGCTTGGTGCCTGGTGGACAGTTCATTATTGGCTCAAGTACAAATACATAACAGTCTAATAATGACAGTCTAATTAAACCACATTGCTCTACTGCTGCTTGGTGCCTGGTGGACAGTTCATTATTGGCTCAAGTACAAATACATCAGGATGTTTTTCACACCCACTGTAGTTTAGATTGAATTGTGTGCACCATGGAGGCAGTCACTAAACCCACAGGCTTACTTGAAAAGGGTAGTTGGCAACTTGGCAGAACTGGCTTCAAAGCAGTGAAAGCCCAGTTTAATCCCTTTAGCCAATGCAGCAGTCTCACTGTACCAGTGTCCCTTGCTATGTAAACACTCATAAAACTCTAGGGTAAAACTTCACCAGCTAATGTTGAAAAGGGGGAGCAACCATAAAACCTGGAGAAACAAGTGGAATCTACAACCTAATCAAATAAAATTGTTATGTTGTTGAAATTCAGTTTAAATGTTCAATAGTAATATAAAAGTAATAGGTCAATTACTATTACATTGCTTTCTATTACTATTACATTTAGTTTTTGCTCAACCTTGTCTATGCAAGGGAACTTCCGGTGGTGAATTGATTTGATTTTGGTGCAGCAAACTTGCGAAAATATAAGGATATTTGATCAAGATAAGTGATATTATTGAGTGTATAGCATACATAACGTAATTAAAGATCTATATTAAGCAATATTTTTTTTTAAAGTTAGCTAGAGGGAGTAATCTAGGGTAGATTAAAAGTAGGCGATTTGTGAGCGTAGGTTGGGTACGTTAATGTAATCGGAACTTTGTTTACAAAGTAGGTCACTGGCGAAGTTAGCGTAACGTGAACGACAATAGAATAGCGTTATTTGAGATAATCGGTGTAGTTAGATGAGTAATTAAAACCTGAGATAACAATCTTTTAAAGTGTATATTAGTACACAGGAAACAGTCTTTGTAAAGACTACCTTGTATCTAAGCCTAACTTGAATAAATTGTCATCGACATCGTAACTAGGTAAGGCACGGTGTGTCACTGTGTGTTAACAAATATAACTAACTATAACCTAAAGAATCTGGTGTAAATTGTACACAGAAAAGTATTTTCAAAGACTATATAAAAACTATTTTGAACATAATAAATTCTGATATTGCACCTTGCAAGCGGCAACTCAGGGCAAAACGACACTTAGTTTGCAACGACTGCCAGAGCTGGGTAGATTTTGCATTGTCTGGCTGTCCAAAATCATGGGCAGAGACCAAAGATGACGGATTCACCTTTCGGTGTATGGCGTGTTTGGGGTGGAATGTCTGATGAAGGAGGTGTGTAAGTTGACGGATATAGTGAAGGAGATGGAGGTGAGACTCAACATAGAAATAGATGGAGCAGAGAGGGATGGCGCAGAGAGAGTTGAGAATTCTACAAGACAGAAGGAGCTGAGTAGTGACACAGAGACTGAAGAAAGGAGACTGAGAGGAGGGAAGGTGACCGGTGTGAAGGAACAAGACATTGAGAAGACAGAGGGACGGAGGGAAAGTGTTCGGGAGGAAAAGAAAACGGGTCAGTGGGGATAGATCAGCAGGTAGTCAGACTGTAGAGAACGAGGAGAGACGCGACAGCGATACAGGTGGTGAAGAGGTAGATACCACAGAGGCAGTTGGTAAGACTGTGAGACAGAAGACTGATGGAAGAAGATAGTGTTCAGCAAAAAAAACAGAAAACATGACAGGCGTGAAGGTGACAGGGGAGGAAGTGACCGTGGTGAAGGAGGTAGCCGGGGAAAAGGGACGGGAGAGGAGAGAAGAAAATGTGATGGGAGGAAAGATGAAGGGACGAAAGGAAGTGAGAGTAAATGTGCTAGAAGAGAAGATGACAGGAGGAAAGGGGACAAGAGAAAACGCGACAGGAAAAAAGGGAATGGAAGAGAATGTGACAAGAGAGAAGACGGCAAGAAGAAAAGACAACAACCAGACATATGCAAACCGAAGGAGCTACTCCGAGGCAGTAATTGAGGGGGCAAGGAGAAAAGAGAGAGTGTTTATGGGCGATTCAATTCTGAGAAAAACAGACAAGACTATATGCGTATGTATATCGGGGGCTAGGATAGAGCATGTGACTGAAAGGGTAGAGAAGGTATTGGGGCATGGCAAGGGAGGGTCTATACCAGTACACGTAGGGACAAACAATGCAGACAAAGAGGGAACAACTGGGATAGTTCAGAAGTACATACATCTAGTAAGGAAGCTAAAGAAGACAAGAGTGGAACAGGTTGTTCTCTCAGGAATTAAGCCAGTAATGGGAGAAAGAGGGGCATCATACAGAAACTGTAAGAGGATGGCGATCAACGCACTAGTTGAGCAGATGTGTGAAGAAGAGGGCGTGGGATTCATAGATTTATGGGGGTACTTTGTTGGGAGAGAAGATATGTACATGAGAGATGGCCTCCATCTAAGTGGAAAGGGGGCAGCAGTATTCTCAGAGAATCTGCTGCGATCTGTTGACAGTGGGACAGGTTGCATCTATTTAAACTAAATTCGCAGGGGGGACTCGCAGAGAAGCCTGAAACTGGAGGCATAGATAAAGACAGCAAAAATAATTCAGCAAAGAACAGTCTGGAAAACTGTTCTGAAGCTGGATATAAATGTGTTTGTTTAAATGCAAGGAGTATAGTAAACAAAAGAAATGAACTAAACATTATGGTAGAAGATATTGATCCTCACATAATAGGTATAACCGAATCATAGGCAACCACCGATATATCAGATGCCGAATTGGGACTGACAGGATATGTAATGTTTAGGAAAGACAGAATAGGAAGAAGGGGAGGTGGAGTTATTTTATATATTAAAGAATCTATCCAGGCTTATGAAATAAAATTAGACAGAGAAGCAGATTGCGAAGAAGCTGTTTGGTGTAACATAGTTACAGGAAACTCAGCGTTAACGGTTGGATTAGTTTATCGAAGTCCAAACATAAGCATAGAAGAGAATGAAAAAATACAAAACGCTATAAGTGAAGTGAGCAAACGGGACTGTGTTATTATGGGGGATTTTAACCATGGGCATATAAAATGGAAATCTCTACAGAGTATGGGTAGTGAGGACCACAAGTTTTTAGTTTTAGTATAAGATAGTTTCCTTTCTCAACATGTGCTAGAACCAACCAGGGGAGAGAATGTGTTAGACTTAGTTTTGTCCTCACAGAAAGAATTAGTTGACAATGTCAAGATATGTGAGCCACTGGGGAGTAGTGATCACAACCAGATACATTTACCATCAAAGTAAAATCAGAAAGGAATAGTAAAAAGCAGTATAGGAGAAATTTCCACAAAGGAAGGTATAAGGACATGAGGAAATATTTAGCAAAGATAGACTGGAATAACACACTGAAGAATGAGACAGCAACCGAATGCTGGAATATCTTAAATAGTGAAATTAAGTGCATAGTCGATAAATTTGTACCTTTCAAAAAACAAGGGAAACGGTCTAAAAAGAAACACTTATCGAAAGAAGCCATTAGAAAAATTAAGTATAAACAAATGATGTGGAAGTCATATAGGCGTACTGGAAATGACGAAGACTACAACATTTATAAAGAAGCACTAAACCAAGCTACAGCTGAAATTAGAAATTCAAAGAGAAGCTATGAACATAAATTAGCTTGTAATATAAAACATGACAGCAAGAGTTTTTATGCGTATGTTCGAAACAAACAGAAAGTTCAGGATAAGGTCGGTCCTCTAGAAGATAGTGCTGGAAATATAATATCAGAAGGATTCTTAATGGCAGAAGACCTGAATGAGTATTTTAGTTCAGTGTTTACCAGAGAAGACACTAGTTCACTGCCAGTACCAGAGGCTAAGTTCAAGGGGGCAGAATCAGACTATTTAAGACAGTTAATTGTAACCCCAGAAATGGCAGCTAAGAAAATTAGGGCTATGAAGGATAATAAATCACCTGGAGTGGATGGTATTCCACCCAAACTACTATTGGAAATTGTAGAACAAATTAGCATACCGCTTGCAACAGTTTTCAACTTGTCATTAGAAGAGGGAGTGGTTCCTTTAGAATGGAAAGAAGCAAACATTATACCGTTATTTAAAAAGGTTCGAGAAACAAGTCAAATAATTATAGACCAGTTAGTTTAACATCGGTGATTTGTAAATTATTAGAAAGACTAATTAAAGATCACATGGTGGATTTTCTTGTTAAACATAACTTGATAAACCCATCTCAGCATGGGTTTCTAAAAGCGAAGTCATGCTTAACAAATATGTTATGTTTTTTGGAAGATATCACTAAGTGAGTAGATGATGGATCACCAGTAGATATCATCTACTTAGATTTTCAAAAAGCTTTCGACAAAGTGCCACATCAAAGATTACTGCTTAAACTAAAGGCCCATGGCATAGGAAATGGTATAATTAACTGGATAGAAAAATGGCTGATTGACAGAAGACAACGGGTAGTTGTTGATGGGGAGGTTTCAAACTGGAAATCAGTTTTGAGTGGGGTTCCACAGGGATCAGTACTGGGACCTATATTATTCTTAATATATATAAACGATTTGGACGACGATATAGCTAGCAAGGTGTTGAAATTTGCAGATGATACAAATGTGTTTAGAAGGATTAAAAGTGATGGAGATAGACAGCATTTACAAGATGATCTTGACAGGTTGATCAAATGGTCTGAAAAGTGGCAAATGTTGTTCAATTTTGGGAAATGTAAATGCCTTCACACAGGACATGGGAATGAATATGTAGAATATACAATGGGGGGAACTGTACTAAGTACTACTGTAAAAGAAAAAGACTTAGGGCTGACAATTAGTGCTGACTTGAAGGTTTCAGAGCAGTGTGGAATTGCAGCTTCAAAAGGAAATCAAATCCTTGGATTGATTAGGCAAAATATAGCATATAAAGAAAAAGAACTAATAATTCCGCTGTACAAAACAATAGTTAGGCCTCATTTAGAATATTGTATACAAGCGTGGAGACCATACCGCAAGAAGGACATAGATATGGTAGAAAGAGTACAGAGGAGAGCGACTAAAATGATACCAAAACTGAGGGATCTTAGTTATGAAAAACGCCTAAAAGAATGTGGTTTAACAACACTAGAGACCAGGAGATCGAGAGGAGATCAGATAGAAGTGTTTAAAATATTGAATGGTTATGAAAGTATTGATAGAAATATGTTTTTTTCAGTTAAGAAAGATAGAAAGACTAGAGGACATGAAGTTACATTAGTAAAGGAGCAGTGTAGATTAGATATAAGAAAGTTCTCATTTTCACAAAGGACTGTGAATGAATGGAACAGATTATCTGATGATTGTGTGGGTGCTAGTAGTGTGAATATGTTTAAAAATAAAATCAACACATACCTCAGAAGGGCTGGATATATGTAGATAAAAGGGTTGGACTCTCGATAAGCCAAAGGGCTTCCTTGTCCACCTGCCATCTAGAGTTAGTTCTCTGGATCAATCTTATTAAATCTTATTACTTCAATATTTGTAATCGTTACTATTACATATTACTATTATCCCAGGCCAGCTACTGACACATCACATTTATTGTTTCCTTATTTCAGATCATTAAATGCACTCTTTCTCGAGGAGTGCAACCACTACCTAAACCTTTCACGAGGAGTGCAACCATTACCTAAACCTTTCACGAGGAGTGCAACTACTACCTAAACCGTTCATGAGGAGTGCAACCACTACCTAAACCTTTCACGAGGAGTGCAACCATTACCTAAACCTTTCACGAGGAGTGCAACCACTACCTAAACCTTTCACGAGGAGTGCAACCACTACCTAAACCTTTCACGAGGAGTGCAACCACTACCTAAACCTTTCACGAGGAGTGCAACCATTACCTAAACCTTTCACGAGGAGTGCAACCACTACCTAAACCTTTCACGAGGAGTGCATCCACTACCTAAACCTTTCACGAGGAGTGCAACCACTACCTAAACCTTTCACGAGGAGTGCAACCATTACCTAAACCTTTCACGAGAAGTGCAACCACTACCTAAACCTTTCACGAGGAGTGCAACCACTACCTAAACCTTTCACGAGGAGTGCAACCATTACCTAAACCTTTCACAATGAGTGCAACCACTACCTAAACCTTTCACGAGGAGTGCAACCACTACCTAAACCTTTCACGAGGAGTGCAACCACTACCTAAACCTTTCACGAGGAGTGCAACCACTACATAAACCTTTCACGAGGAGTGCAACTACTACCTAAACCTTTCATGAGGAGTGCAGCCATTACCTAAACCTTTCATGAGGAGTGCAACCATTACCTAAACCTTTCATGAGGAGTGCAACCATTACCTAAACCTTTCATGAGGAGTGCAACCATTACCTAAACCTTTCATGAGGAGTGCAACCATTACCTAAACCTTTCATGAGGAGTGCAACCATTACATAAACCTTTCATGAGGAGTGCAACCGTTACCTAAACCTTTCATGAGGAGTGCAACCATTACCTAACCCTTTCATGAGGAGTGCAACCATTACCTAAACCTTTCATGAGGAGTGCAACCATTACCTAAACCTTTCACGAGGAGTGCAACTATTACGTAAACCTTTTATGAGGAGTGCAGCCATTACGTAAACCTTTCATGAGGAGTGCAACCATTTCCTAAACCTTTCATGAGGTGTGCAACCATTACCTAAACCTTTCATGAGGAGTGCAACCATTACCTAACCCTTTCATGAGGAGTGCAACCATTACCTAAACCTTTCATGAGGAGTGCAACCATTACCTAACCCTTTCATGAGGAGTGCAACCATTACCTAAACCTTTCATGAGGAGTGCAACCATTACCTAAACCTTTCATGAGGAGTGCAACCATTACCTAAACCTTTCATGAGGGGTGCAACCATTACCTAAACCTTTCATGAGGAGGGCAACCACTACCTAAACCTTTCATGAGGAGGGCAACCATTACGTAAACCTTTCATGAGGAGTGCAACCATTACCTAAACCTTTCATGAGGAGTGCAACCATTACCTAAACCTTTCATGAGGAGTGCAACCATTACCTAACCCTTTCATGAGGAGTGCAACCATTACCTAAACCTTTCATGAGGAGAGCAACCACTACCTAAACCTTTCATGAGGAGTGCAACCATTACCTAAACCTTTCATGAGGAGTGCAACCATTACCTAAACCTTTCACGAGGAGGGCAACCATTACCTAAACCTTATTTCATACTTGTGATAAAAGTAATAAAATGAAACAGATGTGTTAAGTCATTTGTTTTAATGGCAATATCATGAAATATAACCAAATAACACCAAGATTGCATGCCCAGTTTAAGAATTATAAAGAGAACAATGTATGTACCATGTTACAATGGTTGACGGTTACACAGAATAATATTCTTGTGTAATTCAAAGTTAGTTTTAGTGAGTCTTTCAAAGAGAATGTCTGTGTCAACTAATTCTGATGCTCCTACTTTCAGGTGCTTCCACACAGGCGAGCAGTAACAATAGGTTGGTGCCATTTTTAACCATTTCTATCTCAAGTACAGTTTGATTAACTTGAGTTCTCATTGAGCCACAGAAATCACTCCATGACAAACATTTGTTGATGCTTTTGGCAACTCCAGTACCCTGTAAGTGCTACACACAGATATCTTAGAGATTTAGATGTTTAGAATGTGCAATAATGTTGTGGTTAGCACATCCACCTGGCATGCCAGCGCTCTGAGTTCAAAACCCAGACTGGGCAGGCATGATATTTGGTGTAAATACCTGACTCTCTACATTGGGGACTGTATATATCTCATGACTTGGAAATCATATTAATGTCGGTCCTGTCTCAATTTGGGGTGTAAAAGAACCACTGAGGACGAAATGCACCCTGGCAGTGACCACCCTCAGTCTCGGTATAGAAAGGTTGGCTTGGCGATAGTGTTCTGAAAAAGGCTGACTGGTTGAATAAAACCTCATAAGACCATAACATTGTAACCACAAGATATACAGACTAGTCAGTTAATAGAATGTTGCCGAGCACTGCAAATAACTTGAGCTAGATGAGTTGCACATACTCTGCACTAGACATGTGTGCAGTGCGAGTGAGGTGTGACAGTCTGTGTTTCAGGTATGAGACGGCCATCATTGTAGGTGGCGCCATGGGAGGTGTGGTCTTCATTGTTTTCTTTGTATTAGCGATATTGTCCTGGTGTCGACAACAGCGGGACGAGAATACAGGTACGTCAGCACAATGCTATCTTATCTTCTCGTCCTATATTTTATTATTTAAGTCTGCATAATAATTCCTGAACAGTGGTGTTGTTTAACTTATTTCCACAGATGTATAACACATGTTCTATCATTTGAATAATGGTACGATAAATGAATGTTATAAGTGGTGTGAGCATACCAGTTGTTTGGAATATCTTTTGTTTGTTGCCTTAGTTTTGAAACAAGTTAAATGTGCTATTTAAATGGTTTGATTTATTTATTTGAATTATGTTGTATTATTGTTGTGTAACCAAACTGTCTACTATCTTGCTGGTATTATATAAGGCCATGTACATGTGCATACAGTTAGTGGTACCTTGTTGGTGTTGTATAATGTCCTATGTATGACAATGTGTATGTGTAAGGTTAGTGGTACCTTGTTGGTGTTGTATAATGTCCTATGTATGACAGTGTGTATGTGTAAGGTTAGTGGTACCTTGTTGGTGTTGTATAATGTCCTATGTATGACAGTGTGTATGTGTAAGGTTAGTGGTACCTTGTTGGTGTTGTATAATGTCCTATGTATGACAGTGTGTATGTGTAAGGTTAGTGGTACCTTGTTGGTGTTGTATAATGTCCTATGTATGACAGTGTGTATGTCATACATAGGACATTATAGTGGTTAGTGGTACCTTGTTGGTGTTATATAATGTCCTATGTATGACAGTGTGTATGTGTAAGGTTAGTGGTACCTTGTTGGTGTTGTATAATGTCCTATGTATGACAGTGTGTATGTGTAAGGTTAGTGGTACCTTGTTGGTGTTATATAATGTCCTATGTATGACAATGTGTATGTGTAAGGTTAGTGGTACCTTGTTGGTGTTGTATAATGTCCTATGTATGACAATGTGTATGTGTAAGGTTAGTGGTACCTTGTTGGTGTTGTATAATGTCCTATGTATGACTAGTGGTACCTTGTTGGTGTTGTATAATGTCCAGTGTGTATGTGTAAGGTTAGTGGTACCTTGTTGGTGTTGTATAATGTCCTATGTATGACAGTGTGTATGTGTGTTATAGTGTGTATAATGTCCTATGTATAAGGTTAGTGGTACCTTGTTGGTGTTGTATAATGTCCTATGTATGACAGTGTGTATGTGTAAGGTTAGTGGTACCTTGTTGGTGTTGTATAATGTCCTATGTATGACAGTGTGTATGTCATACATAGGACATTATAGTGGTTAGTGGTACCTTGTTGGTGTTATATAATGTCCTATGTATGACAGTGTGTATGTGTAAGGTTAGTGGTACCTTGTTGGTGTTGTATAATGTCCTATGTATGACAGTGTGTATGTGTAAGGTTAGTGGTACCTTGTTGGTGTTATATAATGTCCTATGTATGACAGTGTATATGTGTAAGGTTAGTGGTACCTTGTTGGTGTTATATAATGTCCTATGTATGACAGTGTGTATGTGTAAGGTTAGTGGTACCTTGTTGGTGTTGTATAATGTCCTATGTATGACAGTGTGTATGTGTAAGGTTAGTGGTACCTTGTTGGTGTTGTATAATGTCCTATGTATGACAGTGTGTATGTGTAAGGTTAGTGGTACCTTGTTGGTGTTATATAATGTCCTATGTATGACAGTGTGTATGTGTAAGGTTAGTGGTACCTTGTTGGTGTTGTATAATGTCCTATGTATGACAGTGTGTATGTGTAAGGTTAGTGGTACCTTGTTGGTGTTATATAATGTCCTATGTATGACAATGTATATGTGTAAGGTTAGTGGTACCTTGTTGGTGTTGTATAATGTCCTATGTATGACAGTGTGTATGTGTAAGGTTAGTGGTACCTTGTTGGTGTTATATAATGTCCTATGTATGACAATGTGTATGTGTAAGGTTAGTGGTACCTTGTTGGTGTTGTATAATGTCCTATGTATGACAGTGTGTATGTGTAAGGTTAGTGGTACCTTGTTGGTGTTGTATAATGTCCTATGTATGACTAGTGGTACCTTGTTGATGTCCTATGTATGTGTATATGTGTAAGGTTAGTGGTACCTTGTTGGTGTTGTATAATGTCCTATGTATGACAGTGTGTATGTGTAAGGTTAGTGGTACCTTGTTGGTGTTGTATAATGTCCTATGTATGACAGTGTGTATGTGTAAGGTTAGTGGTACCTTGTTGGTGTTATATAATGTCCTATGCATGACAATGTATATGTGTAAGGTTAGTGGTACCTTGTTGGTGTTGTATAATGGTGTTGTATAATGTCCTATATATGACAGTGTGTATGTGTAAGGTTAGTGGTACCTTGTTGGTGTTATATAATGTCCTATGTATGACAGTGTGTATGTGTAAGGTTAGTGGTACCTTGTTGGTGTTGTATAATGTCCTATGTATGACAGTGTGTATGTGTAAGGTTAGTGGTACCTTGTTGGTGTTGTATAATGTCCTATGTATGACAGTGTGTATGTGTAAGGTTAGTGGTACCTTGTTGGTGTTATATAATGTCCTATGCATGACAATGTATATGTGTAAGGTTAGTGGTACCTTGTTGGTGTTGTATAATGTCCTATATATGACAGTGTGTATGTGTAAGGTTAGTGGTACCTTGTTGGTGTTGTATAATGTCCTATGTATGACAGTGTGTATGTGTAAAGTTAGTGGTACCTTGTTGGTGTTGTATAATGTCCTATGTATGACAGTGTGTATGTGTAAGGTTATTGGTACCTTGTTGGTGTTGTATAATGTCCTATGTATAACAGTGTATATGTGTAAGGTTAGTGGTACCTTGTTGGTGTTGTATAATGTCCTATGTATGACAATGTATATGTGTAAGGTTAGTGGTACCTTGTTGGTGTTGTATAATGTCCTATGTATGACAGTGTGTATGTGTAAGTTTAGTGGTACCTTGTTGGTGTTGTATAATGTCCTATGTATGACAGTGTGTATGTGTAAGGTTAGTGGTACCTTGTTGGTGTTGTATAATGTCCTATGTATGACAGTGTGTATGTGTAAGGTTAGTGGTATCTTGTTGGTGTTGTATAGTGCCCTGTGTGTGAGAGGAGAGGTTGTATCCTGTGTTTATTTGCCCTAGGTCGAACTGAAAGTCCTTCATCTGGGGTCGAGGTGTCTTCCCAGCCATATGTGGCAATGAATGGCGTCAACGGAATACAGACAGACAAGGACTCGTATGACATTATACAGACGTCACCTGTACATCAATATGAAGGTAGGAAGCAACACTTTTTAAAAATTCTGTTTGAATTAAAGGTTTTTACTGGTTTTATGGTTCATAGCAGATATTAGATATATGTTAGTCAACTTTCACGACATTACGCATGTTTTCTGCTACATAAACTGTCAGTCGGTCAGTTGGGCACTTTTTTTGTAACTTACATTGCAAAAAACTTTTGACATTTTTGTGATAACTAATTTGAGGAATACTCCGGGAAACCTTCTGCGTCTCTGTGTGTGTAGTGCCATCAGGAGGATGAGCGTTTTTGTTAATCAAGTTAATAATCAAGTAATGATGAAATGGGTTATTTGTGTTCTACATAATTAATTAATCAATACAATATTATAAAGTATCAACTTTATCTAGCATCTTGACCATGTGTGCATGGTCTTGTTTAATTTCTGATCTAGAAGCAGCTGTAAGCCAAAATATAAGTAGATTTTTCTTCTTGCCAGGGAAACTCAGCTAGTTTTATATAAAATGATTTAAAAATAAAAATGACGAGACTGTAAGTTTACAACTTTACTAAACTGTTGCTGTGTTCGTACAGAGCTTGGTGGAGACACAGACAAAGACCATGAGGACGCGAGTAGTGACAGTGTGGAGGAGGACGCCCAGCCGTACGATGACGACAGTACGACCCCACCTACACAGCAGGACAGCACCCCCATCTCAGCTACAGGTACTGTCATAGTTCACAACACAACCAAACAACACCCCCTCTCAGCCACTGGTACTGTCATTGTTCACAACACAACCAAACAACACCTCCTCTCAGCCACAGGTACTGTCATAGTTCACAACACAACCAAACAACGCCCCCTTTCAGTCACAGATACTGTTATAGTTCACAACACAACCAAACAACGCCCCCTTTCAGTCACAGATACTGTCATAGTTCACAACACAAAAAAACAACACCCCCTCTCAGCCACAGGTACTGGCATTGTTCACAACACAACCAAACAACACCCCCTCAGTCAGAGGTACTGTCATAGTTCACAACACAACCAAACAACACCCCCTTTCAGCCACAGGTACTGTTATAGTTCACAACACAACCAAACAACACCCCCTCTCAGTCACAGGTACTGTCATAGTTCACAACAAAACCAAACAACACCCCCTCTTAGCCACAGGTACTGTCATAGTTCACAACACAACCAAACAACGCCCCCTTTCAGTCACATATACTGTTATAGTTCACAACACAACCAAACAACACCCCCTCTCAGCCACAGGTTCTGTCATAGTTCACAACACAACCAAACAACGCCCCCTCTCAGTCACAGGTACTGTCATAGGTCACAACACACAAAAAAACACCCTCTCAGCCACAGGTACTGGCATTGTTCACAACACAACCAAACAACACCCCCTGTCAGCCACAGGTACTGTCATAGTTCACAACACAACCAAACAACGCCCCCTCTCAGTCACAGATACTGTCATAGTTCACAACACAACCAAACAACACACCCTCAGTCATAGGTACTGCCATAGTTCACAACACAACCAAACAATGCCCCCTCTCAGTCACAGATACTGTCATAGTTCACAACACAACCAAACAACACACCCTCAGTCATAGGTACTGTCATAGTTCACAACACAACCAAAGTACACCCCCTCAGTCAGAGGTACTGTCATAGTTCACAACACAACCAAACAACACCCCTCAGTCACAGGTACTGTCATAGTTCACAACACAACCAAACAACACCCCCTCTCAGTCGCAGATACTGTCATAGTTTGCAACACAACCAAACAACACCCCTCAGTCACATGTACTGTCATAGCTCACAACACAACCAAACAACACCTCCTCTCAGTCGCAGATACTGTCAGTTCACAACACAACCAAACAACACCCCTCAGTCACATGTACTGTCATAGTTCAACCAAACAACAACCAAACAACACCCCTCAGTCACATGTACTGTCATAGTTCACAACACAACCAAACAACACCCCTCAGTCACATGTACTGTCATAGTTCACAACACAACCAAACAACACCCCTCAGTCACATGTACTGTCATAGTTCATAACACAACCAAACAACACCTCATCTCAGTCACAGATACTGTCATAGTTCGCAACACAACCAAACAACACCTCCTCTCAGTCACAGATACTGTCATAGTTCGCAACACAACCAAACAACACCCCTCAGTCACATGTACTGTCATAGTTCGCAACACAACCAAACAACACCCCTCAGTCACATGTACTGTCATAGTTCACAACACAACCAAACAACACCCCTCAGTCACATGTACTGTCATAGTTCACAACACAACCAAACAACACCCCTCAGTCACATGTACTGTCATAGTTCACAACACAACCAAACAACACCTCCTCTCAGTCACAGATACTGTCATAGTTCACAACACAACCAAACAACACCTCTCAGTCACATGTACTGTCATAGTTCGCAACACAACCAAACAACACCTCCTCTCAGTCACAACACATCCAGGTTCAATGTTGGATGAGTAGATGAAAAATAAAATAAATGTGGAAATGAAAATAAAATTTCGACAGACAATCTGGAAACTATTTTATTTTTAGACTACATTAAACATGTTATAGTCTTGATTTATTTATAAAACTGTTTGGTTTTTATGGTGGATGATTAGTACTCGCATATAGTTACACATCCATCCCCTTCAAATGGACTGCAATCTTTAAGGAAATAAGAAATGTATTCCTAGCTGCCATGTTCCTTCTGTTGCAGTGGCAACAGACAAAGACAGACCGACTGTGATCAACATTACCACATACAAGTTGAACATGCAGTTGGGAGACCACAACGGCATGGACATCACACAGTGACAGACATTGCACAGTGATGGACATCGCACAGTGATGGACATCACACAGTGGTGGACATCACACAATGACGGACATCGCACAGTGACGGACATCGCACAGTGGTGGATATCGCACAGTGATGGACATCACACAGTGGTGGACATCACGCAGTGACAGACATTGCACAGTGATGGACATCACACAGTGACGGACATCACACAGTGGTGGACATCACACAGTGGTGGACATTACACAGTGACGGACATCGCACGGTGACAGACATCGCACAGTGATGGACATCACACGGTGACAGACATCGCTCAGTGATGGGCATCACAAAGGGGTGGGCATGGCCAGTGAGACATGGCTATTGTCATAGTAAACTGTGACACCAAAGGTTGTCTTTGTACAGCAGTTTGATATATGATTGTGCAAAGATGTAATATGTACAGAATGCTCTGTGTTACAAACATTAGTAGAACTTGCCAAATGTTCCCCTGGAGAATACTCCGAGTGATGGAAAGACGTCCAGTGTAACAGCAGCAGCAGCAGCAGTTGTTCTGTAGTGTGCTGCAGGGAGGCAGCTCTAAGAACATTTTAGCTTTATCATTAAATAATACAAGAGACTTTGTAACGTGGGGGAATGCAGCTCCAAGAAACTTGAATTGGTTATCCCACCAGTGATAAAATATTACAACCTACTTAAAATAATATTATTTATTCTTCCTCAACATTTAAATTAGTATTCAAGCTACAATTACTGATTAGTAGTATCATCATCACATTCTGACCCCCCAAATAATTATATTACCATGATTATTAGTTGCTGTTATAATATTATGATATATTTTTACACTTAGCAGGTATTGATCAAAAATTACTTTAAGTATCACATTTATTACACCAAGGTAACAATTATGACATTGGAATAAATAACATAGTTAAGATAAGGTATTCTTTTTGTCTTGGCAGAGGAATTTGTCTTGGTAAAACAGACATGACTGCATTACACAAAAACATGCAATAAAACAGCAGCTAAAATAAAGAAGTAAATAAAAATATATTTATTGCATGGCTAAAACACGGCATTTGTAGTTGTAAATAAACACATTGTTTGAGTTACCAAATATTGGATTTGCTTACCTGTGGGAAATGTCTCTTATAATGTGGCCATCGACACTTGCAAATACATCAGGTATAATTAGCTATTTTATGTTTAAATAGCTTTTGTTCTGGTCCAGCTTTAATATATGGAATGCTTTAATATTACATGGGTGTAAAACACAGTGAAATTATTATTTTTTCTGCATGTGTCTGTTGGTAGGAAAACTGGTTTCAAAAACAACTCATTACTGAATGTGTAGTTAGTATTCTTTTATGCATACTAGATGTGTATCAGATTAGTCATTTGTGTAGTCAGTTATGTGTGAACACATGTTCAGCCATCGACATATGTAGAGTGAGTACACAAAGTGTGTAGTTTATGCAAACAAAGTGTGTAGTTCACACACGTGCTCAATTGAGGTTATCTCTTGTGTGCACAAATAACACATCTAATAAAAATACATTATATGTGTTATGCACATAAGAATGTAGCTCATACTCAACCATTTGTGACGTGCACACCAAGTGTGTAGTTGTTTATGGACATACTCAATCATGTACGACGTGTAGTCATTTGACATATCCACATGAAGTGTGTATGATGCACTTGGTCATAATTGGATGCATTTGCAATGTTCACACAAAGTGTGTAGTTGTTCACACACTTGCTCAGTTGTATAGTCATACGTTGTTGTAAGCACAGATAGGAGAAACAGATTAACTTTGAAAGTTTGTGAAGATAAACTAATTAATCAGTTAATCACTATGCACAAGCTAATGTGAAAGTAGACTGCCGTTTATCCCCCCGCCTCGGCACCACCAGAATGTGTTAGTGCTTCAGTGCACTGCACTTGATGCTCTCCAGGGGGTCGTAAGATTGCCAAGTCCAAAAGTATTATACAGTGTATTGTGGTGTAGGATTTTGAGCAATCCAAAATAATTAAATGACTTCCAAAACGACAGCCAATAGCCACCATATTGAACTGACATAACATGGTGGCCAAGTCTATAGCCCCTGATATCCACAGTAATGTTGGTGTGCATTAATGTATGTTCCACTCAAAAGAAGGCACAACTGTAGCTATTTATTTCCCCAGTGATGACCAAACCACCACACCTATACTTACACACCTATACGTACTCACCTATACATACACACCTATACGTACACACCATTACGTACACACTTATATGTACACACCTATACATGCACATCTATATGTACACACCTACATGTACACACCTGTGTGTACGTACCTGTACCTGTACGTACACACCTGTATGTACACACCTATACGTAATGTTATACATTTTTGTGATTTAATCAGCTTCTGTGACTTTGACGAGCATCCACGTAACTTCTCTGTGATACGTACTGGCTTTCAAGTCTGTGATACATGCGTTGAGCAATTGTGCATACTGTAATTAATTAGAACAATGTAAAATAATTGTACATACCAACACTGTAGATGCTTGGTGTATGTTTGTGTGTGAATGCGTTTATATGTGTTTGTGTGCGTGTGTTTGTTGAGTTTAGGTATTTCAGTTGGTATTATAGAGGTTGATCCAGTTGCAGCTAGGTGTTGTTTCCTGCAGCCAAAGTTGTGTAGACAAATGATTTTTCTCAACAACAAATTACGAAATACTGGTATTAGAATCATAATTATAGCTGCTGATAAACCTTGCATTTACTCCGGCCGTCCACCATTTTCATCAGCTGTGTCAAACATACATTGTATGTGGTAGATAATCAGTCTTTCTAAATTTGTTTATCATAGTTTTATCAAATATAGCAATATTCAGTCTACTTTAAAGTTACTACTGATGATAGAATAGGGGTCTCATTTCTGGGTATGGTTATATGTGTACATGTTGTATAAAATACATGAATTGAGAGTGTAATATTTTAGTAGGGTTTAAAGTGTGTATAGTAATGCTATTGCAGCTGATTGTACATGAGAATTTTCTTGTCAGTCAGTCATATTATAATGTGATGTTTTAATGGTGTGCATTGAAACATGAATCTGTAACCTGTGTATATACAGTTAGAATGCTATACAGTATGCATACAAAGTAGTAGATGAGTTTACATTCCACCCCAATGGTAGAAGAATAAACATGTACTGTTTCTTTATGTCAATAAATCCTTGTAAATCTTCCTTTTTGCATGTCTTTTTTATAATTACATTTGAAATAAAATGGGAAAAATTAATAAGTTGTGCAAGTTGTTATTCTTGCTGTTGGAGCAGCTGTAGTCTGGTTGTTATTCTTGCTGTTGGAGCAGCTGTAGTCCGGTTGTTATTCTTGCTGTTGGAGCAGCTGTAGTCTGGTTGTTATTCTTGCTGTTGGAGCAGCTGTAGTCTGGTTGTTATTCTTGCTGTTGGAGCAGCTGTAGTCTGGTTGTTATTCTTGCTGTTGGAGCAGCTGTAGTCTGGTTGTTATTCTTGCTGTTGGAGCAGCTGTAGTCTGGTTGTTATTCTTGCTGTTGGAGCAGCTGTAGTCTGGTTGTTATTCTTGCTGTTGGTGCAGCTGTAGTCTGGTTGTTATTCTTGCTGTTGGTACAGCTGTAGACTGGTTGTTATTCTTGCTGTTGGTTCAGCTGTAGTCTGGTTGTTATTCTTGCTGTTGGAGCAGCTGTAGTCTGGTTGTTATTTTTGTGTTGGAGCAGCTGTAGTCTGGTTGTTATTCTTGCTGTTGGAGCAGCTGTAGTCTGGTTGTTATTCTTGCTGTTGGAGCAGCTGTAGTCTGGTTGTTATTCTTGCTGTTGGAGCAGCTGTAGTCTGGTTGTTATTCTTGCTGTTGGTGCAGCTGTAGTCGGTTGTTATTCTTGCTGTTCTGTAGTTGTTATTCTTGCTGTTGGTACAGCTGTAGACTGGTTGTTATTCTTGCTGTTGGTGCAGCTGTAGTCTGGTTGTTATTCTTGCTGTTGGAGCAGCTGTAGTCTGGTTGTTATTCTTGCTGTTGGAGCAGCTGTAGTCTGGTTGTTATTCTTGCTGTTGGTGCAGCTGTAGTCTGGTTGTTATTCTTGCTGTTGGCGCAGCTGTAGTCTGGTTGTTATTCTTGCTGTTGGCGCAGCTGTAGTCTGGTTGTTATTCTTGCTGTTGGTGCAGCTGTAGTCTGGTTCTTTAAAGTTCTTAGAACAATCTTTCAATGACACTGTTGTTATAACTGGGATGTTTTAAAGATAAAAACTACACTAAAATCTTGGACAGTGTGCCTCTTATATATATTGCTAAGATAATTTAATCATCTAAAAAGTGTTAAACACCAATGTCTTTCAATTACTTGAATGGATTGCTGATCTGTTTTCTTCGTTATTAAATTACACATGATTATCTGTCGAGGAACTTGGATTCCGATCTGTATATTTGGATCACGTCCCGTGGTCTTCTTCAGCAGAAGGTCATTCTGCTGAAGACCGCAGGATGCGGTTGAAATATACAGAATGGAATCCAAGTTTTTTGAGAATTAATCATGTCTAATAATGTCTTACAAATACTCGCATCATCCGTCCCACAACAGCTTTTTACAGACATAAAGACAAAATGCCAACAATACAAGTTTTATTAGGTAATTTATGTATATTGTATTCTCTAGCAATATATCACAGACTCATTTACTACCACACTGATATTGTACTATTCATGTTCATGTCCCCTACCCCTATGTTATATTAACCCCATGGTTGCAAGATAGGAGCAACACCAATTCATTTTGTTGTCACTTGAAACACAACAACAAAATCCTACAAAACATGACAAGCTATATCAAAGTAGTACACTAATAGAGTATTTTTTAAATGAAATGTGCGTATTTTAAGGAGACCTGGAAGAAACTGGGTAATGACATCTTGTTCACATGTCTGTAGCATTTACTTTCAGGTTATAGTAAATATTGTTTACAAAATCGTTCATGCAGCATGATGCTGAATAGTGGCATAAATTGCTGGGTTTGAGTTGCGTTCAGTTGTACTCTAAGCAAACATCATCCTGTGACCATGTCATGCCTCTGGTGTACTTTCATGTGGTACTTGTCATGTACTCAGTGTATGACATCTACATATCTATCACAATGGACATGCTACTAGCGAGCTGGTTTCTGTTTCATCATTGGCAAATCTCAGATGGGTATCGCGCCATTGGATGTGGTTACTTGTCAACTACTATTTCATCCATCATTTATATTTCTACACAGTTCGTTCACTGGTCAATGATTCAGTGTTCAGATACATCATCAACTGACCTTTCTACATATATTAAACATGTATAACGCCCATAAATTGTGACATGATTGTTATGCTTGTATATATAAATAAGTCATGTAAATACGTTGACTTTCCCACAAATTATCGCACTTTCTTATCCTTCTTCTTCGCCTTCTCACGGGCGTCTGAGAGGTCGTATTTGAAGCCTTCCTTGCGCATGGCTGACTCTCGTCTCTTCACAGACTTCATCACCTTGTTGGTGAGTTCATTGCGGGTCAAAGGTCGGTCGTCCTCCGAAGCCTCACTTTCATCACTGTCATATTCATCTCTGCAATACCAGCGAGAACAACGTGTAGGAACTCATGGCTGCTACACTTCTATTTATGTCACGCACAATGAATAACTAATATCTGCAACATACTATTGTCTGCAACATACTATTGTGTGCTATTTTTAGTTGTGTTGTCATTTTATAATAATAATAAGATAACTTCTATTGTGCCTAAATCCTTGGAAACCAAGCTCAGAGGCGCATCAAAACAAAAGGATTGGTCAATCTCAAAATCCATAAGTAGTATTCCAGTTGTCAACAGATGGGTGAAGGCACTAGGGAGCTATGGTGGATAAGTAAGGTTGTAAAGATAAGTTTTTAAAAGACAATGGAATTTTGTAATATTTTCAACTGATCTAACACTAAGAGGGAGCATATCCAAAGAGTTGGTGCAGCAACAGAAAAAGCCCTAGTTCCAATGTTAGTGTTGACTCTAGGAACAAAAAGTAGGTCAGAACTAGATGATCGAAGCTGGATAGGTTTTCTTACAGGAGTAAGCAATGAATGCAAATAAGATGGTTGCTTATTGGACAGTGCCTGGTATGTAATGGTACAGATCTTAAATATTATACGATATCGTGCAGGAAACCAATGCAAAGACTTCAAAAGTGGTACAGAGTGAGAAAAACGAGGAGATCTTGTAACTACTCTTGCTAGACAATTTTGGACACGCTGAAGTTTTGTGATATCCTTGCTAGCGATATTACAAAGGAGGAATTGCAATAGTCAAGTATGCTGCTAACAAGCGCTGTTGCAATAGTCTTAGCAACAGAAAATGACATATACCAGCGAATACGACAAAGATCATGAATATGATAAAAACAGCAGCAACATGTTTGAGATGTGTTGTCGGAAATTGAAGTTACCATCAAAGATCACTCCTAGATTCCACACCGAGGCTGCTCGCGTGATATGCTGATTCAAAATACACATAGGGAAAAAACCATCCAGTTTACTACGTTGCATTGGAGTACCAATAATGATCAATTCAGTTTTATTTGCATTTAATTTCAACTTGCCGTCAGTCATCCAGTGGAAGGTATCTTGAAGGCAATCACTAAGTTGGTTAAGGGAGCGATTTGTATCCGGGGTAGCCAATGAAATGTAGATCTGAGTATCATCAGCATAAAGATGATGATCCAAGTTGTCTTTGTATAACAAAGTTTTGTGGCGTGGTGTAAAGAGTAAAAAGCAAAGGCCCAAGAACAGAACCCTAGGGAACACCAAATAAAGCCGGCAGTGCAGCTGAAAAGCAGTTCCCAATCTGAATAGTTTGGTATCTATCATTAAGATATGAAGAAAACCAGCTTAGAGCTGTGCCAGATATGCCGTACCACTTTAATAGGCGTTCAATGAGAATGCTGTGATCAATCGTATCAAAAGCGACAGAGAGATCTAGTAAGGTAAGTGCAGTCACTTTACCATTATTAATGTTCAAGTTAATGTAATTATGAACCTTTAAGAGGACAGTCTCTGTTGAATGAAACTGTCTATATGCCGACTGTGACACATTAGTTAAGACATTTGTGCTAATGTGAGTCCTTAGACGACTTGCTACAACCTTTTCTAGTATTTTGGAAATAAAGCTGAGGTTAGAAATAGGTCCACAACTGTTTACGTCTTGTTTAGGCAGAGATGACTTGGTGTGGTGTGACATGGACGTATTTGAAATCATCAGGAAAACAGCCAGAGCAAAGTGATGCATTTATAATAAACTTTGCAATATGTGATAGGAGTGTTGCATTTCATTTAAATTCCATATTGACATTTCTGAGTGTGAAATGATTTGGTGAAAATGGTCCAATTGTATTAAAATTTGCTGGACACATTAGAAAATATTTCTGCCAACATGAAATAACTTGCACAATAAATTTATTGTGGAGAATGTGTGCCTCATTCTGTAATCACACTGCCTTCTAGTGTTTACCACATAAGGGCCATCAGTTAAGGTCACATTCAAAACGACCTTCTCCAACGTATATTTTGTGTAAAAAAGCAGGAGTTTACCCAACTAATGGGAATATTGGTGAGTTTGCTAAATATGTGACTCCTGTGATTGTTGTATATAAACATGGAAGAAATGGTTTGTTTGTTACCGAGACTTACCCGACCGTAGGGGGTTGGACTGGTACCTGGGGAACAGTCACTTGTGGCCCCTCTCCCAGTAGCACGGGCTTGCGGCCGTATTCCTCACCCTGCACACACAAACAGCTCACACAAGGTCACGTCACTAGACACTGCTAGCTTACACCAGTGACAACACTTTGATGACAGAAATATTAATATTTGTTAAATTGCGTATATAAGGATGTTATTATTTTGTTCGTTCATAAGCTGGCCATCAGATGAATTGTCATTCACCTCTACGACAGTATTACTGAAGTTTTTTATTTGCTAGGGAACAGATGGACTATATAATTAAAGTACTGTGAAAGCTGGCCTACTAAAACTTCATCATAATGTTCACTTTCCAAATATATCCCACTTTCATTGTCTCTTTTGTTGCACACTTAAAAATTAGTAACTTATAAAACGGTTATACCCATAGTTTATTTTTCACTAGACGTTACCATCACAATGGACAATAACATATCGCCCTCAAGTGTAACAAACTTACCACACAGTCCAAGGAATCAATTCAAACACAATGATAATTTTTACATTTAAATAAACCCATTATTATAATGCCTTCTGTTCCACAGGTTACAAATTCAAAATTTAATATAACGATCGATCAGGTCTGTGACATGTTACCAGCTGTGATGTGACTACAGGGGTTGACACACACCTTGAGACTGTTGACGTAGGCTTGCAATAGAAGCAGGAGGTTGGTACGTTCCTCGATGATGCCCAGGTACTGGAGCATGTTCTTGTCCGTGATTCCTTTCTCTGCTCCCAACATCTCATCAATGGCGCCCCGGCTACAGGCTAGCTTGTTGAACAGTGACTCAATGCCTGGACGGGGCAAATACAGCTATTCTCTTAGATCAGTGCAATGAATAAATATTCTTAATATCGGTAGATTAGCATTATTCTGGATGTCTTAGACTTGTGCATTTTAAAAAACAAAGCAAATACATCCGCTTGCAGTTGAATGATCACTGCTTAAGTTGGGCAACCATTTGGATCAACTCACCTGTTTTCAACTGATCCATGATCTTGAGGATCGACCCACCTGTTTTCAACTGATCCATGATCTTGAGGATCGACCCACCTGTTTTCAACTGATCCATGATCTTGAGGATCGACCCACCTGTTTTCAACTGATCCATGATCTTGAGGATCGACCCACCTGCTTTCAGCTGATCCATGATCTTGAGGATCGACCCACCTGCTTTCAGCTGATCCATGATCTTGTTGACAGATTTGAGTTTGTCAGTGTGTTCACTTGTGATAGTCATGGCGAGGCCAACCCTGTCATCGAGTTTCTTCTGTATTTCCTTCCTCTGTTCTTCCAGCTCTATCCCCTGCCGCTTGAACTTCTCAATCTCGTCCACAATCTGCACCAAACAAACTTCATTACGCAAGTTTTAAAAAAGAGAAATGTTCACATCTCGATGGTGAAAACAATGCTCAATTTCTTTTAATAATAACAATAATATATAGCTCATATATAGCACAAATCTTTTTAGGCAACAAACTCAGTACACACCATTCATAAAGACATATATAACATAGACTACACTAGTACACACAGACAGCATGGACCAACTAGACTGGTGGCAACGCCTGTTGGTACAGATGTCTTTAAACTAGAGTTCAATTTAGACAGAGTAGGGAGATTTCAAAGATTGACAGGTAGTGAATTCCACACAGTTGGTGCTGAAAGAGCGCACACCAGCAGATTTATGGTTATGTTTAGGGACTTTCAACATCTTCTCGCTGGAGGTCTGGAGGGTGCATCAGGTTTCATATGTGCAGAGCAAGGCTGAAAGGTAAGGTGGGAGTGACCCATCAAAATGACGGTATGCAAGAGTTGCCATCTTGTACTAGCATCGGAACTTTACTGGCAGCCAACTGAGTTCCTGCAACATTGGTGTCACGTGATCGCACTTTCATTTCTTCGGAACAAGCCATGCAGCACTGCTCTGTCCCCTCTGTGGTCAACAGTTGCTGTGCATAAATCTACCATGTAACATTGTCGAGCAATGACTTACTTTGACTATCTTTTTCATTAATAATTGAGAGCATTGTAGACATTTACGAAATAAGAGTAAATAAGTGTGCAAATATGAAAATGCAGTAATACAAATTCTACGACAACCAACAGATATGATAAATACCTTTTGAATGCTCTCTTCGATGGTTTCCTTTTCATTGTTCTGTTCGTTGACGTAGTTGAACAGAGCAAAATTGATGTCTTCACTCTCTATGAACTTGTTCACGAGTAAGTCAAGGTCATTCTCACCGGTGATTTCCTTGATGCGTTCAAAGGCTGCTTCGTAAGATTCGACTGAGTCGGTTTGACTGGCCTTCTTCTTCTCCAGTTCCATGTTCTCTGTGGAACAACATCACAGTGAGTTGGCTCGTCGCAAATGAAACAATAACTCATTCTGGCAAACCATTATATATCATAAACAATCACATTGTAGAGTTGCCGTGTCAGGTACGTAACTACGCCTGACCCATTTTGGGGGTCCAAAACTAGGTTGTCCCTGGGAAGGTTCTGGGAAGGTTCGTAGTGATTTTGGGAACCTGTTTCGCATCTAATGGAATATTGCTGGACAAAAGCCCCCCTTTCTACCCTATTTCTGCCATGGGCACGGCAGAAATACCTTTCTGTCCAGCAGAAATACCTTTCTGCCTGGCAGAAAACCAACCCTGCAATTTAGTTACGTGTATATGATTTTGAAACTTAGATTTATTTACTTAAATTCCAGAACAGCTCTTGACATATACACTTAAAACTTGTAGACATTTCCTATCTTATCTAAGTTTTGGTGAATTGAAGATCATTTTTATAATCTGTGTCAGTGGATATGTATATACACTGTACATTCATTTTTAGGGAAAGTGTCCTTGCAGGATCTTGCCCAATGCCTTTATTTAAAAATTTTGCCCAGCATAAGCAACAGGTTCCCAAGATCACTACAAACCTTCCCGGAACCTTCCCAGGGATAACCTAGTTTTGGACCCCCAAAATGGGTCAGGCGTAGTTACGCGTGACCCATTTTTGTCTCAAACTGGGTCACGCGTAACCCAGTTTTAAGTTGCGCGGAGCGCGCTACTGAGCGTGGGAGCTGGTTGTAATGGGGTCAGTACGACGTTCTCACTACGACATACTGACCAATGAGCATCGTGGTTCTCTGACATGAGTAGCGCCTGATAATTGATCAAACTGTTCTTTGTATCCAGGTAAACCAGACCGTGTAGGTCAGAAGAGGGATGTCAAAGGTGTTCGTCTTATGGAGGTCATCCTCACATCAGGAGTTCTTATCACAGGTCTACATTGTTTGGTCAGTTCTGATGAAAATGTTACCAGTCACACAGTCTAGATTCCTAGTTTGTGTCAGAAGGAAACTGTTTCAAATATGAACTTTATTACTGAATCTATACAAAACAGTTACAAAAAGATGTTTCTTGTTTATATAAAAACCTGTTGTTATTTTAATTCAGTAGTTGTTTAAAATTAAATACTCAATGACAACCTGTAAGAATGGCAGGAAACTTGACGAAGAAGACAGGGTTAGGTGGTTCATTGACGAAAATAAAGATGAGGTGAAGATTAGATGAAGAACATGAAGGAGATGAGGTACTCTGAAGAAGAAGAAAACAGAATGTGAAGTACTCCAAAGAAGGAGGTGATGTACTCCAAAGAATAAGGTGAAGTGCTCCAAAGAAGGAGGTGATGTACTCCAAAGAATAAGGTGAAGTGCTCCAAAGAAGGAGGTGATGTACTCCAAAGAATAAGGTGAAGTACTCCAAAGAAGGAGGTGATGTACTCCAAAGAATAAGGTGAAGTACTCCAAAGAAGGAGGTGATGTACTCCAAAGAATAAGGTGAAGTACTCCAAAGAAGGAGGTGATGTACTCCAAAGAATAAGGTGAAGTACTCCAAAGAAGGAGGTGATGTACTCCAAAGAATAAGGTGAAGTACTCCAAAGAAGGAGGTGATGTACTCCAAAGAATAAGGTGAAGTACTCCAAAGAAGAAGATTATGTACTCCAAAGAAGGAGGTGAAGTACTTCACAGAAGAAGGTGCGGTACTCCAAAGAAGGTGAGATACTCCAAAGGAGAAGGTGAGATACTCCAAAGGAGAAGGTGAAGTACTCCAAAGGAGAAGGTGAAGTACTCCAAAGGAGAAGGTGAAGTACTCCAAAGGAGAAGGTGAAGTATTTGAAAGAAGCCAGTCATGTAGCTGTACCTTTGCGTTCCCTCCACTTCACCAGTTGTTTATCCTCCTCCCGTTCTTTGCCCTTCATGTACATGAAGTCCCGCAGCTTGCGGTCGTGGTCAATGATCCGTACCAACTCCTTCATCTCCGCATTGTGCTGCTGCAGGTCCTTGTCAGCCTTCTCTTTCAGGAGGATCATCTTTGCCTGCGCCTCGTCTCTACAACGTAAGGATCATTAGAAAGATCATCTTCACCTCATCTCTACAAAACAAGGATCATTAGAAGAATTATCTTCACCTTGTCTCTACAACACAAGAATCTTTAGCAGGATCATCTTCACCTCATCTCTACAACACAAGGATCATTAGTAGGGTAATCTCACCTCGTCTCTACAACACAAGGATCATTAGAAGGATAATCTTTGCCTCATTTCTACAACAAAAAAGATAATTAGAAGGATAATTTTCACCTCTTTTCTACAACACATGGATCATTAGAAGGACCATCTTCACCATGTCTCTACAACACAAGGATGACTGAATGAATGAATGAACGTTATTCAGAACATTGGCAACAATATATATATATATAAAACAAACAAACAAGTTTAACTATAATACAAGTGAGAATATTCAATGTTTGAACTTTTGTGTAAATTTACCCCTGATATATATTTCTATATACATGTATGTATACACATACATACATATACAAACATATATATACATATACACACGTATATACATACATATATACAAACATACATACGTACATGTATATTGTGACATCAATATTATATTAATTGAACTTGTTAGTCGTCTAACTATCTAGCTACAATAATTTAAAAAGGTGTAATGGAATATGTGCATGTTCAAAATTTAAAGTATGTGATAAGTACACATCTTTACACATATTGTTTCCTCAATGGCATGATTATATTTGTGTATGATTTTGTTTAGATTTCCACAACCAGATATTTCTTAAATAAAAATAATCATATTTTATTTTGTTAACCGCCACATCCAATATTGTTCACAGCGCTTTACAACAATATACAAATGTATGTTAAAAATAATGCATTTGAATAAAAACAATAGTTGTTACATCATAAATAAAATGAACTAATAATAATAGTAATTAAGACAATAAATATAGTAGAAGTAGAAAAGGAATGTGATATAAAATATCATAAAATAAAATAGTTAAGATCATATTATTACTATTTTAATAAATAAACTAAAATTAATGTAAACATCAATAAATTAGGCTAAAATGTATATGAAAAGTAAATAAATAAAAAAAGGAAAAAAAAGAAGAAGTTAAACATCAATCAGCTATGGTTAAACAGTGTTGGTAGGGGTCCAAGTTACATATACGCTGCAATGAACAGCTGAGTCTTCAAGACAGATTTAAATGATTCCGGTGATGTTTTGCTGGTAACACTTGACGGCAGAGCGTTCCACATTGCTGCCGCTGCGTGAGCAAATGTACAGTCACCGGCTCTGCTGCGTGTTCTCTGCACAAGTTTCTGTATGCAGACAGACAGGTCTTCATGCAGTGCCTTGAACGTAAGAACAGAGATCTTGAATGCAATGCGCTGTTGAATAGGTAGCCAGTGCTGTTTGCGAAGAATAGGGGTCGCACTTTCACAACGAGCTTGTCGAGTGATAAGGCGAGCGGTGGCATTCTGGAGTCGCTGCAATCGACCGATGTTATTGGTTGAGGTACTGGACAGTAGAGTTGCAGTAGTCCAAACGGGATGTAATCATGGCATTGACTACCCGTTCCACTGTCGGTTGAGTGAGGTAACAGTGAATCAACCCGATGTTGCGCAGGTGCGGCCAGCAAGTGCTGATAGTACGTGACACTTGCATAGTCATATCCAGGTGTCTATCAAGGTGGACGCCGAGATTTCTGACATGATCAGTTGCACTGATTTCGTCTGTCCCGACGCGCACACGGAGCCCACTGACAATGGCAGATGCTGATTTGGGGACAACTGATAGAATTTCTGTTTTGGTGTCATTCATGAGCAGATAATTCCAAGTCATACACTCCTTCACGTCATCAATACATCGCTAGATCCGACGCACAGCGGTCGTCAGAGAAAATGCATCCAGGTCGAAGTGACAGAACAGTTGTAGATCATCAGTGTAGTGGTGACATATAAAGTTGTGCTTGTGAATGATATCACCGATCAGCTGCACATATAGTGAAAATAATAGTGGTCATCTCGCTGGCTAACATGCAGTCGATGACGACACTCTGCTTGCGATTACTTAGGTAAGATTCCATCCAATGGAGAACCACTCAGGTGATGCCGTAGCATCGTTGTAGGCGATCCAGTAGTATTACGTGATCTACCGTGTCAAATGCGGTGCTTAGATCGATGAGTACGACGATTGTACCTTGTCTACGGTCTAGCGCGGTCCTGATCTTGTTGAGTACCCACAGAAGGACTGTCTCGGTCGAGTGGTTTCGCTTGTATGCGGACTGAAATGTATCCGTAAGTGATTCATTGGCTAGGTGAATGTTCAATCTGTTGCCCACAACCTCTTCAATCATTTTCGAAAGATGGGACATATTGCTGACTGGGCGGTAGTTACTTAAGGTATTCTTAAACAGTGACAGCTTCTTCAGAAGTGGATACACAAGTGCTCGCTTCAGTACATCCGGCATTGTTCCTTCTGCCAAACACACATTTGTTATATCGGCAACAATGATCGCAAGTGCGTCAGTGTTCTGTTTTACATGATCGGATGGTAACGGATCAAGTGTGCAAGATGTACACATTCTAGCAATGATAGCCGTCATTTCACGTGTTGTAGGTATAAATGTGTCGATTGATGTGACAAACCGACGTGTTCCACACGACAGTGAAAAGAGCATTATCTTGATGGTATATTTTCTGGGAATAGTATATTTAATTATTTTATAAATAGTTGGGGGAAATGACGATTTTGTGTGAATGAAAAGGGTATTATTTTACGTAGATATTTACACAAAGGAAAAACTTATAAACTTATGAAGTTTGAAAATATCAAACATGTATTAATTTATGGTATTATGGTTTGTTTTTGTTGAAATAATTGTCAGAATTAATCATAAACTATAATAACTGCCAATTGCAATGATTATTAGATATTGTAGCTGTGTGATCGCAAGACTTCCATTGTTTTATGGTTATTTTTTAAAATGTCATCTATGGGATATTTTGCTAAAATTTATTGATGAAAATGATTTTGAATTCTAGATCTTGATGCCAACCGTTGATCATAGGCCTGTGTTGATTGGTCGATTACTTCTCCGATGTCACGCTTCAGTAGTTCCCTCTTTTTCTCAAGTTTGCCACGTAGATTGTCAAATCTACGTCGCTCTACGCGCAGACTGTCGATCTGGTCACGCAACTTCCGGTTCTCCTCCAGTCGTTTGCAGAAACTGCTGTTTGCCTGAAACGGACCATTATATAATTTATAGAAACACTTCACTCCGAGAAAATTGCATCGCGTAAACTCATTCTGAACAGACCTATTGGTGTAATTAAATTAAACTTAGGCATACACCAATTGTAAATATAATATAAAACAAACATGCAATTGAAATTTAACAAGATTTAACAAGATTTAACAAGATTGCCTTCCAGAGAATTAACTCTAGATGGCAGGTGGACAAGGAAGCCCTTTGGCTTATCGAGAGTCCAACCCTTTTATCTACATATATCCAGCCCTTCTGAGGTATGTGTCGATTTTATTTTTAAACATATTCACACTACTAGCACCCACACAATCATCAGATAATCTGTTCCATACATTCACAGTCCTTTGTGAAAATGAAAACTTTCTTACGTCTAATCTACACTGTTCCTTTACTAATGTAACTTTGTGTCCTCTAGTCTTTCTATCTTTCTTAACTGAAAAAAACATATTTCTATCAATATTTTCATAACCATTCAATATTTTAAATACTTCTATCTGATCTCCTATCAATCTCCTGGTCTCTAGTGTTGTTAAACCACATTCTTTTAGGCGTTTTTCATAACTAAGATCCCTCAGTTTTGGTATCATTTTAGTCGCTCTCCTCTGTACTCTTTCTAGCATATCTATGTCCTTCTTGCGGTATGGCCTCCACGCTTGTATACAATATTCTAAATGAGGCCTAACTATTGTTTTGTACAGCGGTATTATTAGTTCTTTTTCTTTATATGCTATATTTCGCCTAATCAATCCAAGGATTTGATTTCCTTTTGAAGCTGCAATTCCACACTGCTCTGAAACCTTCATGTCAGCACTAATTGTCAGCCCTAAGTCTTTTTCTTTTACAGTAGTATTTAGTACAGTTCCCCTCATTGTATATTCTACATATTCGTTCCCATGTCCTGTGTGAAGACATTTACATTTCCCAAAATTGAACAACATTTGCCACTTTTCAGACCATTTGATCAACCTGTCAAGATCATCCTGTAAATGCTGTCTATCTCCATCACTTTTAATCCTTCTAAACACTTTTGTATCATTTGCAAATTTCAACACCTTGCTAGCTATATCATCGTCCAAATCGTTTATATATATCAAGAATAATATAGGTCCCAGTACTGATCCCTGTGGAACCCCACTCAAAACTGATTTCCAGTTTGAAGCCTCCCCATCAACAACTACCCGCTGTCTTCTGTCAATCAGTCATTTTTCTATCCAGTTAATTATACCATTTCCTATGCCATGGGCCTTTAGTTTAAGCAGTAATCTCTGATGTGACACTTTGTTGAAAGCTTTTTGAAAATCTAAGTAGAAATGAAGATGTTTGTTTATTATATTTGATTTGATTATTCTGGCAGCTCCCTACACGTTACACAAAAACATTCATTTGAATAACAAAATGGGATAATGATCAAAATGGTTAATGGCACAAATCAATGTAGCTACAGCTACGAAGTGGAATCATCAATGGTTGGATAATAGTTATAATGGTTAATGGCACAAACCAATGTAGCTACAGCGACAAAGGACCGGATCCCACCAAGTTTCAACCTCTGTAAAACTTTACACCACCTCATTATCTGTGTGATGATCTCTGTCAACCTCTGTCACCTTCACAACACCACTCGTGTGACTGCCCTGAACCTACCAGTTATAGTTGGTTCTCATGTGACTGCTGTGAACCTACCAGTTGTTGTTGGTTCTCATGTGACTGCTGTGAACCTACTAGTTGTAGTTCGTTCTCATGTGACTGCTGTGAACCTACCAGTTGTAGTTGGTTCTCATGTGACTGCTGTGAACCTACCAGTTGTAGCTGGTTCTCATGTGACTGTTGTGAACCTACCAGTTATAGTTGGTTCTCATGTGACTGCTGTGAACCCACCAGTTGTAGCTGGTTCTCATGTGACTGCTGTGAACCTACCAGTTGTAGTTGGTTCTCATGTGACTGCTGTGAACCTACCAGTTGTAGCTGGTTCTCATGTGACTGCTGTGAACCTACCAGTTGTAGCTGGTTCTCATGTGACTGCTGTGAACCTACCAGTTGTAGTTGGTTCTCATGTGACTGCTGTGAACCTACCAGTTGTAGCTGGTTCTCATGTGACTGCTGTGAACCTACCAGTTGTAGTTGGTTCTCATGTGACTGCTGTGAACCTACCAGTTGTAGCTGGTTCTCATGTGACTGCTGTGAACCTACCAGTTGTAGTTGGTTTTCATGTGACTGCTGTGAACCTACCAGTTGTAGCTGGTTCTCATGTGACTGCTGTGAACCTACCAGTTGTAGTTGGTTCTCATGTGACTGCTGTGAACCTACCAGTTGTAGTTGGTTCTCGAGCTTGTGCACGTTCTTGAGCATCTGACTTGTATGCTGTGAGCTCATGTGGACGCCGCCCATTGTCTTGTGTTGACTCTTGAGCTTCTTCTGCCACTCCCGGATCTCAGCCGCCACCTCCTTCTCCAGGTTCTTCTCATTCTCAATCTCATCATCAAACTCAGCTGTCACAAACACATCCAGTGAACACACTCTGCTGTTATAAACACATTCAATGAACACAAACACTTCCAGTGAACACAATGCGCTGTACACAAAACACCTCCCAGTGAACATAAACTCCACTGTCAACAACCATCTCCCAATAAAAACAAACTATAAATTATACTTACAAACGAATGATGCCAACAGTTCATATAAAATTGGGTAAACAAACAAACTATAAAATATTAATGAATAAATAGCTAAAGTAATATACTAGTATGACAGACAATTAAAGAGCAGTAATAATAAATATTACAATATAAGGAGTGAATTGCATCTGTAAGAGTCATGTAAAACTAGACATTAAATGTAAAATGCAATTACAGTGCATCCCAGTTATTGTATTACTATACAGGAGTTCATACATTTGTCCTTCCCAAGACCTCCGAGTCTGTCAATGTTCTTCTCATCCTTGATTTCGTTGCTGCGACTCTCAATGAGCCGAAGGTCCTTGAGCACACTCTCACGCTCCTCCTCTAGCTTGTCTATTTCAGACCTACAACAACATCACAGACCTGCACAACAACAACAATGCAGCTAGACAACAACAACAACAAAGTCAACACAGACACAACAACAACACAGACCTGCACAACAACAACGTAGCCAGACAAACAACAACAACACAGTCAACACAACAACAACACAGACCTACACAACAACAACATAGTCAACACAGACACAACAACATCACACACCTGCACAACAACAATGCAGCTAGACAACAACAACAACACAGTCAACACAGACACAACAACAACAACAACAGTTTATCTAATACAGTCAACACACACAGACCTACACAACAACAACAGTTTATCAAACACAGTCAACACACACACAGACTTATACAACAACAACAGTTTATATAACACAGTCAACACACATACCTACACAACAACAATAGTTTATCTAACACAGTCAACACACACACAGACCTATACAACAACAACAGTTTATCTAACACAGTCAACACACAGACCTACACAACAACAACAGTTTATCTAACACAGTCAACACACACACAGACCTATACAACAACAACAGTTTATCTAACACAGTCAACACACAGACCTACACAACAACAACAGTTTATCTAACACAGTCAACACACACACAGACTTATACAACAACAACAGTTTATCTAACACAGTCAACACACACACATACCTACACAACAACAATAGTTTATCTAACACAGTCAACACACACACAGACCTATACAACAACAACAGTTTATCTAACACAGTCAACACACACACAGACCTATACAACAACAACAGTTTATCAAACACAGTCAACACACACACACAGACCTATACAACAACAACAGTTTATCTAACACAGTCAACACACAGACCTACACAACAACAACAGTTTATCTAACACAGTCAACACACACACATACCTATACAACAACAACAGTTTATCTAACACAGTCAACACACACACATACCTACACAACAACAATAGTTTAATCAAACACAGTCAACACACACAGACCTATACAACAACAACAGTTTATTTAACACAGTCAACACACACACAGACCTATACAACAACAACAGTTTATCTAACACAGTCAACACACACACATACCTATACAACAACAACAGTTTATCTAACACAGTCAACACACACACAGACCTATACAACAACAACAGTTTATCTAACACAGTCAACACACAGACCTATACAACAACAACAGTTTATCTAACACAGTCAACACACGCACAGACCTATACAACAACAACAGTTTATCTAACACAATCAACACACACAGACCTATACAACAACAACAGTTTATCTAACACAGTCAACACACAGACCTATACAACAACAACAGTTTATCTAACACAGTCAACGCACAGACCTACACAACAACAACAGTTTATCTAACACATTCAACACACACACCTACACAACAACAACAGTTTATCTAACACAGTCAACACACAGACCTATACAACAACAACAGTTTATCTAACACAGTCAACACACACACAGACCTATACAACAACAACAGTTTATCTAACACAGTCAACACATAGACCTATACAACAACAACAGTTTATCTAACACAGTCAACACACACACAGACCTATACAACAACAACAGTTTATCTAAGACAGTCAACACACACACACAGACCTATACAACAACAGTTTATCTAACACAGTCAACACACAGACCTATACAACAACAACAGTTTATCTAACACAGTCAACACACAGACCTACACAAAAACAACAGTTTATCTAACACAGTCAACACACATACCTATACAACAACAACATTTTATCTAACAGTCAACACACACACAGACCTATACAACAACAGCAGTTTATCTAACACAGTCAACACACAGACCTATACAACAACAACAGTTTATCTAACACAGTCAACACACACACAGACCTATACAACAACAACAGTTTATCTAACACAGTCAACACACACACATACCTACACAACAACAATAGTTTATCTAACATGTACAGTCAACACACACAGACCTACACAACAACAACAGTTTATCTAACACGTACAGTCAACACACAGAGACCTACACAACAACAATAGTTTATCTAACACAGTCAACACACACATACCTACAACAACAATAGTTTATCTAACACAGTCAACTCACACAGACCTACACAACAAAAACAGTTTATTTAACAAGTACAGTCAACACACACAGATCTACATAACAACAATAGTTTATCTAACCCAGTCAACACACACAGATCTACATAACAACAATAGTTTATCTAACACAGTCAACACACACAGATCTACATAACAACAATAGTTTATCTAACCCAGTCAACACACACAGATCTACATAACAACAATAGTTTATCTAACACAGTCAACACACACAGACCTACACAACAACAATAGTTTATCTAACACAGTCAACACACACAGACCTATACAACAACAACAGTTTATCTAACACAGTCAACACACACAGACCTACACAACAACAGTTTATCTAACACAGTCGACACACACAGACCTACACAACAACAACAGTTTATCTAACACAGTCAACACACACAGACCTACACAACAACAACAGTTTATCTAACCCAGTCAACACACACAGACCTACACAACAACAACAGTTTATCTAACCCAGTCAACACACACAGACCTACACAACAACAACAGTTTATCTAACACAGTCAACACACACAGACCTATACAACAACAACAGTTTATCTAACACAGTCAACACACACAGACCTACACAACAACAACAGTTTATCTAACACAGTCAACACACACAGACCTACACAACAACAACAGTTTATCTAACACAGTCAACACACACAGACCTATACAACAACAACAGTTTATCTAACACAGTCAACACACACAGACCTATACAACAACAACAGTTTATCTAACACAGTCAACACACACAGACCTACACAACAACAACAGTTTATCTAACACAGTCAACACACACAGAGCTACATTTCAGCTGCAATAAATATGCTATTGTCAACACTACCCCTTGATACCAAAAACATGTAACAATACTTAACACTGAATGTTTTGCAACAATACTATACCCCTTTGACATAAAAATATGCAACATTACCCACATCCTCAATATCGAAAATCACCGACCCGTCCCCCGTCTACACCAAAAATCTCCATCAATATCCCCTACTCAACACTGGAAATATTTCTAACAGTATTCCCACAGGATATGAAAAAAGTGGGAAATGGGCAATCCCAGACAGTAATTCTGTAAAACGTACCCATCAAAAATCAACCACACTACCACCCTAGCCCTAGGCTTCTTTCCTTCTCAGTGTTGCCTGCCAGGTCGTCAGTTCTGTCACAATATACATACATGCACAGGGGCCACACCAAACCTTCAATTATACCGGGAATGGGTTTGGGATAAGGAGCCTGCAGATTCACAATATATAGTGGCCCTCAGTGGTTACTAATTTTGATCGACATCTCTTTCACTTAATTCCCCTACCCAGTCACCGTCCAGATCAGCAAATGAGTCTGCAAAAACATAACTTTGCATCATCAAAAGCCTTTGGCATTGCCCCGCTTTTGGTAAACTTCCCCCTTTCACGTTACCCTTCAGAGGAACCCTGAAATATGAGGCATCAAATCGCCTGTGAATGCCAGTGCAACATGCCCCTCCTTGTTCTCATTTTTGACAGCCCTATGTCCCATAAAAATTCTTGAATTTTATCTTTGTTCCATAAATGAAACTAGTTAAAATCGACCTTATCGGCGACAATCATGAAATAATTACAGAAAGCAAGAAACAAGACAACAAGCTTGAACTTCTGTATCATTTTAGCAGGCACATGTGAGTTGTTTATGTCAATTGACCTATGACATTGTTACATTACCCACGATGCTGTGTGTGAAATAATTACGGAATACAAGAAACAAGACATTTAACAAGCTAGAACTTCTGTATCATTTTAGCAGGCACATGTGAGTTGTTTATGTCAATTGACCTATGACATTGTTACATTACCCACGATGCTGTGCGTGAAATAATTACGGAATACAAGAAACAAGACAACAAGCTAGAACTTCTGTATCATTTTAGCAGGCACATGTGAGTTATTTATGTCAATTGACCTATGACATTGTTACATTACCCACGATGCTGTGCATGAAATAATTACGGAATACAAGAAACAAGACATTTAACAAGCTAGAACTTCTGTATCATTTTAGCAGGCACATGTGAGTTGTTTATGTCAATTGACCTATGACAATGTTACATTACCCACGATGCTGTGCATGAAATAATTATGGAATACAAGAAACAAGACAACAAGCTAGAACTTCTGTATCATTTTAGCAGGCACATGAGTTGTTTATGTCAATTGACCTATGTCATTACCCATGATGCTTTGCACGAAATAATTACAGAAAGCAAGAAACAAGACAACAAGCTAGAACTTCTGTATCATTTTAGCAGACACGTGTGAGTTGTTTATGTCAATTGACCTGACATTGTCACATTACCCACGATGCTGTGCGTGAAATAATTACGGAATACAAGAAACAAGACAAGCTAGAACTTCTGTATCATTTTAGCAGACACGTGTGAGTTGTTTATGTCAATTGACCTGACATTGTCACATTACCCATGATGCTGTGCGTGAAATAATTACGGAATACAAGAAACAAGACAACAAGCTAGAACTTCTGTATCATTGTGAGTTGTCTATATCGATTGACCTATGACATTACCCATGATGCTATGCTCCAATCTGGCTTATAGTTTGACAGCCAGTAAATGCACAAATACTCCAATAGCAAGTCGTTGAATGGCACCGCCAAAAGATGGCAGCGGCTGATAGGTTATTGTTTTGTGCGGGGATGACAGCATTTAATGTAATACTTGTTAACATCATATTCAAAGGAAAGCATGCGCGTGTGGTAGCAACCATTGTTAAAAGGCCACATGACCAAAAATGTTCGATTCAAACCACATAATAGAAGGGCATTTTCTCTCATGAATAGTAAGATATTTTATTTATGATTTAACACGTTCAGTTAATAAATAATGACATCGACGGCAATAAAAAATGAACATCGTGAATGTTATTTTTATTCTAGATCCAGGAAATTAATGTTGGTGGGCCCGTAAAACATGTAAAAAGTCTGGCCTAATTTATAAAAATAAAACATTTCCATATCGTGCAAGCCCTTTGTGGAGTATTAAATGACCGAAATGAGAAAAACCGCTTTTTTATCTCCTTTTCTGCTTTTTAGTTGGCGACTCACTTCTGGCGTTTGATGATGTCTTGCGACTCCTGGCAATAAGCCTTCCTGTCATTCTCCATGATGCGATACTGTCGTTGCAGTCGTTGGTACTCCAACTCCCTCTCCGCCATGCCGTCGATGTCGCCATCACTAACATCAGAACGCGATGATCGGGGTCGCGGCATCCTCGCACTGCCACCTGGTGTCAATTACCTGTGTCATATTGAGACAAATCCAGAACCTGACGTCACAATCTAATTATGTACACAATCTCCATCGCTCTTTGCATTAGCCAACATGTTTACATTTATATTTCTAGGGCAAGTTACATCTGTCAGATCGACCTTTCCCAAATTTACCCTTTGGTTTTGTGTTGGTTGTTCACACTGTAAATGTTTATTGATTTCTATAGCACCATATTTATACAATAATATTCTATGGTGCTGTACATTACAATAGATGGCATGGTAGAAAGTTAAAACAACACAAGCATTCAACATAATACAAATATTGATATAAAAAGGTAAAACTATAAAATGATAAAATTAATAATTTCAATTGAAACATCGAACATATTTTATATAATTATCTAACGAGTGTAAAACTATTTAAATTAGTAAAAATTATTAAGTTAATTGTATGCAATTCTAAAATAGTGAATCTTCAGTTTGCTCTTAAAAACACTGACATTGTTGCAGCTGCGAATATCTTTGGGAAGGGAGTTCCACAGTTTCGGTGCAGCAACTTTAAAAGCACGATCTCCCAGAGTTTTCCTTTTTGTCCTTGGTACATCAAGTTTAAGATCATCCTGCGATCTTAGACCATAATGGATGCAGGGGTAGAACTTCAGCATTTATTTTACTGGACAGCAGGACTAGTAAAGACAAAAGTTTACTAGTCCGCCAAAAGGTTTACTAGTCCTGAAAATATCAAAACAACACAAATTTAAATTGCAACAAATGCGTCAGACGGTCCATGGTGGCCGTTTTCAGCACTTAAATGGCTCGGTGGGCAGTTGCAGTGTTTTTCCAGCTTGCGTTTTTCTGCTGGTTTTGCAACCCCAGTCAAGTAATGATACATCGTGCATAAACGTAGACTAATAAAGCAATGTAGATGTAAACCGTATTCGAAAACCGTGCATTTGAAAATGACCACCAATTGCACTCATTAGCCCTACCCCTCTACCAGATACACTAAACCAAACAAAACTGTCATTTCAGAATTCGATGTCACACAACAGCCAATCAACAGCACTGTTTCACTTTTCACTGTCGCCTCATTACGTAAAGAATTAGTTTGTCAATGGTACGGATGGTGGCATCATGCAACATGCTGATTTTTACTAGACAGCCGGACTAGTTGGTAGGCAGATTTACTAGTCCGCCGTAATCTTTACTAGTGTACGGACTAGCGGACTAGTGGGATGCTTCTAGGAGTCAGCATTTCCGACATATATTCTGGTCCATGGCCATGTAATGAATTAAACGTCAGTAAGCAAATCTTATATTTAATGTGAAATTCCACCGGCAACCAGTGAAATGACTTTAGTACTGGAGTGATATGGTTATATTTGCCGATTCTGCACAACACTCTGGCTGCGGTGTTTTGAACCATTTGTAATTTCCGTATAAGGTATTTTGGTAAGCCGATCAAAAGGGCATTACAGTAGTCAATATGGCTGTGGACCAGAGCATGTATCAGATTCTCTGTACTCGGTTGATCAAGATATTTTTTGATTTTTTCATTGCTCTAAAGTTGTACATAAGCTGCCCGACATTTGAACTTGACATGTTCTTCCATAGACATGTGTTTATCAAAATAAGCGTCCAAGTTTTTTACACAATTCAGTGCATGTACCTCATAGCCCCCGACGTTAATGGCCGTGTTGGTGCATTTTGCTAATTGTTGCGGAGGGCCAATTAAAATGTACTCATGCAGTCTTGGGGTTATTCATTTTGAGTTTCATGCCCTGCATCCAGCTACTGATGTCTCTGATGCCTTGTTCCATGGACTCACAGTTACCGTCCATAGAATCAGGATGGAAACCACAGTAAACCTGATGATCATCGGCGTAGGCATGCCGCAGCTTTCCATGCTGATCAATGATAGAGAAAACAGGGCTAGAGTACTCTGTGATTTCAACAGAGCCTAGGCATGAGCCTTGCAGTACTCCCTGATCAAGTTTAAACTGCTCAGACACCGAACCATTGATAGAAATACGCTGCGACCGTGATTGGAGATAAGAGGAAAACCAATTTAGAGCTGTGCCTGGTACTCCAAAAGAGCGATTCATGATATTTAACCAAATGTTGTGGTCCACTGTATCAAAAGCCAACGACAAGTCAATTAAAACCAGTTGTGTTACCTTCTGTTGATCCATGTTTAGAAGAATGTCAGACTGGACCTTAACTAGAGCAGTTTCTGTATAATGCCCTGTTCTATAAATAGACTAACAAGGTGGCAAAGGAAATCCACAGTCTGAATAAAGACAAAGTTGGTTTACAACAGCTCGCTCAGTTAGTTTTGACACATACTGGAGATTCGATACAGGACAATAGTTTTTTGGAATAGGATTCAATCCTGCTTTTTTAAGCAGCGACACTACAAGTGCAGTCGTCCACTCGTGTGGGAATTCCCGAGTAGCAATAGAGAGATTGATGGTGTGCGTGAGGAGTGGCAGTAATTCCTCTATATACTCTTTAACCAATTTAGTTGGCATGGGGTCAAGAGCACAGCTGGTTGTTTTAGATTCCATAACCAATCAAAAGAAAACGGGTCAGTGGGGATAGATCAACAGGTAGTCAGACTGTAGAGAACGAGGAGAGACGTGACAGCGATACAGGTGGTGAAGAGGGAGATACCACAGAGGCAGTTGGTAAGACTGTGAGACAGAAGACTGATGGAAGAAGACAGTGTTCAGCAAAAAACAGAAAACATGACAGGCGAGAAGGTGACAGGGGAGAAAGTGACCGTAGTGAAGGAGGTAGCCGGGGAAAAGGGAAGGGAGAGGAGTGAAGAAAATGTGATGGGAGGAAAGATGAAGGGACGAAAGGAAGTGAGAGTAAATGTGCTAGAAGAGAAAATGACAGGAGGAAAGGGGAAAAGAGAAAACACAACAGGAAAGAAGGGAATGGAAGAGAATGTGACAGGAGAGAAGACGGCAAGAGGAAAAGACAACAACCAGACATATGCAAACCGGAGGAGCTACTCCGAGGCAGTGATTGAGGGGGCAAGGAGAAAAGAGAGAGTGTTTATGGGCGATTCAATTCTGAGAAAAACAAACAAGACTATATGCGAAGGGAAGGACGTTGTTGTATGTCTACTGGGGGCTAGGATAGAGCATGTGACCGAAAGGGTAGAGAAGGTATTGGGGCATGGCAAGGGAGGATCTATACTAGTACACGTTGGGACAAACAATGCAGACAAGGAGGGAACAACTGGGATAGTTCAGAAGTACAGACATCTAGTAAGGAAGCTAAAGAAGACAAGACTGGAACAGGTTGTTCTCTCAGGAATTTTGCCAGTAATGGGAGGAAGGGGGGCATCATACAGAAACTGTAAGAGGATGGCGATCAATGCACTAGTTGAACAGATGTGTGAAGAAGAGGGCGTGGGATTCATAGATTTATGGGGGTACTTTGGTGGGAGAGAAGATATGTACATGAGAGACGGCCTCCATCTAAGTGGAAAGGGGGCAGCAGTATTCTCAGAGAATTTGCTGAGATCTGTTGACACTGGGATGGGTTGCATCTATTTAAACTAAATTTGCAGGAGGGACTCACAGAGAAGCCTGAAACTGGAGGCATAGATAAAGACAGCAAAAATAATTCAGCAAAGAACAGTCTGGAAAACTGTTCTGAAGCTGGATATAAATGTGTTTGCTTAAATGCAAGGAGTATAGTAAACAAAAGAAATGAACTAAACATTATGGTAGAAGATACTGACCCTCACATAATAGGTATAACTGAATCATGGGCAACCACCGATGTATCAGATGCTGAATTGGGACTGACCGGATAAATAATGTTTAGGAAAGATAGAATAGGAAGAAGGGGAGGTGGAGTTATTTTATATATTAAAGAATATATCCAGGCTTATGAAATAAAACTAGACAGAGAAGCAGATTGCAAAGAAGCTGTTTAGTGTAACATAGTTACAGGAAACTCAACGTTAACGGTTGGATTAGTTTATCAAAGTCCAAACATAAGCATAGAAGAGAATGAAAAAATACAAAACGCTATAAGGGAAGTGAGCAAACGGGACTCTGTTATTATGGGGGATTTCAACCATGGGCATATAAAATGGAAATCTCTACAGAGTATGGGAGATGAGGACCACAAGTTTTTAGTTTTAGTACAAGATAGTTTCCTTTCTCAACATGTGCTAGAACCAACCAGAGGAGAGAATGTGTTAGACATAGTTTTGTCCTCACAGAATGAATTAGTTGACAAGAGCCACTGGGGAGTTGTGATCACAACCAGATACATTTTACCATCAAAGTAAAATCAGAAAGGAATAGTAAAAAGCAGTACAAGAGAAATTTCCACAAATGGATTTATGCGATTACATTGTATAATAACTTTTACGCGAGGCAACCAAGGCAACACTAAAGTCCTAGAGCCAGCCTGCAGGCTGGGTAAACAAGCTGACACTGTACCTTGACCAGGTCAGAGTCCAATAGCCTGTAGGCGTACCGGCCGTCCCGCCCGTCCCGCCCAGGTCGGAGTCCAATAGCCGGGAGGCGTACCGGCCTTCCCGCGCTTTAGCGTAGTGATACAGTAAAAACTAGTCCGACCAGTCAGGGCATAAAAGGCCACTGCGGCTCCAGCAGCGGCCCATTTGAAATTCCTCGTGTTCAGTTGTTTATCGAATATCGTATCAGTTTTGACTCCACCTCCCTCCCCTCCTGCCATAAGACTAGTTATATGTGTGGGATTTTTACAACATGCACATGCGATAATATTAGCTTTGCTGACGCTTTTCCCTGTTTCTAAATGGTACACGAGGTTTTGCCTTAAGGCTTTTTCCTCCTACAAGTGTACGCAGGGTTTTTAGGGCGGTAATTAAAGTAGGACTAATAAACGGTGTGGCGGAATGGCCCCACCTCTCTCTAGGATGTGGTAATAGTTAGTAGTTTTAATCGTCTAAATGTCTGGGAGGCGTCTTTTTAATAGTTCTTGTGTATTACCATAATTTAAATATGGTATTCTATAATGTGGGCCTTGTTTTTAGAATGTATAGGTAAAATAAATGGGGCAATGTTTAAGACCTCAAATGGCCCACATTTGATTGTATTGTGTGTTAAGCTAATAACTCATCCAATTATCGGGTGAATAATAAATAAATGTCAGAAGGTTATTCTAGCCACATTTCTCCCATATCTGATGTTGTCTTGTTGCATTGCGTAAAAGAAAATATAAGGACATAAGGAAATATTTAGCAAAGATAGACTGGAATAACACACTGAAGAATAAGACAGCAACAGAATGCTGGAATATCTTAGAGTGAAATTGAATGCATCATCGTCAAATTTGTTCACTTAAAAAAACACGGGAAACGGTTCAAAAAGAAACACTTATCGAAAGAAGCCATTAGAAAAATTAAGTATAAACAAATGATGTGGAAGTCATATAGACGTACCGGAAATGACGAAGTCTACAACATTTATAAAGAAGCACTAAACCAAGCTACAGCTGAAATCGGAAATTCAAAGAGAAGCTATGAACATAAATTAGCTTGTAATATAAAACATGACAGCAAGAGTTTTTATGCGTATGTTCGAAGCAAACAGAAAGTTCAGGATAAGGTCGCTCCTCTAAAAGATAGTGCTGGAAATATAATATCAGAAGGATTCTTAATGGGTATTTTAGTTCAGTGTTTACCAGAGAAGACACTAGTTCACTGCCAGTATCAGAGGCTAAGTTCAAGGGGGCAGAATCAGACTATTTAAGACAGTTAATTGTAAAACCAGAAATGGTAGCTAAGAAAATTAGGGCTACGAAGGATAATAAATCACCTGGAGTGGATGATATTCCACCCAAACTACTATTGGAAATTGTAGAACAAATTAGCATACCGCTTGCAGCAGTTTTCAACTTGTCATTAGAAGAGGGAGTGGTTCCTTTAGAATGGAAAGAAGCAAGCATTATACCCTTATTCAAAATAGGTTCGAGAAACAAGTCAAATAATTATAGACCAGTTAGTTCAACATCGGTGATTTGTAAATTATTAGAAAGACTAATTAAAGATCACATGGCGGATTTTCTTGTTAAACATAACTTGACAAACCCATCTCAACATGGATTTCTAAAAGCGAGGTCATGCTTAACAAATATGTTATGTTGTTTGGAAGATATCACTAAATGGGTAGATGATGGATCACCAGTAGATATCATCTACTTAGATTTTCAAAAAGCTTTCGACAAAGTGCCACATCAGAGATTACTGCTTAAACTAAAGGCCCATGGCATAGGAAATGGTATAATTAACTGGATACAAAAATGGCTGATTGACAGAAGACAACGGGTAGTTGTTGATGGGGAGGCTTCAAACTGGAAATCAGTTTTGAGTGGGGTTCCACAGGGATCAGTACTGGGACCTATATTATTCTTAATATATATAAACGATTTGGACGATGATATAGCTAGCAAGGTGTTGAAATTTGCAGATGATACAAAAGTGTTTAGAGGGATTAAAAGTGATGGAGATAGACAGCATTTACAAGATGATCTTGACAGGTTAATCAAATGGTCTGAAAAGTGGCAAATGTTGTTCAATTTTGGGAAATGTAAATGCCTTCACACAGGACATGGGAACGAATATGTGGAATATACAATGGGGGGAACTGAACTAAATACTACTGTAAAAGAAAAAGACTTAGGGCTGACAATTAGTGCTGACATGAAGGTTTCAGAGCAGTGTGGAATTGCAGCTTCAAAAGGAAATCAAATCCTTGGATTGATTAGGCAAAATATAGCATATAAAGAAAAAGAGCTAATAATACCGCTGTACAAAACAATAGTTAGGCCTCATTTAGAATATTGTATACAAGCGTGGAGGCCGTACCGCAAGAAGGATATAGATATGCTAGAAAGAATACAGAGGAGAGAGACTAAAATGATACCAAAACTGAGGGATCTTAGTTATGAAAAATGCCTAAAAGAATTTGGTTTAACAACACTAGAGTCCAGGAGATTGAGAGGAGATCAGATAGAAGTGTTTAAAATATTGAATGGTTATGAAAATATTGATAGAAATATGTTTTTTTCAGTTAAGAAAGGTAGAAAGACTAGAGGACATGAAGTTACATTAGTAAAGGAGCAGTGTAGATTAGACGTAAGAATCACAAAGGACTGTGAATGAATGGAACAGATTATCTGATGACTGTGTGGGTGCTAGTAGTGTGAATGTTTACAAATAAAATTGACACATACCTCAGAAGGGCTGGATATATGTAGATAAAAAGGTTGGACTCTCGATAAGCAAAAGGGTTTCCTTGTCCACCTGCCATCTAGAGTTAATTCTCTGGATGGCAATCTTGTTAAATCTTGTTAAACTTGCACACATGATCTTTGGAGACCACCGCAAATGTATCTAAGTTAGCACACACACCCTCTCTGAATGGTGTATATGGTGGTTCGGTAACACCAATGTTCGTTCGAATAGCATCTGTTTTATCACTAAAAAAGATGCCAAATTTATTTACAAGGTTTTCCACAGAATTATGATCAGGTAGTGGAGTATTTTGCTTTTTACCACACAGGGTGTTTATGAGGGAAAATAATTTCTTCGAATCATCTCTAGCTTCTAAAATTAAGTTAGAGAGATGGTCAGTTCGTTTGGTATTCAGTACATTGACGTATTTGTTCCGAGCACGATGGAATGACAGCAGAGTTTCATGATTTTTATCCCGCGTCCAGATTAATTCAGCTTTCCGTCTCTGCGACTTTAGTGATTTGAGTTCATCGTTGAACCATGGTACCAATGGCCTCACAACAATAGTTTTGGATTTGATGGATGCATGCCTTTCCAACAACTGTCTCAGTTCCCTATTGTAATCACCAACTAGCTGATTGATATCCGTGATATTTAATAGTGCATTAGTGATATCCTTCAGGTTATTACTAAAAGCACTATTATCGATTTGCTTAAGTTTCCTGTATGATATCGTACATGTCTCTAAGGGAGATCTGGGCATGTTTACTCCATAACACACAAACATATGACCCGACATAATATTATCAGCCATGGGGTAACTAAGCAGAAGTTCACGATTATACCTAGTAATAGTTAAGTCTAGAGTGTGACCAGATACATGCGTTGGCACTGTAACATGCTGCGTTAAGTCATACATACTAAGTACATCACACATTCTAATTGCATCAGCTGCTGTGTCAATATACATATGAATATTAAAATCACCAGCTATCAGGAGTGAATGAAGGGTTTGAACTGCATGCGACAAATATGTCTGAAATTCCTCAAAGAAAGTAGCAGTTGTAACACGATGTTTTTTTCGAGTATGGTGGTTAGTATATGACATGCACATAAACTTTGGTCTTTTTACATAATAGCTCATAATTACCATACTCAAATGAATTGAGTTCGCCAGATGACAGCACTGGGCAATTAATTATCAATTAAGACACTGAGCATGAACACTGAAGACTGTTATATAGACTATTATGCTACCTAGTGGCAGTGAGTTCTAGAATCATAATCATTGCCATTGCTACTTGGCATGTCGAGGTCTTTAATTCATTAGCAAACAATCAACATTTAATTACCAGGACTACTCTATGAATTATAACGCTGGCAAATTGACTCTCACTGTGTGCCAAAACAAATCAACCCACAACACTGACATTGCAATGTTAAAACAGATCTACACAATACAGACATGGTCTCTATATCTCAATTTGAGATGTAAAAGAATCACTGAGGACGACAAGCACCCCAGACCTCAGTGCCAGCATATAAAGGTCGACTTGGCGATAATGTTCTGAAAAAGGCTGACTAGTTGAATGATTACATTGTAACCACAATAATACAGACTAGTCAGTTAATAGAATGTTGCTGAGCTGGAAACAATTCTAGTATTAGATAATTAGCAGGGGCGAACCCAGGATTGATATGTTAGGGGGTTTCCAAATGGGTATCACCGTCACAGTGGTGTGGGAATGCAGTCATATTGGGGGGCTACTGGAGATTCGGCATCACTGAAAAAAACTTTTCCACCACGCTGCCACAGCACATCTTCCTTCACTTGTGGCTGTCTCGGTTGGCTCGACTGTGACATCGGAAGACTGGGGGGGTGTTGTTGAAAATGTTTCTGTAACTTCAGCTTCTCGGCTGTGAACTCATGATATCAGAACACTGGGAAGGTACAGTGCTGTTCAAAACCTAGTTATAACCCTAACCCTGTAGGGCCTGTTCCCATGCCTATGAGAAAAAAAAGCACAACAGACATTAGGAATTATTAGAAGAAATTAAAATAAATTCCCAACCCTACGCCTGTAGTCATGGATGATTTGGAGGAGCAACTGGAAGTGCTGCGACTGCAGTTGGAGCAGTCCCAGACACAGAGGCAGAGCAGGAGAATGTTTCTGTAGAGTCAGAAGAGTCAAAGTGGCTGGCTCATCATGTCCATATGCAGCATGATTTGGCCTGAGCCATTGGAAGCAGTAATGGAGAAGTCCATTGCAAAATGTCCCGTGTTAAAGGTGGAGTGTTGTTAGACACGGGGCGGAATGGCCACCATCTCCGATGAATTCTTCAGGAATCACTTGCTGCCACGGGGGCATGCGATGAAGGACGTCGCAGGATGGTTGTCAGTGCTCTCTGCGTGTGAATTAACCGTTATGCTTAAGGTTTTCAAGGACATGGGACTTCTTGTGGTAGATGCCGAGGTTTTCAGAACGACTAAGCCTATAAACAGCATGGAAACGTTTGGCAGAATAGGATCATCTTATATATATATATTCCAACTGTAATCCCTTGGGTTCTGATTGTTCAGTTGCCCGTGGGATAGCAACTATTTAATCAGGGGGGTATGTAACCGGCACGGTTACTGACGAATTAGTTAATTATTTACTTCCATTATTCCCAAACTCCAAGTACTCTTTTTGTTATCATTACTTGTAATGTGTTAAGTCTGTAGACCCAATTTCACCAGTGTAACGTTATGGCCTGAAAAAGCCATTATGTTCTCTTCCCCTGTGGTGTCAGTTTCCCGAGCAGTCACCAAGCAAGGGTCATACCCCGATCACTAAGCCAGGATTAATTAAGAGACGCCATCACAGAGTTTCCGGGAGAAGCTGGACACACATAGCGCTCCAGTGTTTTCCCACGAGGTTTTGTGTTTTATCAGAAAGAAAAACACAAATGAAGATGTAAACAGTGCATGGTGTGATTGCACTAAGCAGTGCTCAGGCGCTGTGTTAGACTGCAGTTCCCAGTTGGAGTTTTAGTTTTTATTTTGTACTTTAGATTATAACACAATAAATGATAGTCATCATTTAACCGTGTTGTCTGTCTTCATGATAAATCCCCTGCTACACTAGAGAGCCAGGAACGGTAACACAACTCCTTAAAGACCTCCAGTGGGACACCCTCTAATCAAGAAGATTTATACCAGACTTAGTATATTATATAAAATGGAACATAACCTCATAGATATCCCACTAGATCAATACATCAAACGCAACACCAGATGCTCACGTAAACATAATAAACAGTTAGTACAAATCAGGCACTCGATCGACAAACATATTTGGAAACAGATTTTTCTCAGTCACAATAAAAGAGTGGAATTCTCTACCTCCAAGCATTGTATCAAGTACATCACTGAACTCATTCCAGATTAGTTTAGCCCAACACGTAAAATATTAATCCATAACCTACAAGAGCCACCATGCGATAGGACATTTTGTGTGTATTGCCGTCATTCCTTCCGTGTACTCACGTACATTGCCATATATTTGTGATGATAGAGCTGTGCAAAAATTTGGAGGGGTTTCGGGGCAACCAAACAAACCTCAGGCTACTTACTTCTAGTGTGATTGAAACGGTGGTATTCTGCTAGACGACCATGTAGTGCAGACTTCTCTTCGCATCCACCGACTGTAGCGTGCTGTTGCCATGGAGACCTACACACAGGAAAACGAGGCTGCAGGTGCCCGTCCACGCCCACATGGTGGCGCCTCTTTACGACCGAAGGACAGAAGCCAGAGTAGCCTCGATTATCCAGCCGCCGTGAGGTGGCAGCATTGGCCCTTCACAACGTTCTGGCGAAGTCATGCAGCCAGGCGAGAGTCGATGAAGTGAGACTAAAGCCAGAGCCTTTGGTATTTCACCGTTGACATATATATATTATTATAAACTATAATCAGTTATGTCAATTGTATCAGTAGCAAACTGCAAACTGGCAACATCGAGTTTGCTATACAGTTATTTCCCTCGCATTCCTTGGCTGGTATACGGCCCATAGTGTGGCGCCACTAGTAACCGAACTACGGAGAATCGAGAAGTTAGGTATTTTGCATGGTGATGGCTTTTGCTACTGCTCCACGTACAAATACATGTACACACAACCTAACCGTAAAAGGACATTATTTTGTAATTGGAGGAGTAGCAGAAAGCTCTCTCCATCTTCCATAGACCGTCTATAGGCCTACGTAGTACGTATAGGGCCTCTCTCTATCTCTATGCCTGCCTGTCTGCCTGCCTGCCTGCCTGCCTGCCTGCCTGCCTCTCTCTCTCTCTCCCTCCCTCCCTCCCTCCCTCCCTCCCTCCCTCCCTCCCCTGTCTCTCTCCCTCCCTCCCTCCCTCCCTTCCACTCTCCCTCCCTCCCCCTCCCTCCCTCCCTCCCTCTTTTCATGTGTGTGTTTGTGTGTGCTTGTGTGCGTATGCGTGTGTGTATGTCCACGTATGTGTGTAAGGTATGCGTGTGTGTGTGTGTGTTTGCGCGCGCGCGCGTGCGTGCATATATTATCCCTAATTGTGGACTGCAAAAAAATAAACGCAAACTATGGTGCGATTTAACCTGTGTCACCATGATACACCTGCCAACTTTTTTATATTAAAATCCCGGAGATTCATCAACGGTTCAGCACACTTCCGTGTCGCGCTATCTCGTCGCGCTGTCTCGGATCTTGACATCGGATGATGGGGAAAGGGTTACTGTTGGAGATTTTTTCGCCGGAACTTCACGGTTCGCTGTCTCGAAGACTCGAAGACGGGGGGGGGTATGCTATTAGAGATTTTCAGAGAAAATCTGGGAGATTTGCCTGTATTCCGTTAGACCGGGACATACACAAAAAATCAGGGAGACTCCCGGATTGTCCGGGAGAGTTGGCAGGTATATACCATGACAGCATGACCCATACATAATACGCTTAATATAGCGCACTCTACTTCACTGTCTGTCGTGAACAAGTTATTAGCAGGTATTGTTCGTACGTAACCCAACCCAGATCCATCCAGCGAAGGACGAAAGACAGCCATACATATAATTATGATTGATGATAGTGTTGCGCGCAGTCCTATAGATACTACGCACGTCACGTCACGTCACGTCACGTCACGTAGTGGAAAGTTGAAGAGAGCGACCATGGATTGGTAAAATAACTTGTCATACAAGATTAAGCATAGTATGTGGGGTAGAATGCCAATTAGTATTATTGTTTTACAACAAGGAAACAAAAACGACATACCATGGAGGTTTGGAATCGATGTTTTTTCGAATACGCTAATGAACACAAAATACAATTGTTGTATTTTGTGTTTGCCTACGGAACTTAATTGATATTGAGACAGCGGACTTAACGCGATAACAGGTGAATTTCTAAAACAATGAGGTTACAATCTTTTAGCAACATTTAACGACACGATCTTTAAAAAAACTATGCGCTCTCCAACGTACAACGTCGACCTGACTGCGGGGAAGGGAATATTGATCCAACCAGCTGCCAGGACCTGGTGACGCGACTGACGCCAGCTGACACATCGTCAAGTTTACGGCAGATTGTCTTACTAAACACACCGAGAAAAACTATGTAATTAATCCTGCCGTCGCTCGTCGCTATGTTTGTCATACGTACATCGGTGAAACATAATCAGCCATTAGGTATTTTACCCTTAAGACGTGCACCTTTAGATTTCTATGGCATGCTCAAATGTGGTGACAAAATTAAGAGCTAGTTGTCACCGTCATCATCATCGTTGTCATCATTATCATCGTCGTCATCATTATTATCATCATAATCAGTATTACCATAATGATAATCATCGTCATCAATGGTTGCGGCGTTTGCTGCCATAAGACTATCATGACGCTTCAGTTGCCACTATTTTCCGTTGTCTAGTTTCGCACATGAGCAATACGTTAGTACGTGTTTGATGCAACAGGTTACGTAACACATAATTTTAGAACAGTGTACCTTCTATATGATTATAACTCTGCTGGGTGGTTTGGCCGGCTACTTCGTAGGTCCACTGCATGTTGCTGGCCAGGATGCTAAAGTTCGGTGCTAGAAGCTATAAACGGGGAGGAGAGCTATAACGATGCCGAGAGAGGACCAGCAGGGAATCGGGGGACGATTGCGTAACAACCACGACCGGTAGGACCACCAGATATGCAAAGAGGGTATTGAATTGAACGAAGGAAGGCATCAAAAACTTCAAAAAGGAAACTATGCCGCGAAATATTCACCATACACAGGCCTGTATACACGTGCACGCACAAACCAAACACAAAATAAAAAGGGGTTTTGAAGTTGTTAGCCGTCACCGGGATTTTGACAGATGTTTTTTTTTTTAATTTGCATAAAGGTCAACGTAGTCTGCGAGAATTCAAGTTCACGTTAACTGACCGGCTCATCTATAATTGGCTGTGTATTCAGATCGACCGATAAGCCGTGGCCACAATGGAGGACTTTGGTCGTTGTGACACAGTCGGATACGTGTGGCCGCTCTGCAACGACGTCTACTGCGTGCAGCGATAGTTGGCAGCGGAAACATAATATTATAAATATACCTACGGCTATTTCGGGTATGCCAAGTATATTTTTTGGCAATTGGGGAGAACTTTGTAGATAATATTATATCAAGTAAATGTATACTATCATGGGCGTACATGCGTAAGCATGCTGGTGCACGCGTGTGCATGTGTACATGTATATTTATGTATACACATAATTTGTGAGTGTTTGAGTGTATGTGTGTGTGCGTGCGTGCGTGTGTGCGTGCGTGCGATTGTGTGTGTGGGGTGGGTGGGTGGGGTGTGTGCACTGCATGGGCATGATTTTGTACGTATGAAGTCAATAAAAACAGTGTGTTTTAAAGCTTTTAATTTTATTATGTATTTTTGAATAAATCCCTGGCTGAGTTATAAATATAAAATGACACTTAACTATTAAACGTGTATAGGGCCTACTAGTTTTATTATCATACATGGGAGTGTGTACGTACCCTCGTTCTTGACACACGATTTCCACGTGTTCTTTTTGGCAATGCCTGTCAGGCCATTTGATGTTTGCCCGGGAAAGTAGTTAAAGGGTTAAAGCCTCCTGCAGTGCTCTTGAGTCGCTCTGATGCACCTCAAATGATAAATTTATAGCAAGATATGCAATGTTCTTGTTGTGACACGGACTTTAAATGTATTACTATGTAGTATGTCTATATTATATATTTTAGTATATGGTTTTTATGAGTGATTATTCAGTAAACGCTAGATCCTTACAATATAATAAACAGGCTAACAGGCTAAACAGTTGAGTGATAATAAAATGAATGATATCATGAACATGTATTATTTCGATCAATCTTGGACACCCCTGGAACACACAACCTGTGGTAATTTCCACATCTTTGTTTACAAACACAGCTAGCGTCTGTCGGTGTCACCAGAGGGCACCCATGGAAACATCTGTATTAAGTAATGTTATTGGTTAAACAGTCGGCGTTTGGACCGAAAGGTTTTGCATTACGGTAGGTGATTGGTTGAGTACATCTATTTAATAGCTTGTCGCGGGTGGTCGCTTTCTTTTGGGCTCTAGCTCCGCTAACGTGGTATTGGAGCTACACCGTCTTCGAGCTTATCATTTGGCATCTCGACGGGATACATTGAAAAGTGCTTGTACATGTGCCGGTACGATACTATTTCAGATATTTCTGTGTAGTTGTCATACAACGCGTTTGAATCTGACATCGTGACGCCGGTGATAGTGTCAATCGGGGTTTAGCAGCTCAGCGTCGAATCCGGCTTATTTACATCTGTCAAAATCGACAGGGGAACTACAGACGTACAATATTCCGGTCTTGATTCAAGGTTTGTTTTTACAGTTAATTTGCACACTGTGAATCGTTACTGTCTAATGTATGTTGTTACTTTCAATTGCATATCCATACCATAGGCATAGCCATGGCATAGCGCACCTTTTTGCTAGTTAAAGGGAATAAAAACATCTATGCTATGGCTTGAATTCATGTTATATTACATCCTGCTATCTATTTCCATGTCCACCAAGCCAAAAAAATCAAAAAAATCAATGAATTAGAAATTCCACATTTAATGCTGTACATCCGGACAAAAAAAGTGTTAAAAAAATCAATGGTTTGGTGTGGGGTTTGAACCGGCGTCGCCCGATTGCAAAATAAACACTAAGTCTAAGGAACCAACGCCTTTACCAACCGAGCTAACAGGACCGATAGAAATTCACTGACTGATTTAAGTTGTTATGATAAATTGAACAACTCCTCCTTAATACATCGATATTCTAGTGATATTATGAGATTATACATGTTACTTTCTGTTTGCTATGTATGTTTATTGGTGTAGATTATCTCTCGTTGGTTGCATTCGATATAATTATTCTGAAAACGAGCCCAAGCTCGGCGAAACCTAGTCGATTTGTAGGCACATTCACATTCATTGTTTTGAATAAAATTCGATTCATGTGGAACAGTAAGATAACAGCTTGTTCCTCTATGATGACTAGTGTTTGTGTTTCATCGGAATATTGCACAATAACTCATTCTGACGCTCGTTTCGACCCAAAAGCTATACTTGTAAACATGCTCTGAATGCATGGAAAGGGTCGGCCTGATGCGAGTGTGGGTCATAAGTGACGTCCCGATACCACGTGATCGCCTAGCTCATTAAATTTTATTTTCCACGGGAATCACTACACAGGCGGGTTTAAAATCGAATTTATGCTACAAATGTATTTTTCTGTATTTTTTTAGTGTTGTCAAATGTTACATACAAGGTTAAACTGTGTGTACACATGGAAAAAGGATTTTAGCTAATGCCTTATTTTTATTTCCTTTAATATTGTTTGTTGATGCTCTAGGAAGTTGTGTTGTTAATGTTATCGGTTTATTTTTACTTTGTTTTTATCCCAAAATTGGCCGAAGTTAAAACTTAAAAAAATACGTTGTCATTAGCCATAGACATAGTCTGTTGTTGTGTGTTGTTCCTAACCGACAGGCAGTATGCATTGTATTGAACCCTATAAACCCTATACTCTATTTATACTAGCCACAAAAAGAAAATTTGCATAGGAAGAAAGGCACAACAAAATGTAATACAATGGATTGATTTTGCTCAATGTCGATTAACATGAAACAGGGACATGTAGACTATACCACAACATGACTTTCATTGGAAAGTTACATAATGCAAGGTCAGGCAATGCCATTGTGTGAAAACAAAGAAAATGCTCCTGTAGGCCTCTCTTATGTAACAGGCATGGCTACACAAAGCAGACGTTTGGAGAGCAGCTGGTACACCTAAATGAAAAAACACGAAGCACAAGCCTGACATTCCACAAAGGTTCCATACCCACCTTATTTCATATCAACGAGCCCCGATGCACTGCAGTGATCAACGTAAATGGAGGACTCACCCGTTATTAATCTTGTGATGTTCAAGTTTGCCACTGAAACTTTGACCCTAAAGACTAGCCATAAACATTAAAGCCATCGTGTTATTGTCACTTGAAAATAATGGCACACATGTCACACTTAGATCACACTTTTGTGTGGACAGTTTAAACCTCTTTTTTAACAATATGACATTTGTATCATGCACAGTTTCTTTTTTTGGCTAGTATATTAGGTATTAATATGATTTTGAGATATGTTTTTATGTCAAATTTAATTCTTTAGTCATGAATATATTCAACATTTTTTCTCTACTAATATTTCAGGTCAACGTTTGCTACTTCATTTGTATTATACTTCATGTGTATAGGCCTATTAGTATACAATATTTGATATTAATTAGTCCTAATATATAGTTCATTCATGGTTTTGCTTATCCATTTCTGGACGTTGCAGCCTTGATGGATTGTCTATAGACAGCTCTTTCGTTTGCCAGTCTCCCCACTCGCCAGACGTCGGCTCCCATCCATTCCTCTATGTCCTTCCCCCATTGTCTCCTAGGTCTTCCTCTGCTTCTTCTGCCTTCCACTTTTCCTTCCATTATTAATCTCTTTAGAGACTGATGCCGTTTCACATGGCCGAAATAACTTAGTTTCTGTTTCTTTACAAAGTTCAATAAAGTCCCGGGTATAACACCAAGCTCTGCTGCGATGGATTCGTTAGTTCTGCGTTCAGTCCACGAAACTCGTAATATCTTTCTATAACACTTGTTTTCAAATGCATTTATACGTTTAGTAATATTCTTATTAAGAGTCCAGGTTTCGCATCCATATGTAGCCGTTGGAAATATGCAGACTCGGATAATTCGTAGTTTCATATCTTTGTTCGTTGCTTTCCACAGCTTCTTCATCTCCGTCAACTTTTTACTCGCCATTGCCAACCTCCGCTTGATCTCTTTCGTCCCATCTCCGTCCGCTTCTATCAGTGACCCCAGATATTCGAAACTTTCCACTCGTTCTATTTCCTCGCCATCTACGGTGACCTCTGATGGTTCTCGATATCCCTTCACATCCATAATCTTAGTCTTCTTTACGTTTAGTTTCAGTCCTTTCCTCTCGCTGTGCTCTTTAACAGTAGTTATCAGTTTATCCAATCCCTCTTTTGTATCGGATATTAACACTGTGTCATCGGCATATCTCAATTCATATATCTCTTGTCCATTCACTTTCAGTCCATTAAAAAACTTGCTTCTCATGTCAGTCTCGACTTCTCTCATGATATTCTCTGTGTATAGACTGAATAGGTGGGGGGACAAAATGCACCCCTGTCTCACTCCCTTTCCGACTGGGAACCAATCTGTGGTACCACACTCTAATCTCACTGCAGACTGCTGTCCAACATATAAATTTTGGATAAGTGATGTAATTTTCTGGTCAAATCCCTTGTGTATCAAGGTTTTCCATAGTTGTTGATGACTAACATTATCAAAAGCTTTTGAATAATCTATGAAACAAATCCTAAGGTCATGGTTGAATTCTCTGCATTTCTGAATTAACATCTTCAGGTCGAAAATGTGATCTCTTGTTCCTCTTCCAGTCCGGAAACCAGCTTGTGTTCTGTTGACTTCACATTCTAATTTTGTTGTGATTCTCTTCATTATGATTTTTAGCATAATTTTGCTCGCATGGCTGATGAGGGATATAGTCCTGTGGTTTGAGCATTCTTGTATGTCACCTTTTTTCGGTATTGGTATAAGGATGGCTCGTTTCCAGTCCATGGGCCATGTTCCACTTCTCCATATTTTCTTGCATAATGTGTGATAGATATCCACGCCTGCTTCGCCACTTGCTCTTATTAGCTCTGCAGTGATGTTATCAGTGCCAGGTGATTTTCCATCTTTTAGACTTTTTATTGCCCACTCCACCTGTGAACGCAAAGGCTCAAGTTCATCTTCTGGTTCTATCCTCTCTCTGCCTTCACAGGGGTAGAACTTCAGCATTTATTTTACTAGACAGCAGGACTAGTAAAGACAAAAGTTTACTAGTCCGCCAAAAGGTTTACTAGTCCTGCAAATAAAAAACATAGCACAAATTTAGGTCACAACAATTTTATTTAAAACACAAAAAACCACAGTGTCATCCAGGCCTGGCGTTAACACTGCCTGTCAGTCAGTCAGTGTCACTCAGTCTCAGAGTCGGAGGCACTACTGTCATCACAGTCGGTGTCACTGCTGTCAGTGTAACTACTACAGTCGGGCCTTGGCCTAAGCGGCTGAGTGTCTGGCCTCCGGGCTCCACCAGCACTCCACAGCTCGATTGCCTCCTTCGGTACAAATGCAGCGATGTCTGGTGAAAAATATGATGCATAAAGGCGGGAAATACAACAATAAATAGTATTACTTTTGAACCCGAAGATCCAGGCAAGTTATAACACAGATCTACATCAAATGCAAATTAATAATTTCCCATGGCATTGTTTACTGCACGGCACGCTTGAAATGAGAGATAACAGAGAAATGAGGGATAATAATTTAAACCATATAGTGCTAACCCTAACAAAGTACAATCAAACACAATATTTTTTTTACATTTTATAACATTATATCACATGGGTAACATAATTACCTAAACAAATGCGTCAGACGGTCCATGGTGGCCGTGTTCAGCGCTTGGATGGCTCGGTGGGCAGGTGCAGTGCCGGGACGGGCTTCGAACGCAGTTTGCCGGAAGACAGCTCGTGTGTGCGCCTCGCTTGTACTGTGTGCGCGTAGCGAGTCTGGACGAAAGTTGTCCGTGCCAGTCAAGAACGCATTCTTGCCAAGGACACCAGTTACGTTGTGTGTCCTGCACACTTTGCAAAACATCAAATCGTTGTCGTCATCGTAGGACCGCCAAGTGTGGTCTCGTTCCCAAACCTTCAATAGCCACGCTGTCGTTTCTGCTGGTCGTACAGCGTGTCCCGTTCTCACTTTTCCACCTTGCGTTTAACTTCTGGTTTTGCAACCCAAGTTAAATAACGAGGCATCGTGCGTAAACGTAACAAAATAATTAGTAATGAATTAACAAAATAATTGATGTAGAACTGAAGATGTGAACCGTATTCGAAATCCGCGCATTTGAAAATAGATTAGAAAATAGACGCGAAAATGGACGACAATTGCGCTCATTAGCCGGTACCCCTCTACATGATACGCTAAGCCAAACAAAACGGTCGTTTCAGATTTCTATGTCACACAACAACCAATCAAAAGTACCATTTCACTGTCGATTCACATTAGGTGAAGATTTACTTTGTCAATTGTACGGTTGGTGGCGCCACGCAACACGCTGATTTTTACTAGACAGCCGGACTACTTGGTAGGCCAGGTTTACTAGTCCGCCGTAATCTTTACTAGTGTACGGACTAGCGGACTAGTGGGTAGTTCTACCCCTGCCTCATCCATGTATACCTCATCTGTTTCTTCTTTCTTAAACATGCTTTCACAATATTGCTTCCATCTTTCAAGTATGTCATCGCTTTCTGTCAGAGTCATTCCCGTTTCATCTTTAATAACGCCAAGTCTACGTTTGAATGACTGTGTCATAGACTTGATTTCCTCGAACATACTGCGACTATCGTTCCTTCTCATACCTAATTTTATCTTTTCGCATTTCTTCTCTAGATATTTCTTCTTGTCTTCCTTACACATTCGTTTAATCATCTTGCACTTCTCTCTGTATTTCTCATGATAATTCTCACTCATTTCTTTGTTCTTCTTTAACTCTTTCCTTTCGTCAATCATCTGCAGTGTGTCTTTGCTTATCCATGGTTGTTTTTGTCTCTTCTTTTTAGTGAGGTGTTTGTCAGCTGATTCCATAATTATGTTCCTAATTTCTACTGCCAACTCCTCTGGTTCCTTCTCGTCAGCCACTGTCTGTAATACTCCGAAACGGTTCATAACCTCTACTCGGTATCCTTCTTTGATATCACTGACATCATACCTCACTATCTCTTTCCCTCTCTTCTTCTTTCTTAATTTTATCGCAATCTTGGTGCTTAGCAATTCATGGTCAGAGCCACAATCGGCTCCCGGTAATGTCTTTGCATTAAACACAGACGTCCTCCATCGTTTTGGTATCAGTATAAAGTCGATTTGATTTCTGTTCCGACCATCTGGTGTTGTCCAAGTGTACAGTCTTCTTTGATGTTGTTTGAAGAAAGTATTGGTGATCATCAGTTCATTCTCTATGATAAACTCAACAAGTCTATCTCCTCTCCCATTTCTTTCATAGTCCATATTTCCAGATATTGCCATTTTCTTCATCATTTTGACAACTGCCAACTTTTGCATTGAAATCGCCCATCAGTACTACCATGTCTCTCCTGTTTACCTCGTCAACTGTTCGTTGCAGTGTATCATAAAACGTTTCTATTACATCGTCGTCTGCAGTGCTCGTTGGTGCATAAATTTGAATACATGTTATATTCGTGGGTTTTGCCCGTATTCGTATGGTAATAATTCTGTCATTGACCGGATTTTATCCTAATAGTGCATTTTCAGTTTTCTTTGACAGATAGAATGCAACACCACTCATCCCTGACTTAGTTGCTCCTGAGTATATAAACTTTCCTCCTGAATCCGGACGAAAGTGTCCTTGTCCGGCCAACCTGTGTTCCGCAATCCCTAAAATATCTACTCCATATCTTTCTGCTTCCGATGTTACCATTTGTAGTGTTCCATGACTCGTTTTTCTAATGTTCCATGTTGCCACACGGATTTTCCCTTTTATTAGCTTTTTGTTGCTGGTTTTACCTCCCGCACAGTCGGGCATATTACCGTCATCAGCTCTGGCGTTACTTCCAACATCTCCAAGCTCTTCCCCAGTATGTGTCGTCCTATCCAGCCTGGGGTGCTCACCACTAGGACCTCTCTTATTGTCTGTATTCTCCATCAAGGTTTCTTGGGCTAATACAGCGGTAGTTGCCCATTGCTTTCCGCTGGTTTGTGTATGGTTAACTCCATTATTCCTTGACTAAAAAGTCTTGCACTGCAGGACAGCGGGTTACCGGTCCTTCCACATGCGTCTTGGTAGGTACCTTGCAGCCTGGTGAAAGGCTGTTGCTGTTTCGCATTTGTAGCCGGGGGTGTAGCCAATCGACTGGCCGCCTACTCCTCCGAGACAGTCTTTGTGTACTGAGGGCAGACGTCCCTCGACTCAATAGGCATTAGCCTACAAGCCATACTCATGTAGTTTTGCTGGTCAGCCGAGACCATTGCCCGGGGTGAGGCCACTGCCGTACACTAGCAGTTCCTAGGAGCCATACATGAGCTAGACAGACTGTGGGAACCAGTGGTTAGAGCCTCCACAGAAGTGGAGCGGCTGCTCATCACCAAAGGGACTATCCCTCCAGGTTCTACTCTACACCCCAATATATAGTACTAGCTAAAAAACTTTTTTTGACATTATTTTACGGTTACAATACATTTTTCACGAGAATGGCCCATATGTAGCAAATAATGCAGCAATGTGTTTAGACGTCAATTGATTGAGCGATCGTTTGTTCTCTAGATGCCTGACTCTGAGGTAGTGATGCAACGTAACAGCAGTACAGTGTCGTTTGGTCGGAGTGACTCCACTGGCTCCAATGTTGCCTCCTTCTACTTGCCGACCTACAGACCCCTCATAGACAGGATCAACGATAGACTCAATGCCAAGACCAGGTTCTTCTCACTCGAGTTCTTTCCCGCCAAGACGCCAAGTGGAGCTGTCAGTTTACTCTCAAGGTAAGACTGCTTTATGTGTCTTCCTGCAAAACTGCAGTATTATTCTACCTTTGTAAGGTTGAGTTCTAGACTGGTTAGATATTTGTCTTTTGGGGTTCCCAACTGAAGATTAATATTTCTCACATGTAAAACAATGTTTTGAGTAAGTTGGAATATGTTTCCATACGGCAAGAGCATATCTACCCGGTACCTTTCAAAAGTAAGCATACTTACTGTGCCCCTCTGAATGTTGCATTTATCTTATGGGTATTATTACATTTATCTGTGGGTATTTATTTTCCTAAATGTGTGTTTAACATTAAATTTGAAAACCTCTGTTATTAAAAAAAAGCTTAATGTATTCAGATAGTTGCTGCAGTCGATGGTACTGACCTTTGTAGAGTAAACAAGGAATGCAGGTAGCAAGTTAGCCTGTTAGACCCAGTTTAAATGGCTTAGTGAATCATACACCTGGTGGCCACAGGTCATATTCTCTGTCAACTTGCTCATTGACATTTCTACTTGTATTACATTGTTCACTTTTTGTATTGATGTACATAATTTTCATGCATATTCAGGACTGTGTTTACTAAACATTACACATTTGAAAATACAGTGAGAGATGTTGTTGATCTGTAAAGTTATTGGTACAAATGACGAATAATTATAGACAGATCTTTGGTGTATTCAATAACATTTCAATGATGATGTCAGTTTCATACTTTTATGAGAGTGCTTTCCATTGTTTCAATTTTTTAAGAAAGGTAATTACTCAATGGCGTATGGAGTATGTAGATCAAAGCACGTTTCTGGTTATTAACTTAATAAAGACTGACAAATCATCAAGTGGCACAGTCCATTCTGGTGCCATGTGATAGCTTTTGGTCATGCAATGAACTCTGCCCTACTTGATCTTTTTACCTTGATACTTGACTAATGGAGAATGGATATTATTATACAGTCTTCTCTGCGGAATGTGAGTGGGTCATGTATATTACTATTATATATGAATACGCCAACTTTGGGGGCAGTATCTCCTTCACGGTGCAGTCGACCACTCCACTCTTTCTGTATAATGTATTATTATGGAGCACAGCAATGCAATGGCTAGAGCTTTGGACTCTCAATCTAGAGAACCCGGGTTCGAATCTTGTACTGCAGTGTTGAACCTTGGGCAAGTTTGTTCACTCTACATTTCTCCGGTTCATTCAGCTGTATGAATGAGTACCTGGCTATAGACAGTGGTGGATATTTGTGTACGAAGAGTCTTCGCGCATTAATTGCAGCATGGCTGAAAGCTTCCCAGAGAAGTGGAGATGGGGTTCAACTGACTGAACAGGTCTGCCAGGGAGTAAAATGTAAAGCGCTTTGAGCAGTCCTGAGGACTGGATACTGTGTTATATAAGAACTTCCCTTTACTTTTACTTTTAATAATTTTAATAAAGTCATGTCTTAGTAATAAAAATGAGTAAAGTTATGCATGTGTTTGTCAGAATCGACCGACTGAGCCAAGGGCAGCCCCTGTTCTGTGACATCACGTGGCATGCAGCGGGTGACTCGGGCTCCGACAAGCCCACAAGTACGATGACGATCGCCAGCGCAATGTTGAACTACTGCGGTGTGGAGACCATGCTTCACATCACATGCTGCCAGCTGTCTAAGGATGAAATCACAACTCACCTGAACAGGGCCAAGGAACTCGGCATCAAAAATATCCTTGCTTTGCGTGGAGGTGTGTTTAATAGGATGTTCTTAACAGTAGTAGCAATGTGTTGTAGATGTACTCTGCCCACCAGATTGTGTTTAATAGTCCTGAAACATTGTTTGCAGTTTGAATGTTGCGCCATGAATAGTATCTTTAATATTTGTTTATAAATGAACAAATGTACAATAATATTAAACATTAATATATTTTTTATCAAAAATATTACTCTTAGTTCACAACTTATCATATTATTTTTTAGAATATAAAAAAAAATTCAGTTGAACCCCACTTTACTGTCACCTCAGTTAATACAGCCACCTCACAATTAAGGTCACCCAGTAATACAGCCACCTCACAATTAAGGTCACCCTCAGACAATGCCATGTTGTAGCTGTAACAGTGAAATGTAGGAAGTGAGTGCCACTGATACGGTCACCTCACTATTCCAGTCACGTCACTCAGTGTGTCTATTTGTGTAATGTGCCGTGACATCGTGTGGCTGTGTCACAGATGCGCCAGCCAACTGTAGTGAGTGGCAGATGCCAGCGAACGGCTTCCGCTACGCCACGGATCTCGTCAGACACATCCGTGAGGTGTTTGGTGACCACTTTGTCATCTGCGTCGCAGGTTTGTTCACCTTTTATTCTCGTAATTTATTGTAACTATCATTTTGCTCTTGTTTGCTAGTGTTTATTTGTTACATAATTAATATATTGTATGTATTGGTGACTGATAAAACATTTGATAATGTGTCTATGAGTCTGTGCTAATTGATGGAGTCAGAATCATAATTATAAACATTACCTGAGTCAAGCTTTGCTGTTCCAACAATCTTTACATATGAATAATATTTATTTACATATATAAATTTTCTTGCTTAAACTACTTTGACCCATGTTTTTGTTGCAAATAAAAAAATTGGGTCCAGTATGTTAACAAAGTAATACAGTTAACTAAATTTCATACAAGAATTTTTTGCATTCCATAATTTTTGAGGAAATTCCACATGTCAGGTTGTTTCGATGTCCATCACACGAGGAAGAATGCAGCTGTGTTTGCACAAACCATTGATATGCCTTATGTAAAGGTTCCCAATATATCAGACACCATTGTATTGACACATTGGAATGTGCTGCTCCTTCAAACATGCAACATGTCTTCATAACGTAGAAAGTAGAAAATACTAACAATGTTAAAAACACAACATTTGTTTAAAAAATAATCAAAGTTACTGTATATTATTTATTCACTGTTAGATACAATTAAAAGTTCCATGTGTCATCATGGTGATTGATTATTTAATAATGTAACCATGAACATTGGTATTAAAACTTGGTTTTCTTTCCTTGCACCCGTTCATGTGAAGCGCAGACAATTGCTTTCTTCTGCGAACTGTTGAGTGTTTACTCCACCTCGTTAAGAAGGGCATGATGTTGCACGAAAATTTCCTTGATTTTCGTTACTTTTGCCGGAGTGAAGCCAGCATTCCTTATGTCCTCATTTGATTTTTCTGACTCGATTTTTCAGCAGTTTCTCCTTGTCTGTCGCTACTATCTGCACCAGCATGGTTGGTGTTCTTTAATCTGTTTAGACAGCATCAATAATGTACATACATAAATAAATAGTTATTAGTCTCATTGAACTAGAACATGTCATGCCTGACTTTTAACAGGTATATAATAAATTAGTATTTTCAGTGTTTTAACAGAACTGAGTTGAATATTTTCCAGTGCAACATGTAGGGATGTGCTAATACTGCAGGCTATCCAACTGGTCACCCCGGGTGTCCGAGCTACAAGGAAGACCTGGTCCACTTAAAGGAGAAGGTGGACGCTGGAGCGGACATCATCATCACCCAGCTCTTCTTCCAAGCCCCAGTCTTCCTCAAGTTTGTGCGCGACTGTCGCTCCATTGGCATCACCGTGCCAATCCTGCCCGGCATCATGCCAATCCAGGTATGATGGTGACACATACTAGGGTGTTGTGCTGAGGAGTGCGTGCTACTACCAGGCATACCAACACATCTTGTTTGAGATTCACAAGCCTGTAGATGTTTGACTTGGTAAAGGCGATTATACAATATTATGAAAAAAATATGTGTGTAAGAAATTGTAAATCAGAGCATGCATTGTTGGTAGGCCTGGTCATGGACAGCTTGGTGGTCTGTGGTGATAGTTATAATAATTGTAGCACTGTAGCAGTAGCAGTCTCGGGGCAGAGGTCATCTCTTGGTAAACTGAAAGGAAAAGCCATGACATACTTAGGTGGTATGTGAATAAACGTAAAGTCTGTCAAGCTGCGATTTTGACTTCTACATGCTACGGAGACCTGCGTGGAAAGATCACATCTTGAATGAGGAAGACTGTGCTAGTGTCCAAAGGATCACACTAGAATGCCAACTGTTCAGGGTTGTTCATGTATTGCTAGTGTCCAAAGGATCACATTGGAATGCCAACTGTTCAGGGTTGTTCATGTATTGCTAGTGTCCAAAGGATCACACTGGAATGCCAACTGTTCAGGGTTGGTCATGTATTGGTAGTGTCCAAAGGATCACGCTGGAATGCCAACTGTTCAGGGTTGGTCATGTATTGCTAGTGTCCAAAGGATCACACTGGAATGCCAACTGTTCAGGGTTGGTCATGTATTGCTAGTGTCCAAAGGATCACACTGGAATGCCAACTGTTCAGGGTTGGTCATGTATTGCATATGGATGATGGTTATGTCCCAAATGCCATGTTTTATTGCAAGGGACGGCTGAAACTGTGGTGTAAAGAATGGGGCACAGTGGTCGAGTAGCATCTAACTGAGGAAAGAAAGGTTTGATTCCACTTTCCGCCATGTAACAAATCTATTCATCACACTTTGTCAATATCTTTTGGAAGAGACTAATAGCTATTGGTCCTTTCTGTGAGGGTCCATGCCAAGGAAGTAAAACATCCAACACAGGAACATGGAATAAACTGTTGTGGACAGTGGTGGTCTCTGTGTTTAGCCCAACACATGAGTGTTTGGTGAGAATGCACATAGCTTGAAGAGACTCGACACAAGAATAAGAGAGTGGCACAAGCTGGAATGGAGGAAGGAGAAAGATGCTACAAGACAAACATTGGCAGCAGTTGATGGACCACAAGGAGAGACTGGAGACTGGCTTATTATGGCAGCAGTTGATGGACCACAAGGAGAGACTGGAGACTGGCTTATTGTGGCAGCAGTTGATGGACCACAAGGAGAGACTGGAGACTGGCTTATTGTGGCAGCAGTTGATGGACCACAAGGAGAGACTGGAGACTGGCTTATTGTGGCAGCAGTTGATGGACCACAAGGAGAGACTGGAGACTGGCTTATTGTGGCAGCAGTTGATGGACCACAAGGAGAGACTGGAGACTGGCTTATTATGGTGGATCTCACTGGTGTCAGACAATCAAACCAGGGACATGAATTGGAGTAGAAAAATGTGATCAAAAGCAAGAGGTTAAGACAAACATGAGCAGGAAATGGAGATACCTCAGATTGGTGTCTGTTGAAGGGCTGTGTGTGAGGTCAGTCTGGCTCACACCACAGATGGAAGCTTGCTGATGACTATCCTTTCTCTTATCCAGTCGTGTTCGTTTGCGGCCGACTGCCATATTGAGGCTGTAGAAACTAAAAAGCCACTTGGCGTTTGTTCCAGATTGCCTCGGCCTTGTGTGAGGTCAGGGGCAGGGTTGCGATGTTTTGCCGCAAGAGGTAAGGGGGTACTATGGTATTTCAAAATAGAATGATTTATTTCAGATAAAAAGTTATATACAAATATGCATTAAAACATAAATAAAGGGATGTAAAATTACTATGTACAAAAAAATTAAAGGGAGTTTTTCTGTTCGTTTTTATCATAAAATCATGTTATGCAGTATAAACTATACTTATTCTAAGATACTGACTGCCCAACTGTGCTTTAATTTGTTGTTGAAATTAAGTGTTTAGGAAAGAAACAGTTTGTATACATGGCAACGTGTCGCTTTTGAAGGCGTGGCCTTGGGTCTGAAGCCATTATTGACATTAGAAACTCTGCTCAGAAGCTCTGCTCCTGTCAGCTATTTTGGTAAACAATGACTGTTGAATTCAAAAGTTGTTTCTGTTTTGTTGAAATGTAATGATGATTTTACAATAAAAATGAATGGAGACCTCCCATTAAGGTAAAAACAAACACAGTAATTGGCTGTATAAATGGAATGTAAAATCATCATTGTGCATAAAAGACAACCATAAAAAGTAATATTAAATTGAACATGTCAGTGGGATGTAAAATCAGCAATGTAGACAATACTGTTGTTTTGCTGATGTGGGGCCAGTAGAAATATTTGTACTACAGTTCAATGGTGTCTACATGTTATTACATGTTATTACATGGATTCTTAAACTGTAACTGGTCTTTTGGAATAAAGCATCACAGTTGTTTATAAATATACTACTCAAACTATCCCTTCTATTAAACCGTAAGATCTGCTTATGTGTACTTTTGTGGCCAACTTTAACTTTGAGATGAGTACCAAGAATTCGGAACAGTAAATGGTACAAGACTGTGTGTGAAATAGATGCAGTTTATCACTGGTGAAACAGTTATGACATGTTTGGATGGTACTGTCCCTGATCCTTTGTCAACTGTGCCTGTAGAGCTGGATTATGTCACAACACCTCAGCAATGTGTGTATTTCAAACCTACTGGCAGGTTTACAAAGTTTACAGAGTAGTTTGTTAGTAGTAAGATGTGTAGGAGGATATTACTTTACATTGATTAAAGCTGCATTTCACAAATCAGGTTTGTTGACATAAAGATTTAAAATTCATATAATAAATAATTGATATGATGTATTTACAATGTTTAAATACAAATAAAATGAGTCTAAAATAAGAAAAAAATAGAATAAAGAAGCCACTTTAATGTGTGATCTTGTCATTTTATGATACTTGTTACACTTTAGGGTTACTAAATACCTTTGCTGTGTTCAGCAATGTTTGTTGAATGTCTGAGATTCTCTGTTTTATTTACAGATTGTTTTATAAAATGTGGGCACTCATTTGATCAACATTTCTAGTTTCTTGAGTTCTAATCCTACACACATTCATGCCCACCTCTTCACGCAAGCAATCTTAGTTAAACCACTAAAAAGTTTGATTACAAAAATTTGTAAGTGTTGATTTTGGCGTTAATGATTCAGACAGTATATTATTCATCTCATTATATTTTAAATTAGAAAAAGCCACATTTATTTTCCCAATCATTTGATATATCTTGTGTGGGTTTCTTTGTAGGTGGAATGAGGAAACTATGTTGAGTGTTTGATGTTGCTTGCAGCATCATTTAAAGACTGCTATGTCTGCTGCATTTGTTGCCGGGTCTGTAGTGACAAGCACATTTTGTTTTTAACATCTTTTGTAGGGTTACCAATCAATCTGCCGCATTGCCAAGATGTCGAATCTCGTCATTCCGCAAGAAATACTTGACGTTCTTGAGCCGATCCAGGGGAATGATGAAGCCGTGCGTAAGTACGGCATTGACATGGCGGTATCGATGTGTCGGGAACTGTTTGACAGTGACATCGTGTACGGACTTCACATGTACACTCTCAACCGCGAAGTCGCCACCATTGAGATCCTCAAGCAGCTGGGACTGTGGTCCGTCGACCCATGTCGCCCCCTGCCATGGAAGACCACAGCTAACCACAACCGCAGCAAGGAGGATGTCAGACCGATCTTCTGGAACCTGCGGCCGACGAGCTACGTGTATCGCACGCTGGAGTGGAACGACTTCCCCAATGGTCGCTGGGGAAAGTCGTCATCAGCGTCATTTGGTGATGTGAAGGACTACTACCTGTTCTACCTGCAGTCATCTGCCCCTAAGGAGGAATTGCTCCCAATGTGGGGGGAGAAGCTCGACTCGGAGCGCGACGTCTGGAAGGTGTTCGAGAAGTACATCACGGGGGAGCCACAGGAGAATGGGGTCAAGGTCAGTACATCGGGGGGACAGGAGAATGGGTCAAGGTCAATACATCGAGAAGCAGGAGAATGGGTACAAGGTCAGTACATCGGGGATGGGAGAACGGGGTCAAGGTCAGTACATCGAGGTTCAGGAGAACAGGGTCAATGTCAATACACTGGGAGACAGGATAATGGGGTCAAGGTCAGTACATTGGGGGACAAGAGAATGGGGTCAAGGTCAGTACATCGAAGGGCACAGGAGAACACAGTGTGGGTCAGTACATTGGGTGAGCCACATAGGAATGGGGTCAAGGTCAGTATATTATATGGAACCAAAGGAGAAAGGGGTCAAGGTTAATGTATTACTCAATCTGTTTGATTATAAAATAATGTGGCAATAATTTTTTTTATTATTGCCCATGAGAGTGTTTGTGTCAGGTGAAGTTGTTGCCATGGAATGACATGAGAGGGTGTTTGTATCAGTTGAAGCTGTTGCCGTGGAATGACATGAGAGAGTGTTTGTGTCAGGTGAAGTTGTTGCCATGGAATGACATGAGAGGGTGTTTGTATCAGTTGAAGCTGTTGCCGTGGAATGACATGAGAGGGTGTTTGTATCAGTTGAAGCTGTTGCCGTGGAATGACATGAGAGAGTGTTTGTGTCAGGTGAAGTTGTTGCCGTGGAATGACATGAGAGGGTGTTTGTATCAGTTGAAGTTGTTGCCGTGGAATGACATGAGAGGGTGTTTGTATCAGTTGAAGCTGTTGCCGTGGAATGACATGAGAGAGTGTTTGTGTCAGGTGAAGTTGTTGCCGTGGAATGACATGAGAGGGTGTTTGTATCAGTTGAAGTTGTTGCCGTGGAATGACATGAGAGAGTGTTTGTGTCAGGTGAAGTTGTTGCCATGGAATGACATGAGAGGGTGTTTGTATCAGTTGAAGCTGTTGCCGTGGAATGACATGAGAGAGTGTTTGTATCAGGTGAAGTTGTTGCCATGGAATGACATGAGAGATTGTTTGCATCAGGTGAAGCTGTTACCGTGGAATCACATGAGAGAGTGTTTGTATCAGGTGAAGTTGTTGCAGTGGAATGACATGAGAGAGTGTTTGTATCAGGTGAAGTTGTTGCCGTGGAATGACATGAGAGTGTTTGTATCAGGTGAAGTTGTTGCCATGGAATGACATACGAGAGTGTTTATGTCAGGTGAAGCTGTTGCCGTGGAATGACATGAGAGGGTGTTTGTATCAGGTGAAGTTGTTGCCGTGGAATGACATGAGAGAGTGTTTGTATCAGGTGAAGTTGTTGCAGTGGAATGACATGAGAGAGTGTTTGTATCAGGTGAAGTTGTTGCCGTGGAATGACATGAGAGTGTTTGTATCAGGTGAAGTTGTTGCCGTGGAATGACATACGAGAGTGTTTATGTCAGGTGAAGCTGTTGCCGTGGAATGACATGAGAGGGTGTTTGTATCAGGTGAAGTTGTTGCCGTGGAATGACATGAGAGAGTGTTTGTATCAGGTGAAGTTGTTGCCGTGGAATGACATGAGAGTGTTTGTATCAGGTGAAGTTGTTGCCGTGGAATGACATGAGAGTGTTTGTATCAGGTGAAGTTGTTGCCGTGGAATGACATGAGAGTGTTTGTATCAGGTGAAGTTGTTGCCGTGGAATGACATACGAGAGTGTTTATGTCAGGTGAAGCTGTTGCCGTGGAATGACATGAGAGGGTGTTTGTATCAGGTGAAGTTGTTGCCGTGGAATGACATGAGAGAGTGTGTCAGGTGAAGTTGTTGCCGTGGAATGACATGAGAGTGTTTGTGTCAGGTGAAGTTGTTGCCATGAAATGATATGAGAGTGTTTGTGTCAGGTGAAGTTGTTGCCGTAGAATGACATGAGAGAGTGTTTGTGTCAGGTGAAGTTGTTGCCGTGGAATGACATGAGAGTGTTTGTGTCAGGTGAAGTTGTTGCCATGGAATGACATGAGAGAGTGTTTGTGTCAGGTGAAGTTGTTGCCATGAAATGATATGAGAGTGTTTGTGTCAGGTGAAGTTGTTGCCGTGGAATGACATGAGAGTGTTTGTGTCAGGTGAAGTTGTTGCCGTGGAATGACATGAGAGAGTGTTTGTGTCAGGTGAAGTTGTTGCCATGGAATGGCATGAGAGAGTGTTTGTATCAGGTGAAGTTGTTGCCGTGGAATGACATGAGAGTGTTTGTATCAGGTGAAGTTGTTGCCGTGGAATGACATGAGAGAGTGTTTGTATCAGGTGAAGTTGTTGCCATGGAATGACATGAGAGAGTGTTTGTATCAGGTGAAGTTGTTGCCGTGGAATGACATGAGAGAGTGTTTGTATCAGGTGAAGTTGTTGCCGTGGAATGACATGAGAGAGTGTTTGTATCAGGTGAAGTTGTTGCCGTGGAATGACATGAGAGAGTGTTTGTATCAGGTGAAGTTGTTGCCGTGGAATGACATGAGAGAGTGTTTGTATCAGGTGAAGTTGTTGCCGTGGAATGACATGAGAGAGTGTTTGTATCAGGTGAAGTTGTTGCCGTGGAATGACATGCCCCTGGCAAAGGAGACGCAGGTGAAGTTGTTGCTGGCGCAAGGTGAGTTGAGGTGGATGGGAAGTGAACCGACAGGGCGTCCTCACCACCAACTCACAGCCCCGCATCAACGGTCTTCCCTCCACTGACTCCGTCGTTGGCTGGGGGCAGCCCGGCGGCTACATCTACCAGAAGGTACTCACCGTTTGCTCCTGCTCCTCTTAATCCTGCTCTTACTCTTGCTCCTGCTCTTACACCTGCTCATACATCTGCTCCTGCAACTCTTACTTCTGCTTCTGCTTTTACTTCTGCTCCTGATCTTACTTCTGCTCATACTCCTGCTCTTACTTCTGCTCCTGATCTTACTTGTGCTCATACTCCTGCTCTTACTTCTGCTCCTGATCTTACTTGTGCTCATACTCCTGCTCTTACTTCTGCTCCTGATCTTACTTGTGCTCATACTCCTGCTCTTACTTCTGCTCCTGCAACTCTTCCTATGCATCTGATAACATGACCTTTCTGATAATTTCCACGACCAATCTTATGATGTGAAAAGTGCCTCTTCAATTAAATTTTTTTACTTGTCTCATTTCAAATTCATTTTGCGAAAAACCCAAAGTACTTAGTATAAAATAGATAAGTTAGTGAGAAGTGTACAAGACTAAACATGTCCAGTAACACTCTGGACACTGGTCGCTAGCAATCTTATGGGTCATCCAATCCCGACGTATCGTTTCAAAGCATACACTATTATTCTCGCATACAAATGGTTTCCTGGTAATCATTCCAAAACAACCAATAAGTGGACCTACAGTTGTTAATTTTTGCTGTTCTATATACTTCCGAATGATGTTAGCTGATCTTCCGATTGCGGTGCCACTTTCTAATTTCAGACATGTGTACTTGATCAGTTCTTGATTTCATGCTGTAATCTTCTCCCACTTTTAAAAAGATTTAACAAGATTGCCAGCCAGAGGCTTATGGGTAGCCACTACCCGAAAACGGCCATAGTCTGTATCTCTGTTAGTAATTAACATATCTTAACCAAATTTGGGGTGCTATTTAGAAGTATGAATAGTACATGATGTGTGGAATTTGGACTCATTTGCATGTGTATTGCCATGGAAATAACTGTTTGTAGTGAGACGGGGGGGGGGGGTCCGACCACGAAATTATTCCAAGCAACATAACGTATGTGTGATTGTGCAATTGCCAAGAATCATTTGCTGGAATGTTCATTTCTCAGATAAGGTAGTTTTGGTATAAGATATCTGATTTCTATGACCGCTATGAGATGGGATGTCTGGTTAGAATGTTTTCTCCCAACGACTTGGCTGACTGGATCATGACTGCCAACTCTCAATATTGAGCTACACTGTTCAAAACAGTCTTATCTGACAGGTTATATATGTGGGAACAACTACATTGTGTAGTTTTTCGGAAATAATTTTCATAAACTTGACAAATATCCAAAAATGACATTTTGAGAAAACGACAAAAAACTAAAACGTAATGTTTAACACAGAAAGTATAATAGAAAATCATCACTTAAATGTATAACATTGAATGTAACTATGTACTGGAGCTATGCAAGGAACAAACACAACTATTGGCAAGACATTTTTATTTTAGCCACAACTGCTTCATGGGTAGTGTTCGAGTTTGTGTGCACTGTCTACCAGGCACAAGGGTTGTACAGGTGACCCTCCTTCTCCGACAGTTTCGCCTCGGCCTGTAGCTTGAGCAGAGATCTTCTCTTTCTGCTTGATTTACTCTCAAGCTTGGCTGCTGTATCTGACTTGCGCAGCCGAGTCTTGTCCATCTTGCCTGCCAGCTCTAATAACTGGCTACTCGGGCCAGGGCACAATGGCCGCTGTTACATCGACCAGGACTTGTGCGCCCTTGTTGAACTGCACGATACCCATGGCAACAGCAATCTCCACTGTCTTCCTGGTGCTGAAGACTGCCTTTGGTGCTCTCCTCCAAATAACTGAATGTAATGACTCATTCGCATTGGAGGTGCCAAGCGACATGCATTGCTCCAACAAGTCAGGTTTTGTTAAACGCTCAAAGAGAGGTACCAGACTCTCAGATGCATCTTTCGGAAGGGGTGGGTCATGCTTGCCTTCCTTCCTCTTCTGTTCAGGGCCCACCCCTTCGTCTGTGGCTTGCTGGAAGAAGCACCACTCCGGATCACAATGAGAGTGGTGAGGATCCTCGGCTGTTGACACGCTATGAAAGAAGATCGCCCAGATCGTGTGTCGTGTCGCTTCGACATCTGGCGCGTTCTTGACGATGGCGTTTCTGTAATACTGCGACCACTTCTTCATTCTCACAGCTGTCAACTTTCCTTTTTCGCTGAGGCTGGTGGTCACTGATGTTGTGGCTGTCTGCTTGGCCTTGATGCGGGCTTCTTTTGCGTGGGCGGTCGACTCTTTGAGCACATTTTCGAGTCCTTTGAACATGCGCTTGCTCATGTGGTTGATGCATTCTTGTTTCTCTACAGCCACATGAGCGCCATATGGCTGCATAGTGTTCAGTGCCGATATGACAGCAGCATCACCATCGCCCAGGATGGAGGTGTACTGGGCATCCATCAGGTCCACTGACCTTCCCCACATGATCTTGGCAGCCTCAGTCTCCATTGCACCACTGGAGCCAGTGTGGTTCACGTCACATTGGTCTTGGTGCAACTGCTGCCACTGTTCTTTCTCATCTCCCTTCAGCTTCTTCCCCACAAGCTCACACTCTACACAGTACTTGGATCGGATGGTGTAGTCAATGACCAGTCCCGCTAACATCTCGATCACAAATCCCACACCAAATGGGGAATGGAAACCTCTGGTTTTCCAAGAGCCATCATAGCTGACAGCCAGCTTCAATGGCCCGTCGTGTTCACCGTAGACGTCCCTGTGCACGCGGTGAACTATGCTGTGTGCCTCCAGCATTGTATTGTAGGCCGTCCCATACACAAGTTTCTGCTGGATCGTGTCGGAGATCCTGCTGAACGTCTTATGATGAATGCCACCCTTGACATTCATCAGTGTCGTCAGCCTCTCCAAGCCGGTCTGGTTGATGCCACCCTCACGAGCTGCCAGCACAGCAAGGCGGTTGATCGTGTAGGGCTGTCGTGTCGGGTTGTCACTCATTGGTAGCTGTGGTGACGAGAACTCGCTGGACAGCGTCGCGTTGCAGCTGTCACATGCCAGTAGTAGGTGTACAGCATATCCTCTCATGTCGGTTGACGTCACACGTAGCTTTGCCTGACTGCACTGTGGACACTCAAGCGGCTTCAGCAGATTGTTCAGCTTGTCCATGTGTAGTATAACGAAGTGGCCATCCGAGTCGGACGTGGATGCAGTCTCAGAAGTGTCACGTTGTGGAGACAGCAACATAATCTTTCGCCGACTGGCAGACGTGGACTGCAAATCAGTCAAAGACACCGATGCCTCTTCAACTGGCACTGAAACAGTGAAAGCAGACTATTATAAAATGCACACATGCTTATATATCACTAGATAGTACAACTACCACTGTCACTGGTTACATTCACTAGTACTAGTAGTAAACAGTAGACTGAGTAGTCAGACTAATGTCTAATCTAGAAAATCTGAGTTCAGTTGCCTAACAGTTTGTGAACCAAAATGCTCCAAGAAGCATATTTTATTAAAATAATCAAAGGTATAATAATGTCACATAGTAACAGATGTTATTATAATAATATAACTCGCCCACTTATTGTTAAATGCTAAGCTATGAGGCCTACGTCATTCGGATCATTTCTTTGTCTTCGTGGTCTTCCCAAGCAGTCATGATCGCCATTGTTTACATCGTCCATTTACGGTAATTTTAAGATGATAAACTAAGATATTCTTTGCTACGATTGTGCAAAGTATATTTACAAACCTGTCTGACGTGGTCTTCCTGCTCCAGACTTATTCTTGTGTCTCTTTTTTTGCCAAATGCGGTCATCGTTACTCGTTTTCTCTTACTCGACTCCATCTTGTTTACTATTCTGCGCGTCCCCGGAAGCCGCGCTGATTGGTTGATGATGCGGTCATCCATACACCGCGTGCGCTCATTGGATGTTTCGTCTACGCGATATTATAATGAGCCAGAAATAGCGTAACCTGCCCTTATTTGGTCAACGGTCGCATAAATTTAATTCCAGATAGAGGCGTAGTATTATAGTCTAGGTTAACTAGGATGCTATATCCAGGAAGCAGGTAAACTTCCGGACAAGACGATATCAAATATGGCGGATTTTATAGTCGGCATGTGCCTGGAATCGAACGATCTTTTTGGAGATTATTGGACATTTAAAAATGGCTGCGAGACTCATTTCGGTTCTAGAAGAAAGAGGGGCATGTCACAAAGTGTACTAATATAGGTATTTATTGTTCAAATATTGGAAAATGCTTTTACATGAAGGTGTATGATATGTCAATCTATCGGAAAATGACAGCATCTCAAAACCGACTTTTTGGTCATATTTCGGGGCGCGGCTACCCTTAAACTCTAGATGGCAGGTGGACAAGAAAACCTTTTGGCTTATTGAGAGTCCAACCATTTTTATATACGAGTATCCCGCCCTTCTGAGGTACGTGTCAATTTTATGTTTAAACATATTCGCACTACTAGCACCCACACAATATCAGATAATCTGTTCCAATCATTTACAGTCCTTTGTGAAAATGAGAACTTTCTTATATATAATCTACACTGCTCTTTTACTAATGTAACTTCATGTCCTCTAGTCCTTCTATCTTCCTTAACTGAGAAAAAATATTTATATCAATATTTTCATAACCATTAAATATTTTAGAAACTTCTAACTGATCTGTCAATCTCCTGGTCTCTAATGTTGTCAAACCACATTCTTTTAGGTGTATTTCGTAACTAAGATCTCTCAGTTTTGGTATCATTTTAGTCACTCTCCTCTGTACTCTTTCTAGCATATCTATGTCCTTCCTGCAATATGGCCTCCACGCTTGTATACAATATTCTAAATGAGGTCTTACTATTGTTTTGTACAGCAGTATTATTAGTCTTTATATGCTATATTTCACCTAATTAATCCAAGGATTTTATTTCCCTTTGAAGCTGCAATTCCATACTGCTCTGAAATCTTCATATCAGCACTAATGGTTAACCCGTTGTCTTCTGTCAATCAGCCATTTTTCTATCCAGTTAATTATAACATTTCCTATTCCATGGGCCTTTAGTATAAGCAGTTAGCTTTGATGTGGCACTTTGTCGAAAGCTTTTCTCATGTTGAGATGGGTTTATCAAGTTATGTTATATAAGAAATTTGTTCTACAATTTCCAATAGTAGTTTGGACAGAATCCCATCCACTCCAGGTGATTTATTATCCTTCATAGCCTTTATTTTCTTAGATACCATTTCTGGGGTTACAATTAATTGTCCTAAATAGTCTGATTCCGCCCCCTTAAACTTAGCCTCTAGTACTGGCAGTGAACTAATATCTTCCCTGATAAACACCAAACTAAAAGACATAGATATGCTAGAAAGAGTACAGAGGAGAGCGACTAAAATGATACCAAAACTGAGGGATTTTAGTTATGAAATTCACCTAAAAGAATGTGGTTTAACAACACTAGAGACCAGGAGATTAAGAGGAGATCAGATAGAAGTGTTTAACCCTCTCAAGGCCAGATTAATGAAAATATGTGCCTGTTATTGAATCCTATTAAATCGAGAGAATGTGCTGTGAGTGAATTATGTGATATACTCGGGTTGTATGAATGCAAATAAATAATTTTTGATCCGATTCAAATAACATTTTCACTACATCTGAAGAACTAATTCCTGGTGTAACTAGCCAAGTATGTGACATATATGTCAATTTATTACCCAAATATGAATTGCTAAAGTTTGACAAAAATAAAATACTTAAATAATTTTCAACAATTCATTTTTAGTCCTTTGGCCGAAGGTCCAAGGGACTATTGCCATCACTCTGCGTCCGCCATCCGGCGTTAGCTGCCATATCTCAGAAACCGTTCAGCAACTTTTTCTCTACTTTTGCATAGACATATCTTGGGGCACTGCCACTATGCACGAGAAATCTGTATTTGATTGAATCATTTTAAGGGCTCCCTAGGGCCTCCAAGGACTCCAAAACTGGTAAAAATGTAACATTTGGCCTATTTTTTCAAAAACTGTTCAGCAACTTTTTTTCTAATTTTGCATAGATGTATCTTAGGGTGCTGCCACTATATACAAGAAATCTGTATTTGATTGAATCATTCTAAGGGCCCCCAAAGTGCAAAAGGTTTACATTATCTAGTGATGTGGTTTTGAGAAGGGCCCTTGAGACCACCCCCCAACAGTCAATGTTGTGTAATGTGCCACAAAGTCAAAAGCTGTGACTAATCTCTACAGCCTAGGCCATTGAGACCTTGACTAATCTTTAATTGGTCACAGCACCCAGGCAGAGTAGACACACTTGACCCCTGTTAGACTGAACAGTTGCCTAACACTTATTAAACTGTATCTTCAAAACTATTGATTTTCTATAATTGCAAGTTGTGTTTATTTTGATGTTCATTTAATTATTATAAAATGGTGTGACTGTGGTGTCTATTGGTTAAAGATGTATTGTCTGTAGAACCTGTAGGTGACAAACATAGAAAATTTATATTCTGGACAACTATAGAGTGAAATATCCTACACTTTATTTATATCAAATGCATTCTACTGTTCTGTTTATGCTTGCCATGCCTTGTTTAGACATGGTACTGTATAAATCAATTGTATCAATATAGACTAATAATTACAGATTCACAATATAGTTGACACCTGAAACAACCAAATGTCAACCATTAGAAGAGTTGACATAGTTCCGCTATACACTATATATGTAAATTTCATCAGCTGCAATGTCAAGTCCGTTATAATTGTGACTATCAGTGTTCAAAATTATTCAGGTAAATAGCAAATAACAAAGGACACAAGTTTTCTCCTTGCCATACTTCTACACATGAGAAGAAGGCTGACACAGCCTGGCCCTCATTTATACATGATTTAGCATTTTTGTACATGTTGTATACAACTTTCAACACAATACCATTAATACCGCATGAAATTATCTTAGACCACAGGGAGGACCGGTCTACTAAATCAACTGCTTTCTTATAATCGATGAAGACACAATAAAGCCTTTTTGTGTCGAGACAAATACAATTCAACCAATACCCCTATTTGAACACTGCCTGTTCTTCACCTATTACATTCGCTTTGTTTAGGTATGTGGTCAATCTGGTGTTCTGAACAATCACTAAGGATTAATGAACACTTGTGCAGAATGTCACCCACTTAGCAGGTTTAATTGATCTATTCAGCAATGAGGACACTGCTTAGGCCTCACTCTGGACACTGTCACTCACAGTGTTGTGTATTGTCTTAGTTGGTGCATTGAGCTAATCTACTTGACCATGAATCAGTGGTGGCTCTGGTTGTGTATTACACCCAGCTGTGGAGCTAAGATTCTCTGCCTGCTATTGTTTGATGGAAGCTGTGACTAATCTGTAATTGGTCACTGGCAGTAGCTTGTGTCAACAGACAGCTTTAAGCCACTAGACCCCTGTTAAACTGGACAGTTGCCTGTAGGTTTTAAACTGTGTCCAAACAGTGAGTCTACCTTTTGCTCTCAGATAATCTGTCCTCTTAGTTTTACACATGAAGACATAATCTGCCATAACTTGATAAGTCTTTGTAGCAGCACATTTGTACTTCCAGTGTATCATTGCAACATAACATACATATTACATACTGTGTGCCACATTTGAATGTTGTGCATGTAATATTTCCATGTAATCCATTTGCATATATAATGTAAAACTTCATTTTCACTTTTTGATCCCTACCATGTTCAATGCTCCATAACTTTGCCAATTTTTGCAGCAGTTATACTTTTTGAAACCGTGTAAAGCACCCTACCAAACCTTTACAAGGATGTAAGAAAACAATGTTAAAATTTTTCCGAATTATCACTCATTTGGTCAGCCGGGGTCACATATAGACGTATTAGTCCAAAGGACTTCAGGGCCACTTGGCCCATTTTTTAAATATATTTTTCATTAATAATTAGCGGTTACATGCGTATGAAATGGAAAACTAATTAAATGTCTATGGTAAATAAAACTGAAATAATTTAAGTTTTTCAGAGCATGTATTTTCAAGATTTTATACAAAATGGTGTTCTTTGTGATCATAGCCGTCATCCCGTCTGAACTATTAAGTTGGTGTTATATTTAAAATACGTAATCATAGTGCAAAACATTCCCCTTCGATGGCAGCATTCGTTATAAACTCGATTCGAAAATCCCATCAAAGTCCGAATTACTGGAGTTCGACATAATAACAATGTCGAGAATTACATCAAAGGTAAAAACACCACCCGCTTCGTTGCGCGGCGGATTAATACTTCTTTACAACAAAATAGATTGCTCAAAAGTTAGCATTTAATCATAGAAATCGCCTGCGGACGCGTGTTTTGGAATAATTCCTGGGTGCTTCCATGTTTATGCCCACAGTAAATGTTCAACTTTAATCTCATTGGCTGAAAATCACCATTAAAATATTCACTGCGTGGCGTAAAAGAGGGACCGGAAATTGTGTGTCGCTGGGTTCAACTACAAAAGAGGGTTAAAATAATAAATGGTTATGAAAATATTGATAGAAATATTTTTTTCTCAGTTAAGAAAGATAGAAAGACTAGAGGACATGAAGTTACATTAGCAAAGGAGCAGTGTAGATTAGATATAACAAAGTTCTCATTTTCACAAAGGACTGTAAATGAATGGAACAGTTTATCTGCTGATTGTGTGGGTGCTAGTAGCGAGAATGTTTAAAAATAAAATCGACACATACCTCAGAAGGGCGGGATACACATAGATAAAATGGTTGGACTCTCAATAAGCCAACAGGCTTCCTTGTCCGCCTGCCACCTAGAGTTAATTCTCTGGGTGGCAATCTTGTTAAATCTTGTTAAAATACTAATTCAGGTCTTCTGCCATTAAGAATCCCTCTGATATTATATTTCCAGCACTATCTTCTAGAGGACCAGCCTTATCCTGAACGTTCTGTTTTCTCCGAACATATGCATGAAAACTCTTGTTGTCATGTTTTATATTACAAGCTAATTTTTGTTCATGGCTTCTCTTTGAATTTCTAGGTTAAGTGCTTCTTTATAAATGTTGTAGTCTTCATCGTTTCCAATGCATCTATATGACTCCACATCATTTGTTTGTAATCCGACTCCCTCATCTTCACACATCTACTCAACTAGCGCAATGATCACCATCCTCTTGCAGTTTCTATATGTTGGCTCCCATCCTCCCATTACTGGCAAAATTCATGAGAGAACAATCTGTTCTACCCTTGTCTGCTTTGACTTCCTGACTAACTGTCTGTATTTCTGGACTATTCCGGTTGTCCCCTCCCTGCATTATTTGTCCCTACATGTACTAGAATGGTCCCTCCCTTCCCAGGACCCATCACTTTCTCTACCCTTTCTGTTATATGCTCTATCTTGGGTCCTGGTAAGCAAACTACTATGTCTTCTCCTTCACTAAGCATCTTGTCTGCCTTTCTCATTAAAGAGTCACCCATGAATATTCTCATTTTTTTCCTCACCCCTTCTGTCACCGCCTCAGAGTAGCTTGTTCGTTTGTTTCCGTCTGTCTCGTTGCTGTCATCTCCCCCTGTCACCTTCACTCACCTTAACTCTTGTCTTGTTTCCCCCTGTTGTCACTTTCCCTCCTGTCACTTTCTTTGTACCTTTTCCTTCTGTCTCCTTCTTTGTCCTAATTCCTTCTGCCTCCTTCCGTCCTGTTAATGCTGTCTTCCCCCCTTCAACAGTCTTGTTGGCTTCTCCCTCCTTACCACCAGCCTCCTTGTCTCTGTTCTTACTGATCTCTCTAGTCTCACCATCAGGGTGGACCTTGTCCAAGTCACCCTTTCTCTCCTAACCACCAGCTTCCTTGTCTCTGTTCTTACTGATCTCTCTAGTCTCACCATCTTGGTGGACCTTGTCCAAGTCACCCTTTCTCTCCTTACTACCAGCCTCCTTGTCTCTGTTCTCACTGATCTCTTTAGTCACCATCTGGGTGGACCTTGTCCAAGTCACCCTTTCCTGTCATCATCACAATCAACTTCTTCAGCTCGTCTACTTCCGCCAGTAAACACTCCAACCTCTTACAACCTCGACACTCAAAATGAAAACTCTCCATCTGCATCTCCTTCCATGCATGCGCACACCCTGACTTTGCAAAGTCTACCCAATTATCGCCTTTTGAACATGTCTAGTCTTTATTTGCCATTTGCACGGCGCCATAGTTTTGTGTAGTTTACAGTTTATCCAAAGTAGAAATTAAGATATTAAAACTAAGATAGTCTTTAGAAAGACCATTTCCTGTATTCTACGGCACACTTTATGTTACAGCAGATTTTAATTACACAGCTGACTATCTGCCCTAACACAAACGCTAACGTTGCCGGTAGTGTCACTAGTGACCTGATTTAAATACCATCAGTCACAATACACGCAACCAACACAAAATTCACATTTACGGTACAAATCGTTCATTTGCAAAACTATGTCTTAAATACTGTTTACCAAACACAATTAACAACATTTCCCTTAGTGTGTCAGCTAAACTGTATACATACAGTTTACATGGTTTTTTAAACTACGCTAAGAACCATTTCATTCAAACTACAACAACACGTGCACAAACATTAACTGTTATGCCTGATTGTATACACGCAATCAACCACAATGAAGTCACCCTCACCCAAACACCATAAAATACTTTTACCCGAGTACCTCACCACATTCTATGAACATACGTCTTATAATAAAATAATCTATCCTGGTTTTTTCACTGACGATGTATCTTATTTTATGTTACTGCTTATGTCTTACATAATAGACAACATATTTTTTTAACAGAAACTGAACTATAATTATACTATGTGTGGCTCCCACGGAAGCGACTTCATTTCAAGTCTTAGTGGGAGTCTCCATCATCCTCATTGTACACCTTTTTTGTATTATAATATTATAATTTGTCATTGGATGTTATTGTTATTGGATGTACAGTTTGTATAAATAAATCCACTTCTGTTCTGTTATGGACTTTACGCTAGACTGCCTTAGTTATGATTGCTAATCAAAGTATCTAGCAGGTTCTGGCTTACTCGTATATTATCTGATGTAAGTAGTTTTATGTTTGTTACTTTATCTCCTATATATTCTATCACATAATCAGGTTTTTTCAATCTTGTTGAAGCCTAAGTTACCCTATTATCACTCATTAGCCTACAGTGTTCTAAAATACTACGTTATCTGACTAACTTTAAGTTACTCAATATATGCCTACCGCTACTTTATGAATAATATTAAGGCAAGAATAATAACAATAATAATGTTTTATTTCAGACAAAAGTCCATATATACATACAATACAAGTAAATAAAAAATAAGTAATAAATAACTAAAATACAAAGATATAGATGCACATGAAATAAAATAGATGGTTAATAAGATATATATAAAATGTGCTTTCAACTTTAAGTGTACAGTTGGGTAGTCCAATATTTAAACATAGGACTTCTAAAATGTATATCAGTATAAAAATAATTAACAAAAAGTGGATTTTCAGACCGTTCAAGACGACATAATAAACTATATATGGATGAACGCATACCTTCATTAAAAGATTTAACACAGTTTGTAGCAAACAAAACTTGCACTACAGCGTGATGACAAATTGTGTAAAATTCTAAAACTTGTTATAGACAACAGTAATATCTTTCAAACTCTGTTTTTAAATTTACACCAAAAACTTGAGGTGTACATGGCACCACAGTAAGAGAGAAATAGGTAAGTTTTAATGGTAGAGCTGCAAAGGCAAAACTTTCGTGCTAAGACATTGGCCTGAGCATATAGGGATCTTTTCTGTCTGGCAATGTCGTCATCGTCAGTAAGATTATTGTTAATTATATGACCCAGATATTTACATTTAATAGTGTGAGGTAACGGACGATTATTGAGAGTGACAGGATGACTATTTTTCATGTCCTGAGGTTTGTTGTCAATAACCATACAATATGACTTTTTGGCATTATATGTTATGTTAAACATTTCGCCATACTTGGCACAACAATCTGTTAGTTTTCTCAACCCAGAAACACTAGGTGAAAAAATACAGAGATCATCTGCATACGTCAAATGGTTCATTATGATGCCTGCATAAAGACATCCAATTTGTAATTTGTTAAGATTTACACTTAAGTCATCCATGTACACATTAAAAAGGTGGGGAGAAAGGATTCCACCTTGTTTAACACCATTTGACACAGTAAAAAATGTAGAAAAGCTCTGACACCACCTGACAGTGAATTTCTGGGTACTGCACAGTGATACAGAATGCGCACAATGTAAGCAGGACAGCCACGGTCAATTAGTTTAGTGAATAGCTTGCTATGGTTCACTTTGCTGAAGGCCTTGGAGGCATCCAGCATAGTGACATACATAGAAGAGCCATTCATTATGTAGTGTCGAAAAAGTTCTTTTAATAGAAATATGAGCATCTCAGTTGAGTGATGCTTTTTAAATCCAAATTGATTGTGAAAAAATGGTAGCCCTTGATAATATTAAAGATTCAAATAATTTACTAGCAATTGTTGCAAGAGCAAAAAAATAGGTCTGTAGTTATTGTTATCAGACAAATCACCAGCTTTGTTTTTTATTATTGGAGCTATTATTGTGACCATCATAGCATCAGGTAAATAACACTGGTCAATAATTCCACTTGCTTTTCAACCTTTCTGCACCACCAATTCTCAACGATCTAGACAGGAAGACAAAGTATCAAAGACTTAGTTTACTTTGTAGGGACACTGTTTTTCCACGATCACGGAAAATGGACGGAATTCTGGTTTTGAAATGGAATTGACCTTTTGGAACGGAAATTCCGCAGTCATGGGAAACAGATGGAATTCCACGTAATCAACAGTTTGAAACGGGATTTGCGTTTTCGAATGGAAACTCCGTAAATGCTGAAGAGTTGAACCACCAACACCGTAGATGATACTGACTTTATTAGCAATTTTTTGAAACAAACATGATTACTATGCATTGGTATTCGTTTATTTTGGTACATTTATGACATGGGATTTTTAAAACGTGCATGGCAAATCGTTACGAAGTGTCATGGTGCCCGTGATAGCTTGTGTCAACCGATGTAAACAGGGACGCGGGCGGAAGGTGCTAACATAAACTGTTTCGCAATCGTTGTCTGTCTGTCCGCTAAGCACATGGAAGACATGTTGCTAATTTAATGTAGTTGTCACATCCTCATAAGTGCACATATTCCGGTTTCGAACACAAAATTCGAAGGAATAACAACAGCCTAGGTTACTCGGCTCAAAGTGATATAGTCCATGTTCTTAACTTGTATATTAAGTACTGCTGCATTAGAAACAAACAGTCATTTATATGTTATTGTATGATAAAAATTGTTTTATTATGTAAATTGATTATATACGGTTGTTACTGTGTTGCAAATATTGCACAAATAAATGTTGTTAGAAAAGTTAACCACACAATAAAACAGTATTAGATGCAGGGATCATAACAATGTGATACTTGAGATATTTTATAGGATGTATTATTTTTCAAAGTTAACATTGAAATAAAATATTTCTTTTCTGAAAAAAATTAGCTTTATTAGCCAATATACCATTTTTAAATGGAAAATGCATCATTTGACATCAAAAATGTGTCATTTGAAACGGAATGTGTTTTTTCTGAAACGGAAAATACGTTGTTTGAAATGGAATTTGCCTTTTTCTGAAACAGAAAATACGTCGTTTGAAACGGAATTTGCCTTTTTCTGAAATGGAATTGAAGCAGAATTTGCCTATTTTTAAACAGAAAATCAGTGTCCCTAGCTTTGCCAACACTGGTGAAACTGTCATTCTCGAAGTCGGCGTGATATCACTCAGAATCATGTAAATCAACCAAACACCCAACCAATGAAACCTAACGGTCTTTGTCTCCATTGGTTGGTTGATATACCTGACCTCACCCCCTATGCAACAGGGAACAAAGATGAAGAACAAGAATATATCAGCAGTATAAATTCTGTTTAAATAAGCTTATATAATAATTGGCACACATATACACGTATACATATATACAAGTATGCTATAGTTATCTTGTGTGTGAATGTCTACTGTTTCTAGGCCTATCTGGAGTTCTTCACAGACAAAGCGAATGTGGAGTGTCTGAAGGAGGTCCTGAGGCAGTACGGGGCTCGTGTCAACTACCACATCCTCAACAACAGTGTATGTGTCTCTCATGCACACTAACTCTTCTTCCTCACCACTGCAGCTTCTAACTTATATGATGACATCTTAGTATATTGGTTCATCATGATGATGATGATGAGGACATGCTGAAGATTTACTTGGCTAAAGTTGTCCGCATGACTGCAACAGCTATCAGGATAACTGATGGCATTTTGTTATCCCTCCATGTAGAAATACAAGTAAACAGAGGTGTCTGTCTTGTCAAGTAAACAGAGATGTCTGTGTCTTGTCAAGTAAACAGAGGTGTCTGTCTTGTCAAGTAAACAGAGATGTCTATCTTGTCAAGTAAACAGAGATGTCTGTCTTGTCAAGTAAACAGAGATGTCTGTCTTGTCAAGTAAACAGAGGTGTCTATCTTGTCAAGTAAACAGAGATGTCTATCTTGTCAAGTAAACAGAGATGTCTGTCTTGTCAAGTAAACAGAGATGTCTGTCTTGTCAAGTAAACAGAGATGTCTATCTTGTCAAGTAAACAGAGATGTCTGTCTTGTCAAGTAAACAGAGATGTCTGTCTTGTCAAGTAAACAGAGGTGTCTGTCTTGTCAAGTAAACAGAGATGTCTATCTTGTCAAGTAAACAGAGGTGTCTGTCTTGTCAAGTAAACAGAGATGTCTATCTTGTCAAGTAAACAGAGATGTCTGTGTCTTGTCAAGTAAACAGAGATGTCTGTCTTGTCAAGTAAACAGAGATGTCTATCTTGTCAAGTAAACAGAGATGTCTGTCTTGTCAAGTAAACAGAGATGTCTGTCTTGTCAAGTAAACAGAGATGTCTGTCTTGTCAAGTAAACAGAGATGTCTGTGTCTTGTCAAGTAAACAGAGGTGTCTGTCTTGTCAAGTAAACAGAGATGTCTGTCTTGTCAAGTAAACAGAGATGTCTGTCTTGTCAAGTAAACAGAGATGTCTGTGTCTTGTCAAGTAAACAGAGGTGTCTGTCTTGTCAAGTAAACAGAGATATCTGTCTTGTCAAGTAAACAGAGATGTCTGTCTTGTCAAGTAAACAAAGATGTCTGTGTCTTGTCAAGTAAACAGAGGTGTCTGTCTTGTCAAGTAAACAGAGATGTCTGTCTTGTCAAGTAAACAGAGATGTCTGTGTCTTGTCAAGTAAACAGAGATGTCTGTGTCTTGTCAAGTAAACAGAGATGTCTGTGTCTTGTCAAGTAAACAGAGATGTCTGTGTCTTGTCAAGTAAACAGAGATGTCTGTCTTGTCAAGTAAACAGAGATGTCTGTCTTGTCAAGTAAACAGAGATGTCTGTCTTGTCAAGTAAACAGAGATGTCTGTGTCTTGTCAAGTAAACAGAGATGTCTGTCTTGTCAAGTAAACAGAGATGTCTGTCTTGTCAAGTAAACAGAGGTGTCTATCTTGTCAAGTAAACAGAGATGTCTGTGTCTTGTCAAGTAAACAGAGATGTCTGTGTCTTGTCAAGTAAACAGAGATGTCTGTCTTGTCAAGTAAACAGAGATGTCTATCTTGTCAAGTAAACAGAGGTGTCTATCTTGTCAAGTAAACAGAGATGTCTGTCTTGTCAAATTAAACAGAGATGTCTGTGTCTTGTCAAGAGTAAACAGAGATGTCTGTCTTGTCAAATAAACAGAGATGTCTGTCTTGTCAGAGTAAACAGAGATGTCTGTGTCTTGTCAAATGAAACAGAGATGTCTGTCTTGTCAAATAACAGAGATGTCTGTCTTGTCAAGAGTAGGCAGAGATGTCTGTCTTGTCAATGTAGAGATGTCTGTGTCTTGTCAAGTAAACAGAGATGTCTGTCTTGTCAAGTAAACAGAGATGTCTGTCTTGTCAAGTAAACAGAGGTGTCTATCTTGTCAAGTAAACAGAGATGTCTGTCTTGTCAAGTAAACAGAGATGTCTGTGTCTTGTCAAGTAAACAGAGATGTCTATCTTGTCAAGTAAACAGAGGTGTCTATCTTGTCAAGTAAACAGAGATGTCTGTCTTGTCAAGTAAACAGAGATGTCTGTGTCTTGTCAAGTAAACAGAGATGTCTGTCTTGTCAAGTAAACAGAGATGTCTGTCTTGTCAAGTAAACAGAGATGTCTGTCTTGTCAAGTAAACAGAGATGTCTGTGTCTTGTCAAGTAAACAGAGATGTCTGTCTTGTCAAGTAAACAGAGATGTCTGTGTCTTGTCAAGTAAACAGAGATGTCTGTCTTGTCAAGTAAACAGAGATGTCTGTGTCTTGTCAAGCAAACAGAGATGTCTGTCTTGTCAAGTAAACAGAGATGTCTATCTTGTCAAGTAAACAGAGGTGTCTATCTTGTCAAGTAAACAGAGATGTCTGTCTTGTCAAGTAAACAGAGATGTCTGTGTCTTGTCAAGTAAACAGAGATGTCTGTCTTGTCAAGTAAACAGAGATGTCTGTCTTGTCAAGTAAACAGAGGTGTCTATCTTGTCAAGTAAACAGAGATGTCTGTCTTGTCAAGTAAACAGAGATGTCTGTGTCTTGTCAAGTAAACAGAGATGTCTGTGTCTTGTCAAGTAAACAGAGATGTCTGTCTTGTCAAGTAAACAGAGATGTCTATCTTGTCAAGTAAACAGAGGTGTCTATCTTGTCAAGTAAACAGAGATGTCTGTCTTGTCAAGTAAACAGAGATGTCTGTGTCTTGTCAAGTAAACAGAGATGTCTGTCTTGTCAAGTAAACAGAGATGTCTGTCTTGTCAAGTAAACAGAGATGTCTGTCTTGTCAAGTAAACAGAGATGTCTGTGTCTTGTCAAGTAAACAGAGATGTCTGTGTCTTGTCAAGTAAACAGAGATGTCTGTCTTGTCAAGTAAACAGAGATGTCTATCTTGTCAAGTAAACAGAGGTGTCTATCTTGTCAAGTAAACAGAGATGTCTGTCTTGTCAAGTAAACAGAGATGTCTGTGTCTTGTCAAGTAAACAGAGATGTCTGTCTTGTCAAGTAAACAGAGATGTCTGTCTTGTCAAGTAAACAGAGATGTCTGTCTTGTCAAGTAAACAGAGATGTCTGTCTTGTCAAGTAAACAGAGATGTCTGTGTCTTGTCAAGTAAACAGAGATGTCTGTGTCTTGTCAAGTAAACAGAGATGTCTGTCTTGTCAAGTAAACAGAGATGTCTGTCTTGTCAAGTAAACAGAGATGTCTGTCTTGTCAAGTAAACAGAGATGTCTGTCTTGTCAAGTAAACAGAGATGTCTGTCTTGTCAAGTAAACAGAGATGTCTGTGTCTTGTCAAGTAAACAGAGATGTCTGTGTCTTGTCAAGTAAACAGAGATGTCTGTGTCTTGTCAAGTAAACAGAGATGTCTGTCTTGTCAAGTAAACAGAGATGTCTGTCTTGTCAAGTAAACAGAGATGTCTGTCTTGTCAAGTAAACAGAGATGTCTGTGTCTTGTCAGAGATGTCTATCTTGTCAAGTAAACAGAGATGTCTGTCTTGTCAAGTAAACAGAGATGTCTGTCTTGTCAAGTAAACAGAGATGTCTGTCTTGTCAAGTAAACAGAGATGTCTGTGTCTTGTCAAGTAAACAGAGATGTCTGTCTTGTCAAGTAAACAGAGATGTCTGTCTTGTCAAGTAAACAGAGATGTCTGTCTTGTCAAGTAAACAGAGATGTCTGTCTTGTCAAGTAAACAGAGATGTCTGTCTTGTCAAGTAAACAGAGATGTCTGTGTCTTGTCAAGTAAACAGAGATGTCTGTCTTGTCAAGTAAACAGAGATGTCTGTCTTGTCAAGTAAACAGAGATGTCTGTCTTGTCAAGTAAACAGAGATGTCTGTCTTGTCAAGTAAACAGAGATGTCTGTCTTGTCAAGTAAACAGAGATGTCTGTGTCTTGTCAAGTAAACAGAGATCAAGTAAACAGAGATGTCTGTCTTGTCAAGTAAACAGAGATGTCTGTGTCTTGTCAAGTAAACAGAGATGTCTGTGTCTTGTCAAGTAAACAGAGATGTCTGTCTTGTCAAGTAAACAGAGATGTCTGTCTTGTCAAGTAAACAGAGATGTCTGTCTTGTCAAGTAAACAGAGATGTCTGTCTTGTCAAGTAAACAGAGATGTCTGTCTTGTCAAGTAAACAGAGATGTCTGTGTCTTGTCAAGTAAACAGAGATGTCTGTGTCTTGTCAAGTAAACAGAGATGTCTGTCTTGTCAAGTAAACAGAGATGTCTGTCTTGTCAAGTAAACAGAGATGTCTGTCTTGTCAAGTAAACAGAGATGTCTGTCTTGTCAAGTAAACAGAGATGTCTGTGTCTTGTCAAGTAAACAGAGATGTCTGTCTTGTCAAGTAAACAGAGATGTCTGTCTTGTCAAGTAAACAGAGATGTCTGTCTTGTCAAGTAAACAGAGATGTCTATCTTGTCAAAAGTAGGTCTTCAATGTAACCTAACTTTCAACATAATTTTTTTGCACATCAGGCCAACCATAAAAGGGCATTTGTACATGGAGGGGGGCACCCTGCAACAGGAACAGGGGGCACTGTGCAACAGGAACAGGGGACACTCTGCAACAGAAGCAGGGCACACTGCGACAGGAACAGGGCGCACTCTGCAACATAAACAGGGCGCACTCTGCAACAGGAACAGGGGGCACTCAGGAACAGGGGGCACACAGTAACAGGGGGCAGTGTGCAACAGGAACAGGGGGCACTCGGGAACAGGGCGCACTATGCTACAAGAACAGGGGGCACTCTGCAACAGGAACAGGGGGAACTCAGGAACAGGGGGAACACAGGAACAGGGGGCACTGTGCAACAGGAACAGTGGCACTCTGCAACAGGAACTCAAAACACGTTTACATTATTTTGAAATGAATCTTGCCTTCTATGATTTCCCTAATCTTTGCTTAAACAATGTCACTGAACAGTCTTATTTATACACATTTAGAATATATATATATATACATATCAGTTACATACTACATAGTAAAATATTTTTTGCATAGTAACTCTAATATTAATTTGGAAGTGTAGTTAATTTTTCCTCACACACAAATTATGCATTTTTGAGTGTGATGTAAACTTAAAGTTAATTTGTTGCGGTAGTTTTATTGCGTCGGTGGCATCGAGACAAACACTAAGAGCTGCAGTGTTTGCTACTGGAGGTGTGTTCTGTGATGACTAAGGGTGTGTTGACAGGGTGAGCAGGACTACACCAACTGTGATGAGTTGAAGCCAATAGCTGTGACTTGGGGCGTGTTCCCGGGCAGAGAGATCTTCCAGCCGACTGTTGTTGACCCAGTCGCATTCAAGAGTTGGAAGGTGAGACTATGAAAGACCTTGTCTGCCTCATGAGAGACCTTGTCTGCCTCATGAAAGACCTTGACTGCCTCCAAACAGTCATTACACAATCAGTGCTGTTCCAGTTGAAACACCATTGTTCAAAGCACTTTACATTTACCCCCCTGGCAATACAATACCATCTCAACTTTTCTGGGAAGCATTCAGCAATGCTGCAAGTAATTCACAAAAACTATTTGTACTCAAATATTCATGCCGCTGAGTGGACAGGAGCATTGTGGAGTGAACTGGAGCAGTGTGGAGTGAAAGAACCTAAGATTTTAAGGGGCAACAAGAGCATTTGGATCCATCTCTTGATTGAGAGTCAACACGCGCTAGCCACTATATGCTCCCAAACAGTCTAGCCACTACATGCTCTCCAACAGTCTAGCCACTACATGCTCCCAAACAGTCTAGCCACTACATGCTCCCCAACAGTCTAGCCACTACATTCTCCGCAACAGCCTAGCCACTACATGCTCCCCAACAGTTTAGCCACTACATGCTCCCAAACAGTCTAGCCACTACATGCTCCCAACAGTCTAGCCACTACATGCTCCCCAACAGTCTAGCCACTACATGCTCCCCAACAGTCTAGCCACTACATGGTCCCCAACAGTCTAGCCACTACATGCTCCCCAACAGTATGGCCACTACATGCTCCCAGACAGTCTAGCCACTACATGCTCCCGTCTAGTCACTACATGCTCCCCGACAGTCTTAGCCACTACATTCTTCCCGACAGTCTAGCCACTACATGCTCCCCGACAGTCTAGCCACTACATTCTTCCCGACAGTCTAGCCACTACATGCTCCCCGACAGTCTAGCCACTACATGCTCCCCGACAGTCTAGCCACTACATTCTCCCCAACAGTCTAGCCACTACATGCTCCCCAAAAGTCTAGCCACTACATGCTCCCCAACAGTCTAGCCACTACATGCTCCCTGACAGTCTAGAAGTACAAATAGCTATTTATAGATTGACTGTAGAAACAACATCATACCAGATACATTGTAGTATTTGCTCACGATGATGTTACTAGACGGATACATTATTGTAATATGTCATGATAAAAATGTAATTAAAGGGAATGTTTGCCTGTGTAAGAGCTCCACCTTCCCTGTCTGTCTGTCAGGACGAAGCGTTTGAGTTGTGGAGAGAGCAGTGGGGAAAGCTGTATGCGGACGGCACAACGTCTCAAGGTGTCATACAGCATATCCTCGACAACTACTACCTGGTGAACCTGGTCGACAACGACTACCCACAGGAGTCATGTCTCTTTGATATCATCCGACAGATGCTCAGCCTCAAGCAGACACACGCAGAGACAGGCGAAGGATGCAATGGTCAGTAGACTGCAGCATCACAGATCATGTCACGCTAATGATGTCACACTGTCACTACTTGTTAATACCTGATGATGGGTGCTTGTTTATACCTGATGATGGGTGCTTGCTTATACCTGATGATGGGTGCTTGTTTATACCTGGTGGTGGGTGCTTGTTTATAACTGGTGGTGGGTGCTTGTTAGTACCTGGTGATGGTTGCTTGTTTATACCTGGCGATGGGTGCTTGTTAATACCTGGCGATGGGTGCTTGTCATGTTTGCTAATTTCTGAGTATTTATATCCACCTGATCATCATTTAAACACTGTTTGAAATGATGACATTATCCCACGATCCGCCAAGCATACATTTTTAGTCCTTTGGGCCGAAAGTACAACAGACTTATGCCATCATTCTGCGTCCGCCGTGCACCGTTAGCTGCCATATCTCACAAACTGTTCAGCAACTTTTTCTCTAATTTCGCATAGATATATCTTAGGGTACTGCCACTATGCACGAGAAATCTGATTTGACTGAATCATTCTAACCCCCCAGGGCCTCCAAAACTGGTAAATTTTCACATTTGGCTTATTTTTTCTAAAACTCTTCAGTGACTTTTTCTCTGATGTTGCATAAACAGATCATGTGGTAGTGCCACTATACACATGAAATCTGTGTTTGATTGAATCATTCTAAGGGCACCAAAATGCTAAATGTTCCTACTATTTCCAGACTGCTATAAGCCTCCTGCACTGATCTCTATTTATAACTAGATAGTGGACTTTTCCCTGTCTCTGATCACAGGAGTGGTTGAGTGGAGTGGCCTGGGTGTCAGAGATTATGCTGTAAGCCTGTGTATTGGACTAGCGTTGGCTCACTGCCTACCATTGTCCCAGTGTCAAACAGAATGTCTCCATGTGGGCTGTAACTATAATGTGTAATGGGAATCCCTACTGCACTGGCAGAACCTGAGACACTTTTAAACATCAATAGACATAATTATCAATGCATTATAAAGATATGATCTAGGATTAAAATAACTTAGGTATAAAATGATATATAAGATAAAATAACTTAGGTTTACCTGAAAAGGTTAAAGCATATTTAGCCAAAATTATAAGGAATGTTATTAAGATGTTTTAGTATACATGTTGCAGCTATTACTTTACTCCAATTCAATCAGTATTATGTCAATAATTGCTACTGTTTTAAGTCAAAATGCATTCTATGTATATGTACCTTGTGAACAAATAAAGTGTTATCATAGTTCATCTCTTCTTTCCATTCTTGGGGAGGGTGGTAGGAGCAAAATGAGAACAGAATGTGCACATTTTCGTAAACAACCTATAACTGTGCTACATGTGAGATTGCAGCTCACCAACTCTCCTGCAAGGTTTCTACAACCACTGGAAATTGGCCTAAATAGCAGAGTATCGGGATAAAATTCTACAGTATTTTTAATAATACATTAATATATACAATCTTCACAAAACAGTCTACTCGAATATTTTATTTCCAGGTATATCTTCACTGGCATGCATATAGTCTCCATTAAACATGTCAACATTTTATTTCCATCATAACCCTTAATGATCTGTAACTATGATTCAACAAAAACCATTTCATTAATAATTACAAACTCACAATCCAAAGGACTTCAGGGCCTCTTGGCCCATTTTTATACTAACAGAAGTGGCCGATAATAGTGCTACATGTTTTGTTACTTTATAGCATTGTTTCCGAAGTTAGCGTATTAATATATAGATGTTAATATATTTATCATAATTCTTTATGGCATGCGGTAGCTCAAGCCTGGTGAGCACGTGTCCTGGTGCCGGAGTCAATGTTGACAATGTATTCCCTTCCAGGATTCGCACGGATCCCCGAAAACCCTTAAAAACTCTTGAATTTATAAATTACGTTCAAGGGTACCCAAAAACCCTTGATTACCACCCGTTTTCAGAATAAACCCTTGAAAACCCTTTAAAATGCATGTTTTTGCTTTAAATGTGCAATTAAGCTATTATATCTCAGCCGTGTCATTGTAATAGAAATTATTTAATGCGTGCGAAAGTAAATGTGCGATTCAAAATCAACGTCGGAACGTCAAAACTAAAAGGCGATTGACAAAACACGAGGAGTGAGTCCAAGTGACCAAGAATTATATTATTAATTATCCGCTAGATGGCGCCATAAGTACCGATCATACGGGTAATGCTATACATACGGGTATTAAAGTTGCCATTTTGGAAAGCGACAAAAGCGTGTTCGTTGAAAATATTATCGGTCGATTTGAATTTGCATTACGATGGCTCCCGAGAAAGGAAACTGTAAATTTAAAGATGAATGGTTGGCAATCGCGGAATACAAAGAATGGGTGTGTCGAGACCCGACGGGAAACGTTCGTTCTGCGCGATGTCGATTTTGCGCAAAATCCATCAACATCGGGAACGGAGGTCGATACAGCCTGGACAGTCATATTAAAAATGCGACGCACAAGAACAACGTGTCCGCGAAACACAGTTAGCAACTGGGCCGCATGCTGGCTACACCAGGAACATGTTTAGTTCGCCAGTTGAGTGAGAAGAAGTGAAAAGACTACGTTGACACTGACAGCAACAGTATATCATGAACGTTATTGTTTCCTGATTAATTTACTGTATCAGTGTATGTAATAAACAGGCAGTTAAAACTTAAGCATCTTCGTGAAGATTGATTTGTTATTTGAATGTTTGGCTAATGATCTCCCTCATTGTTCTAAGCCTAAGGGTCCTGTGATTGATTGTTTATTTGCATCATTCATTCCTGAAGTGTGTGCTTGCTTGATTTATTGATGTGTAACCGATCCTTTCAATGGCCGGTTAATTACTTGTAAACCCCAGGTATGGAATGATTGACTGTTCCGGTAAAAAATGGGGCTGAAAAACTAAATAAATAACTGAAATATACACCCTTGAAAATGGCATGTTTTTATATCAAGAAAACCCTTGAATTTAATTGTTAGTTGTCTGTATGAACCCTGTTCCCTTCCTTCAGGTATCTGCCAGTGAACCAGGCACTCTAGGAGCCATGGGAGAGAGAAAAGAGAGACGGAGGATGTGTTGGACGACGCGACATCCCCCCCCCCCGACACAACCCTCTGAACAGCCAGTTCATGTTGGAAGGCATTCAATGGTCCCTGCATATAAACACAAAATGGGTGCCTAGATACCCACGTATGATATATATATTTATCTGCACAGCTTCTCCCTACACAAACAGACATTACACTCTTGACAGTTACACAGTCTGACAGTTACAGAGTCTGTGAGTCGGCCTGTTCAGCTGCAGAGTTGTATTTATGTGCAGTTATTACAGTATTTGTTGGGAGGTGATATTTGGGTTTTCAGAATATGAAATGATATCACAGTGCAGCCACTTAATTTTGTTTTAGTTGGATAACTGCTAAAACCATTAGACCTAACATCTTATTTTCACGAGTTTGAGTAGCAACAACCAACGTGCTACAAACTGTTTGTTTTTCTTAATGATGTGGTGTTTTAAATACTAATTGTTGGAATTTTTTAATGGTACAGCATCGTTCTTTACATGTTAATCTTCTGACTGCACAAATATAGAAATGTCTGATTGCATACAGGATTTTACTGTTACGGTAACCAAACATTTAAGATTGTTTCAGTATTGTTAATACTCGCTTAGTAGAGTAGTATTTGTAATTAGTTTTTCAGACTAGCTGCTGCAGAAATTTGTTGTCTTGTTCGAGATATATTGTTTGTGGTAATGTTTTATTCGACATACTATTGTTTGACATATCATCAGTGTATTTAGTAAACATGGAAATCTACAACGATTATTGTCGATTTTGTTTACTTTCATGCATCACATACCAATCTGGAGACCATCTCACTGACATTCGAGGGAGCACAAGCACAATTTTTTCTTAAAATCAGTTATGTTTATTTGTGATCTTGTGTATTGGAAACCGTCACCACCAGGACGCCCCACAAGCACACTTTCGCTGGTGTGTCATTCACATAGTGTCCTCGGTTTTAATAGAACTGCTTTTTGTATTTTGCTTAATGATGGATTATCTTATTAGCCCATTGGTTAATGAAATGAGCTATCAAAGGTGTCAATACATTATAGACCTATATTGGCTAGAATGGTGTAGCCTGGCTGCTCTATCTCTTCTGACGAGTGTGTACCTAGGTGGCATTCCCTTGTGTTGATAGGAGGCTTGAGCCAACTTTCACATGCAGCTACGTCTGTCTGGTTTTGCATACGACAGTACTTGACATTATACTGGGACTGGCTAGTTTGTACTGATTCACTTATACACTGATATTAAGCAGACCGAGGCCAGGTTTTCAAGTACACATTATCTAACATTTGAGTCATCCTGGTAATACCAAGGTATTGTGGGTCATTGAATAGTGAAGATGTTTGTCCTAATTACAAAAGGATTATTTGAGGGCTATGCAAGGATAGTCCTGAATTGTAAAGGATGATCCTGAAGGAAGGATAATGTGGAACGAGGAATTGATCAGATTAAGATATGAGATGAACAAATTCATCAAAAAACTGCAAATAGGACGAACAAAAGTATATAGAAGCCAAGTGTAAGAAAATAGAGGATTGTATGGCAGAAAACCGAAACCAAGAAATGTTTAAAGAAATAAAGAACATGACGGGTAAATTCCAGCCCAGACTCGGTGTCGTCAAAAATAAAAATGGGAAAACATGTACGCACGAGATGGAGACAACAACGACTCCCCCCGATATGGGAAACGAAGACCAAGACGAGGACGATCTCGAACCATTAAGAGAGGAGGTGAAATGGACCATTAATAGTCTAAAAGATGGGAAAAGCCCTGGGTGCGACAACATACAGGCAGAAATGATAAATGCTGCGGAAGAATAGACATACCATGCACTGTGTAAGAAAATATGGAAGAGTGAAAAATGGCCAGACGACTGAAAGAAATCAATATACATCCCATTACCAAAGAAAGGAGACCTACAGCTATGCTCCAACTACACAACCACATCACTTACTAGCCATCCAAGCCAGGGCTGTTTGCCGTGCAAAACTAGCCCTGGCTGATCCCCTACGCGAAGTGTGGAAGTTAGCCGAGTCAAACTAGTAATTGACTTCGCCAGTCGTGATTGCATCACCCGTCAGAACAGCGCATATACCCGCCCCAATTTGAAGACGGATAAACGACTTCTGGGAATCCCAATATATAATGACCCGTTCACCCATTAGCACGAGCAGTTGAGCGGTATTGTGTATTCGAATAATTGCTTCTACTTCCTAAACACTGCATGTAACACGAGCCACGGTTGGTTGAAATTAGTTTTATTGTGGCCACCTGACCTGCCGAGATCCACTGATCTAGTGAGCGATTTCATAGGCTGAGCTTAAATTCAGAGTTTTGCAAAGCGATCAGCCAGGGGGTACTGCTGGCTGGCACTGATGTAATCGGCAGCAGCGACCCCTGGCTCGTGAGGAGGATGCAAGCAAAATATTGCTGAAAATCAATGAAAAGAATGCAAGATAAAATGGAAGTGAGCAGTACACAGGCAGGCTTCAGAAAAAAACAGAGGCACAAGGGACCACATATTCAATCTGAGAATGTTGATTCAGAAATTCAGAGAGAAATTATGATCTAAGAATATGCTTCATCGACTATTCCAAAAGGCTTTCGACTGTGTGAATCGTCAGATGATGTGGAAAACGCTCAATCACATGAACTTCCACCCAAAGATAATCGCCCTCTTGAAATCACTTTATAGCAACCAACAAGCAGTGGTCAGGCTGGAAAACACAACTACAGAAACTTTTTCGGTGGGAAAAGGAGTAAGACAAGGATGTATTTTATATCTGTACCTACACAGAAGACATAATGAGAGATTTAGAATTAGATGACAGAAGTACAAGATATGATGAAGTGATATTCATGGACATAGAATCAGAGACCTATGATGTGCAGACAATACCGCACTCCTGTCCACTTCAACAATCGGCCTAACAAACCTAATCATGTCTGTAAAAGAACAGTGAGAAAAAGGGCTTGTTACTTAATGTGAAGAAAACAAAGATCATGGACACTGACAAATGCATTGAAAAAACAGAAATTGCAATCAACAGGGAGCAAGTTGAAAATGTGAACCACTATGAATACCTTGGAGCAAGACTACAAGGAGACGGCAAGACATCATCAGAGATTAGAAGACATAGTCATAGCAACGCAGAAACTAAATAATCTGAAAAATGTATGGAAAGGACAAAACATACCAACAAAGATAAGAATTTTAAAAAACTTACATTTTCCCAACAGCTCTATACGTGAGCAAAACATGAACACTGAACAAAGAAGACATGAGAAGAATACAAGCGTTTGAGATGAAATGTTACAGAAAAGTCATAAAGAGTGCCATGGATAACAAGAACAACCAATGCAGAGATCCTTAAAAAATTTGACAAAGAACTGCCAACTAGTGAATAGAATAAAAGGACTAAAACGGAGTTATTTTGGCCACATCAAAAGACACAATTCCTTAGAGAAACAATCATAGTAGGCAAAGTAGAGGGAAAGAGAGGAAGGGGAAGACCAAGGAGAAGATGGGGGCAGGACATCAGCGACTGGTTGGAAGACGACATTGTGAGAGCAGGGAGACGAACGGCAGACAGAGCAGCGTATCGTGGGATCATCCAGGCAGCTACGTCTCGCTGAACTGAAGAAGAATGTGGAACTTCAAACAAGTTGTCTTGAGAAAAATAGTCTTAACAGATTCTGAAAGAAGTCAATTTTCATAATGCATCGATCATATTTAATTGAATACATTTAAAATATAAAATGGTTAAGTTGACTTAATATCACACATGCCTGGTATATTGCTATGAATCAACAGGTAATAAAAAAGCAGCTTACTGACTAGAATAGGGCCTGTAAGTATGTCATGATACATGGCTAGAATAGGGCCTGTAAGTATGTCATGATACATGGCGAGATTCCGCACGAGTGGAGCCGACTGGCGACATGCACAATTATTGCCCACTGATTTCTGCACTGCGAAAGCCAGGGAACAGTTGTTGACGTTTAGTTTATTGGTTTATTGTAGCTTTGTTAATTACTGGTGTGTTATGACGTTGTCACTTCAGTTTTATATGAATTATACATCAGGGAAATAACAAACGCAAAGAAAGAGCCAGGCAGCAGTCGACAACGGACATATACTGAAATTTGTTTTGGATCCAGAATTTTTTGTCTAAATGAAATTGAGTTATATTTAATTAATGTAACAAGAACTAGTACACTAGTTAAAACATGAAATATAACATGGATTACATAACATGGTTAATGTTTATGTAAGAAATGGGGGTTTAAACGAGTTACAAAGGATTATCGCTTGTCATAAAAACTGCGAATGTTGAAATGTTATAAATTGTTATTTCAAAACAGTTCAGTAACCATTTATATCTGAAAAGTTGCCTAAATGCACACAATCACCAAAAAGTATGCACTAGTTCAATAACATGTCGTACTGGGCGAAAGAATGCATAGCTATCATTGTCAACAAAGTCACCAACATTGCTCACCAAATTGAAATCTTGATAACAATTTGGTTAAGGTGCACAATTACCACAAACATTCTTAACGACAAAGTTTTTCCAACTGCTTCAACTTGTGGTCATCTGTCGGAAACGATTTGGAAAACTCCGACCAAAAACAAAACATCCCATTATTTAAACTGGCGAAAATGGGAGTCGATGTCGCCAGATGACTCTAGGTCGAAAACGATGAGCAAGACTTACAGGCCCTATAAGACAAGATAAATGCAAGTTAAAAGATGACGTCCAGGGACCTAAGTGTAACAATGACTAGAACAAGACATGTCATTGGTCTCACTCATGTAATAGTATCAGGCTAAACAGGAACTTCTATAATTTAATTATTTACATTTGAAGAAGAATTGAATTCTCTAAATAAAAAATTTATATACTCAACTTATATTTATAAGTGGAGTATATAAATTTTGTATAAAAAAACTAAACTAGTTGAGCATTGTTTTATATAATGTGGATAATAGATGATTGAGAACTAAATTGTGAGGTTGTATAACATTGCAGATAGTTTTAAATGAGAGATGACATGGAGAAATATTATACTCTAATTTACTGTTATTAGGATTGTAATAATATCAAGTAACCACTGCATATTATCAATGTTAAAATGGCACAAAAACATGCAATTCTAGAATTTTTGTTAACAGTATCAATGTTCCAGTTTAGGTAACTTTAAATGGAACAATCTCAATAGTAGCATCAACACTGCATGTGTTTAGTGCTCCGTTGTGTTTCCTGTGTCGTCCAGGGTTGTATCAATACCAAACACCTCGTGACACGACGTGTACGACTCCTCGTCATAGTCAAACATCAGCCCCAGGATGACATTGAGGGCAGAGGTGCCACACCGGTGACAGCCAGAGTACCTGTAGAGAGGCTTGCGGTTGCGCCTACAGCCCGTGTTCTGTGCCCCCCGAGGCCACATGCACTCCGTGGAGAGGGCGCACCGCACCCATGGCAGCATCAAGTGTTTGTGTATCCTGGCAGTATTATAGAGCACGAGGTGGTCAGAACTGACCATGTGCTGGAAGTAGTAGTTCTCTTGCTTCGTGTCGAAGTATTGGAACATTGTCGGATGTGTCAATGCTGACGTCGGCTCGCGTGACTTGATGGTCCATGCTGTGATGCCTGTGCTGCGGGCCTGCTGCAGCACACTCGAGATGTTGTCTGTGATGAAACACTCAGAGCTGTCTGTCCATATCACAGACCCATAGTCATTGAGAGCCATCTGACAACACACAACATTACAGATGACAGACCCGTAGTCATTGAGAGCCATCTGACAACACACAACATTACAGATGACAGAACCATAGTCATTAAATGTCATCTGACAACACACAATATTACAGATGACAGACCCATAGTCATTGAATGTCATCTGACAACACACAACATTACAGATGACAGACCCATAGTCATTGAGAGCCATCTGACAACACACAACATTACAGATGACAGACCCATAGTCATTAAGTGTCATCTGACAACACACAATATTACAGATGACAGACCCATAGTCATTGAATGTCATCTGACAACACACAACATTACAGATGACAGACCCATAGTCATTGAGAGCCATCTGACAACACACAACATTACAGATGACAGACCCATAGTCATTAAGTGTCATCTGACAACACACAACATTACAGATGACAGACCCATAGTCATTAAGTGTAATCTGACAACACACAACATTACAGATGACAGACCCATAGTCGTTGAGAGCCATCTGACAACACACAACATTATAGATGACAGACCCATAGTCATTGAGAGCCATCTGACAACACACAACATTATAGATGACAGACCCATAGTCATTAAGTGTCATCTGACAACACACAACATTACAGATGACAGACCCATAGTCATTGAGAGCCATCTGACAACACACAACATTATAGATGACAGACCCATAGTCATTAAGTGTCATCTGACAACACACAACATTACAGATGACAGACCCATAGTCATTAAGTGTCATCTGACAACACACAACATTACAGATGACAGACCCATAGTCATTGAGAGCCATCTGACAACACACAACATTATAGATGACAGACCCATAGTCATTAAGTGTCATCTGACAACACACAACATTACAGATGACAGACCCATAGTCATTAAGTGTCATCTGACAACACACAACATTACAGATGACAGACCCATAGTCATTGAGAGCCATCTGACAACACACAACATTATAGATGACAGACCCATAGTCATTAAGTGTCATCTGACAACACACAACATTACAGATGACAGACCCATAGTCATTGAGAGCCATCTGACAACACACAACATTATAGATGACAGACCCATAGTCATTAAGTGTCATCTGACAACACACAACATTACAGATGACAGACCCATAGTCATTAAGTGTCATCTGACAACACACAACATTACAGATGACAGACCCATAGTCATTGAGAGCCATCTGACAACACACAACATTATAGATGACAGACGCATAGTCATTAAGTGTCATCTGACAACACACAACATTACAGATGACAGACCCATAGTCATTGAGAGCCATCTGACAACACACAACATTATAGATGACAGACCCATAGTCATTAAGTGTCATCTGACAACACACAACATTACAGATGACAGACCCATAGTCATTAAGTGTCATCTGACAACACACAACATTACAGATGACAGACCCATAGTCATTGAGAGCCATCTGACAACACACAACATTATAGATGACAGACCCATAGTCATTAAGTGTCATCTGACAACACACAACATTACAGATGACAGACCCATAGTCATTGAATGTCATCTGACAACACACAACATTACAGATGACAGACCCATAGTCATTGAGAGCCATCTGACAACACACAACATTATAGATGACAGACCCATAGTCATTAAGTGTCATCTGACAACACACAACATTACAGATGACAGACCCATAGTCATTGAATGTCATCTGACAACACATAACATTACAGATGACAGACCCATAGTCATTGAGAGCCATCTGACAACACACAACATTACAGATGACAGACCCATAGTCATTGAATGTCATCTGACAACACACAACATTACAGATGACAGACCCATAGTCATTGAATGTCATCTGACAACACACAACATTACAGATGACAGACCCATAGTCATTGAGAGCCATCTGACAACACACAACATTACAGATGACAGACCCATAGTCATTGAATGTCATCTGACAACACACAACATTACAGATCACAGACCCATAGTCATTGAGAGCCATCTGACAACACAACATTACAGATGACAGACCCATAGTCATTGACATGATTGAATGTCATCTGACAATACACAACATTTCAGATGACAGACCCGTAGTCACTGAGTGTCATCTGACAACACAACATTACAAATGACAGACCCATAGTCATAGTGTCATCTGACAACACACACCGAAAACATTACAGATGACAGCACAAATGTTATAAGATTTTATCATAAAGATCCGTAAATGTCCACTCAAACATTGTCTGTTCTGTTCTGTAACACTCAAGTCACGGATGGTAATAGTATAAATAGGAAATCACTTAATCAGTTGTACTTCATCCCACTTAGTAATAGTTGCAGTCTGGCATGTGGGAACCAACCAACTTCAAAGATGTATGTGGGTAAGAACGTTTGCCTCCGCAGAAAGTGCCAAAAGCAGCTTCACAATTTGAATGTTTTGTTGACAATTTGAATGTTTTATTGACAATTTGAATGTTTGTAGGAACATTCAACTTACAATGTTTTAGGCCTTTAAATGCAATTTGTTGAGCTTTAATATTATTAGAAAATCTATCGTGTCACCAACCCCTATTAGCGATAAGTGACTACAAGTTGAACACAGGCCACCAGTGTTCATTGAAAGATATAAAAAAACCTTGGACTTTGAGGAGAACTGGCATAGGAGAAAGATCAAGGAGACCATTAACATCTACAGGGCCTTCGCTGAACAGAGACATTGGCCAGGAGCTCCCACCAGTCATGCTCCAGCTTGTGTCACATGACGCAGGTCATGTGACACGACCGTAAATTCAGTCTGCTGAAAAAAAAAAAAGTTTCTTGAGAGGTAAATTTACTAAACATGAATAATGAAGAATCCGGATCATCACTACATTCAAGGATTATCTGACATTTTAATAAAAATAGATGGTCATTTTAAATGTGCACATTAGGCACACATGTCCTCACTGCCTCAACTGAGCAGTGAATACAGCAGACAGCCTTGCCAAAACAAGATGAGATATCTGTTGTAAGAGGTTTAAAGTTACACTATCAATCAACTTACTTCAATCTGTATATTTATTGTATCAGCATATATAGTTTCATAAGTTAGAATACAAAAATGTTGATTACAGCAAATTATAAACGTGCACAGGTATGATCATAAACAGCTGTGAGAATACACTACCTGTATTGCTATTGGTCTAAATGCCTGCATGTGTGTATCTTTCAAATGATGCGGGAACTTGTCAAAATCGAATGACCTGATGTGACAGTGAGTCAGGTGGTTGCAGTGTTTCTTCAGCTGAAAAAGAATCACATTTCAACACAAAAAACTATACAATAACTGTTCTAAACAATATTGTACTTGGGAAGAAATATTGTTTTGCTAAACTGGTACACTACACATTTAAAATACACAAATAAAAACAACTTTGCAAACTCATGAGATATTATTGTCAGTGTCTTGCTGTAAATAGCACAGTTAATGGCGCTGGTGTGCATTTGCACAAGGGATTTTTGTCGTTTTAAATTTGTAAGCACTACACTCTAAACAGCTTTTCTAACAATTTGTATTCATTTGATTAAATATATTTCAGTGATTTAGAATATGGATTAAACAAATTATCATATGTCAAGGTTTCTTGTTAAAACAACTTTTTTCTGTTACGTACAGCAGAACTGGGAAGCACCAATACACTAACACAAGGCCGTGTTGTGTTATTAAGTGGCTGAGAGACAAGAACGACCAGAAAATGACCTCAGCCCCTCAGTGACCCTTGTTGCCTTCAAAGTCCTCCCACTGGTCCATTGTACGGCCCGACACGTAAACAAGGTGTAACACACCATAAATGGGTTGTCACTCAATTCTGGACAGAAAAATTATGCAATTGCATTAAATTGTGTTCAAGCTAGCGCATCTCCTGTGATGATTTTGTAATTTTTGTTTTCAAAAAATTCACATAAATCAGTGACTGGTTGTATTGGTTGCCATTACCAAGACGTGCAGGCTGCTAATGTATGATAAATCATATAAGTTATAGCTTTTTATAGCTTTTATTCTGGGAGCAGATCCACCACTTAGTGGCACACTTTCAGATAGACACACTGCTATCACTTGTTCACATGCTGACCCAGGTGCAATGTACTATCCTCTTCAAAGTTATCGTGCCAAGTCTGAAGTTGTTATGCAACATTTCTAATTCCACTGCGCGTAGTGGTTTTCACTGTACGACCTTGCCATGGATAAAGGACATGAGAAAACATATAGTTTAGGAAAGACGAACAATTATTTCTACTAAAACAATACATTTGTAAAACATAATGGTCCTTAATAAGTTGGTTTGCCCATCGCCAATCCGATTATTTTATGTCCAGATGTGTAATTTTGTGAATAGGTTAACTAGTGTGCAAAATCTGTTTAATACAAAATAATGCGTACTTGTTTTAATCGTAAAAAATTATTGGTCGTTACATCAAGTATAGATCGTGAAAGCCAACTGCGCTGTCAACCTCCTGTACCATTTTGGTCACGTCCTTTACGCGAGATCGGCATCCCAAGCATACAAAAACAATAACAACATACACGTGCTTTGGCGTATCAAGGAGAAGATTCCAAAGTTGCTGTAAGAAGGTACATATTGCACTATCACAGTTGGTAACAAGAACGCGTAGCTATGTATTATTTCAATGAGAATTAGCCAATAATCGTGATAGTGAATAGTACGAGTACGACATCAGTGATTGACATCACTGCCACTGCAACTGGCGAACGTCTACGTTCGACTCGAGTCTGAGACTAAGTCACCCTACCAGCGAGAGATTCAGTCAGAGAGTGACAACGAGCATAACATTTGACACGTATTGTATTTGGTTACCCTGGACCATGTTAATAAGCTATGTTACTACAACAATACATATTACGAGAGTAAATTATGTGAAGGTGCGACATGACAAGTAAGCCTAACACTTTGGCAGTAGGCCCCTGTTAAGCATGCAAGTAACTTAGTAAGGGAGCATCCATAATTTCGTGCAACAAAACGTCAAACATAGGGGTATTATATTGGTGATCGTGGAGTTATTAAAACATTGTTTTATAATTCACATTTTGATACTATTACTGCAGAATGGTGTTGATTTGCATTGTATTTGAATTATGCTAAATAACAACCATGATGCCTGGCTATGGTCTATGTAATGCATTAATTTGTATCCTGATACCTTTCAACTGACATACATGCCAGCTAGTCTTGTGCATTTATAAATACTTGTATATTATATTTTCTTCACAGTAATATATGAATGCACAATATGTAAAAGATATTGATGTGATGTCATGAAGTTGGGAGATCTGAATTCTTATATTGCTAGATGCCACACTGCAACCCATGACTAAGAACGTGAGGGGGCAGAGGAGGGGCTAGAGGCGGTCACCAGGGTCAGACAGACACAGGGAAGATACGTAGTCTGCGGGAGGCCAATGTTTTATCGATCCAGGTAATTTAAAATTGATAACAATCAACCACATTTATAAATATCAACAAATTTTAATGTGCACATTTAAATATACACTAGTTTGTTTTCATACATATTTTAATAATAACATTTTGAACATGGAAAACTAGGTTAACTTCTGCACTTGCATATTATACCCACAGTGTATCAACACAGACATATTAATACACCTTTAAAAAGTATTTAGCATACGGCAATGACTCAGAAATTAGTTTATAAAATAAATTATTCATTCTTGAAGAAGGTAGACATACATATTATGAACCTTTGAATAGCTGATGAGGAAAATATATAATTTGTATACTGAAAACAAAAACATATTATGCGCTTTATTGATTAGCAGAAATCAAATACAATAAGTATTGGCTAAGATCAGGAGTCATTGTAATGGAATTGGAAAATTTAATTTTAAATTCAATTAATGACAAAGATACCTTGTAAAAATAATAAAATGTTATGACCTCTATGAAAAAGTGCATATTCCACTAATGTTTGCATACTGTACACCCCCTCCCCTGGAACAATGCCAGTGAACACCGACTGTTCCCAAGATGTCAACATGTGTAGATGCAGCTGTATGTAGAACATTTCTTGCTACCTTTTTTCTTGTGAAATGCTGCAGGACATTCATGAAACATTATTTTATATTTACTGATTACGAAAATGAACACGCCATATTTATTTACACCCAACACTGCTATGATGCCTGTTTTTGTTTAATGAATATATGCTTTTCTTTACAGGAGATTGAACTAGTGTGCTTAGAACCACTAGTTCTCCAAGTTAATATGGCATACTGGGCAGTTGTATTTGTCCAGGATCTCGGACAAGATTCAGCCATGCTACATGCTGCATATAGACAGTTTGTTCTGTGAAAGTCTGCCGAGGGATCCCCAATTGTGTCGTGTATTGCATCCGTGACAGATTCCCCAGTGCCGATTTGGTGTACACTGGCTTCCAGGTTTGTCAGTTAGTTTGACTGACTGGAAACTATTGTAGAACGCAGGTTGGTTGACATTCGAGAGTGGAGACACCTGTCTAGCTCTGCAGTTGGCGATGGAATAGTGGCACTGGGTGTCAGGGTCTGGCAGATATGGCATGGCTCTTTGAGCAACAACTCTCGACGCTGTGAGACAGGTTCAGCATCAAGTATTTTTTGTGAACTACACCGGTTTGTATATCGATGACACCATTGTATGTGTTCGCTGTCTTCAATGGTACTGCATACCAGCGTCCTGACTTTGCTGTACATCCGCTTGTACTGTACAGCAGACAAAGTGACAATTAGCATGGCTCTCACATGTAAGATATTTTTATGTGATGACACATTTATCAAAAGTTAATAATACATAGTATTTGTTTTCAATTCAACTATAACTTTTAACAGTGTCTATGAAGAAATACATTAATTACCCAACACAACACAAGTTTGTTCTGTAGTAATGGTATTGAAAGACTTTTCACATTTTTCAACAAGAATCTGTTGACACACTGATTGGCAGTGACTGCAACATTTTACTTGTTTACATTTTTATGTATTAAGAGGGCCGTTGTACACTTTCTTGTCACATATAATTTTTTTATATTTGTCAAAAAGACTAATATAGAAAATGACTGGTTTATATTTTCACAAATAATTTACATTACACTGATGATAACATACGAGCACACATTGTACTAATTATGTTATAAAAAACACTTGAATAAAATTAGTTCTTATATGTAATGTAATTTTCAGTCATATGGCGATGACTGTCTGTGGATTAATTTTTTTTTTAATATCGCATGCCCATAAAAGGTAAACCAGTGAGAAAAAATACAACGTAGGAAGATGTTTAGTTGAACAAATGTCATATGTGTATATCAAATAAAAATAATTATATTATGATTCTTTGTTAAAAAAACATCAATATGATATCAAATTCGAATTGTAGTTTGTACAATGCTTGATATGTTTACAACTCACAAACAACAGTGACTAGACAGGGTCATCGCCATATGACTGAGAATTACATATACAATCACTACGAGCTATGTTGCTCCTCTAGCAACGTAGCATGTGATTAAAGCTGAATAATGAGAAATTACTAACCTGTCTGGAAGAATCTTTGCGAATGCTGCATCTGTTGTGACTGACCCCACGGCCAGAGTCCACTGACACTGTCTCCAACTCTTTATGTTTACTTTGTTTCGTTCCATAGTCTTTCCCAAATAGAAATACATCTTTATACGTGGATACTGTCTTTGTCTGTCTAATTTAGCCCATTTTGGCGAGTCGGTGCATATGTCTGTGAACGTCCCCTCATTGCATAAAATCTGTATTCCACATCAACAGTGCCAAATGGTGGGGTCCAAGGTCGATGTCGCCCACAATTCGTGATCATTAGAAGAGTGCAATCGCAATCCACATGAATGTTATGTTCCAAACTGACAAGCGTATGTTGATATTTGGTTACGCCTAACCAAATTTAATTTTATAATTTGTCTGTTAATTTCAGTAAAACGAAGTAAGACATATATGCACAAGTGAACTAGTATATCATAGTAAATATTTTGTACGTTTACACTTTTTTCATGTAATTAGTCTGAAACGTTAGGAGCAAAACAATCGAAATGACTGGGTATTTTTAACTAACATTAGATAGTGCGACTATTAGGTGATTCAGGTTTAAAAACATCAAACACGCATTATACAAACCTATTCTCCCATATACTGCATACATTATATAAAATGTTATTTTTGTAGTTATCCGGGTTTGGTTTCCTCTGGAAGAAACCTATTTCTTCCAGGATGCCCAGAAGAAACTGGAAGAAAGGGGTTTCTTCCATTTTCTTCTGGACAAATCCGGAAGAAACTGGAAGATAGGATTAGACAATGGAAATTATTCTGATATATATATATATTTGAACTGATTTATTCAATATATAAAATATAATGCATTTAATTATTATAATATTAGGATAACATAAAAAGTGCATGCATTTGTGTTCACACTGATGTTTTCGCTTAGTACTTGTGTTACTTAAAAGCAAAATCCAGCATGGTTCCCATTTATCACCCACCATAAGCCATGTGGTGCATGCCACAGTGACACATTTAATCCAGTCAGTATCCATTGAATCTATGCCCATCAATAAAAATCCACTGTAATCTTCTGCTTATCACAGCAACTCTGCTCTGACTCAGTGATACATGTGCACTACAGACCCAGTGAGCAAGAAGTGGCTCACTCAACAGGCCTGGCCTGGTGGATGTTACACAATAAGTCAAACAGGCTGTTTGTCTTGCTGTTCTACATGAGAACAGCAAGACACCAATCGATATGCGGGAAAATGTACATGGAGTCACTATGCAAATATCATTTGTAGGTGTTTGTATTTTGTAAGCTGATTATGATAGATGACTACACACCATTCTGATTTTTGTTTTTAAATTTGTTAGGGTGATGTACTAGTAACAACTTAATGTACTAATATATAATATTCTGGCATACATAATATTATTATTTTTGTATTTAAACAACAATAGGGTAGATCAACTGGTTGTAATATCGTCGTTTTGTTTAGTGTTAACCCTCTGGTCAGTCTGGACATTGAAACGTATCATCCACTTCTCGTTGGTGCAGGCTGGTAGTAGAATGTGTTTAATCTTAAAAGTATACGCAACAATATCCCTGCAGCGTATCTACAGACTACACAAAGATATTGGGTAATTGGCCTGGGGGCAAACTTAGTGTCCCGCTACTGAGTTAGTTTTCCATGCAACTATGTAGTGATGCAACAGGTTATATACGAACAATTTACAAGGCAATACTTATAATAATATATATATATATTATATATCACTGAATAGTCCCCTTGTTGAGCAGTCCCTCTCCTGCATTATATATCACTGAATAGTCCCCTTGTTGAGCGGTCCCTCTCCTGCATTATATATCACTGAATGGTCCCCTTGTTGAGCGGTCCCTCTCCTGCATTATATATCACTGAATAGTCCCCTTGTTGAGCGGTCCCTCTCCTGCATTATATATCACTGATTAGTCCACTTGTTGAGCAGTCCCTCTAATGCATTACATATCACTGAATAGTCCCCTTGTTGAACGGTCCCTCTCCTGCATTATATATCACTGAATAGTCCACATGTTGAGCGGTCCCTCTCCTGCATTATATATACCTGAATAGTCCACTTGTTGAGCGGTCCCTCTCCTGCATTATATATCACTGAATAGTCCCTTTGTTGAGCGGTCCCTCTCCTGCATTATATATCACTGAATAGTCCCCTTGTTGAGCGGTCCCTGTTCTGCATTATGTATCTCTGAATAGTCCCCTTGTTGAGCAGTCCCTCTAATGCATTATATATCACAGAATAGTCCCCTTGTTGAATGGTCCCTCTCCTGCATTATATATCACTGAATAGTCCACTTGTTGAGCGGTCCCTCTCCTGCATTATATATCACTGAATAGTCCCCTTGTTGAGCGGTCCCTCTCCTGCATTATGTATCACTGAATAGTACCCTTGTTGAGCGGTCCCTCTCCTGCATTATATATCACTGAATAGTCCCCTTGTTGAGCGGTCCCTCTCCTGCATTATATATCACTGAATAGTCCCTTTGTTGAGTAGTCCCTCTCGTGCATTATATATCACTGAATAGTCCACTTGTTGAGCGGTCCCTCTCCTGCATTATGTATCTCTGAATAGTCCCCTTGTTGAGCGGTCCCTCTAATGCATTATATATCACAGAATAGTCCCCTTGTTGAATGGTCCCTCTCCTGCATTATATATCACTGAATAGTCCACTTGTTGAGCGGTCCCTCTCCTGCATTATATATCACTGAATAGTCCCCTTGTTGAGCGGTCCCTCTCCTGCATTATGTATCACTGAATAGTACCCTTGTTGAGCGGTCCCTCTCCTGCATTATATATCACTGAATAGTCCCCTTGTTGAGCGGTCCCTCTCCTGCATTATATATCACTGAATAGTCCCTTTGTTGAGTAGTCCCTCTCGTGCATTATATATCACTGAATAGTCCACTTGTTGAGCGGTCCCTCTCCTGCGTTATATATCACTGAATAGTCCCCTTGTTGAGCGGTCCCTCTCCTGCATTATATATCACTGAATAGTCCCCTTGTTGAGTGGTTCCTCTCCTGCATTATATATCACTGAATAGTCCCCTTGTTGAGCAGTCCCTCTAATGCATTATATTTCACTGAATAGTCCCCTTGTTGAGCAGTCCCTCTCCTGCATTATATATCACTGAATAGCCCCTTGTTGAGCGGTGCCTCTCCTGCATTATATATCACTGAATAGTCCCCGTGTTGAGCAGTCCCTCTCCTGCATTATATATCACTGAATAGTCCCCTTGTTGAGCAGTCCCTCTCCTGCATTATATATCATTGAATAGTCCCCTTGATGAGCAGTCCCTCTCCTGCATTATATATCACTGAATAGTCCCCTTGTTGAGCAGTCCCTCTCCTGCATTATATATCACTGAATAGTCCCCTTGTTGAGCAGTCTCTCTAATGCATTATATATCACTGAATAGTCCCCTTGTTGAGCACTCCCTCTCCTGCATTATATATCACTGAATAGTCCCCTTGTTGAGCGGTCCCTCTCCTGCATTATATATCACTGAATAGTACCCTTGTTGAGCGGTCCCTCTCCTGCATTATATATCACTGAATAGTCCCCTTGTTGAACGGTCCCTCTCCTGCTTTAGATACCACTGAATAGTCCACTTGTTGAGTGATCCCTCTCCTGCATTATATATCACTGAATAGTCCCCTTGTTGAGCAGTCCCTGTTCTGCATTACATATCACTGAATAGTCCCCTTGTTGAGCAGTCCCTCTCCTGCATTATATATCACTGAATACTCCCGTTGTTGAGCGGTCCCTCTCCTGCATTATATATCACTGAATACTCCCGTTGTTGAGCGGTCCCTCTCCTGCATTATATATCACTGAATAGTCCCCTTGTTGAGCGGTCCCTCTCCTGCATTATATATCACTGAATAGTCCCCTTGTTGAGCAGTCCCTCTCCTGCATTATATATCACGGAATACTCCCGTTGTTGAGCGGTCCCTCTCCTGCATTATATATCACTGAATAGTCCCCTTGTTGAGCTGTCCTTCTCCTGCATTATGTATCTCTGAATAGTCCCCTTGTTGAATAGTCCCTCTAATGCATTATATATCACTGAATAGTCCCCTTGTTGAGCGGTCCCTCTCCTGCATTATATATAACTGAATAGTGCACTTGATGAGCGGTCCCTCTCCTGCATTATATATCACTGAATAGTCCCCTTGTTGAGCAGTCCCTCTAATGCATTATATATCACTGAATAGTCCCCTTGTTGAGCAGTCCCTCTCCTGCATTATATATCACTGAATAGTCCCCATGTTGAGCAGTCCCTCTCCTGCATTATATATCACTGAATAGTCCCCTTGTTGAGCGGTCCCTCTAATGCATTATATATCACTGAATAGTCCCTTTGTTGAGCAGTCCCTCTCCTGCATTATATATCACTGAATAGTCCCCTTGTTGAGCAGTCCCTCTCCTGCATTATATATCACTGAATAGTCCCCTTGTTGAGCGGTCCCTCTCCTGCATTATATATCATTGAATAGTCCACCTGTTGAGCGGTCCCTCTCCTGCATTACATATCACTGAATAGTCCCTTTGTTGAGCGGTCCCTCTCCTGCATTATATATCACTGAATAGTCCCCTTGTTGAGCGGTCCCTGTCCTGCATTACGTATCTCTGAATAGTCCCCTTGTTGAGCAGTCCCTCTAATGCATTATATATCACTGAATAGTCCCCTTGTTGAATGGTCCCTCTCCTGCATTATATATCACTGAATAGTCCACTTGTTGAGCGGTCCCTCTCCTGCATTATATATCACTGAATAGTCCCCTTGTTGAGCGGTCCCTCTCCTGCATTATATATCACTGAATAGTCCCCTTGTTGTGCGGTCCCTCTCCTGCATTATATATCATTGAATAGTCCACCTGTTGAGCGGTCCCTCTCCTGCATTATATATACCTGAATAGTCCACTTGTTGAGCGGTCCCTCTCCTGCATTACATATCACTGAATAGTCCCTTTGTTGAGCGGTCCCTCTCCTGCATTATATATCACTGAATAGTCCCCTTGTTGAGCGGTCCCTGTCCTGCATTACGTATCTCTGAATAGTCCCCTTGTTGAGCAGTCCCTCTAATGCATTATATATCACTGAATAGTCCCCTTGTTGAATGGTCCCTCTCCTGCATTATATATCACTGAATAGTCCACTTGTTGAGCGGTCCCTCTCCTGCATTATATATCACTGAATAGTCCCCTTGTTGAGCGGTCCCTCTCCTGCATTATATATCACTGAATAGTCCCCTTGTTGAGCGGTCCCTCTCCTGCATTATATATCACTGAATAGTCCCCTTGTTGAGCGGTCCCTCTCCTGCATTATATATCACTGAATATTCCCTTTGTTGAGTGGTCCCTCTCCTGCATTATATATCACTGAATAGTCACCTTGTTGAGCAGTCCCTCTCCTGCATTATATATCACTGAATAGTCCCCTTGTTGAGCGGTCCCTCTCCTGCATTATATATCACTGAATAGTCCCCTTGTTGAGCGGTCCCTCTCCTGCATTATATATCACTGAATAGTCCCTTTGTTGAGTGGTCCCTCTCGTGCATTATATATCACTGAATAGTCCACTTGTTGAGCGGTCCCTCTCCTGCGTTATATATCACTGAATAGTCCCCTTGTTGAGCGGTCTCTCTCCTGCATTATATATCACTGAATAGTCCCCTTGTTGAGTGGTTCCTCTCCTGCATTATATATCACTGAATAGTCCCCTTGTTGAGTGGTCCCTCTCCTGCATTATATATCACTGAATAGTCCCCTTGTTGAGCAGTCCCTGTTCTGCATTACATATCACTGAATAGTCCCCTTGTTGAGCAGTCCCTCTCCTGCATTATATATCACTGAATAGTCCCCTTGTTGAGCAGTCCCTCTCCTGCATTAAGTGTTTTGTTATTAAAACACAAGTCCACATAAATAAATATAGTTATCCAAGATGTGCTGTGTTGAAGGTGGAAGACTGACTGTGTGATAGGCCATGTGCCTTGTAATGCTGAAGTACCTTTGCAGATGGGGTACCGCACTACAGGGATACTGTTGCAGATCTAGTGTTGTTTTGATATATTTAATTAATCGATACATTGATGCTCCGCCATTACTGATTGATTGGAGTAGTTCAGCATTCACAATGTGTACAAGGTACATGTACATGTTTCCACGTAAAGGTAATGACCGCCAAAATATAATCTTATAGTTTATTGTGTGAAAACTTTGTGTTAGATTTATTTGTATCTGCTATGTGTCAAACAATGAGCGGACTAGTTGACTCTATTACAGTGCTCTGCATTAATAGTAACAGTTTCATTATATCTAGGACCATTGTTTAATTAGTTAACGTGTTTGTATAAAGGCTGTCACAAATTAATACACTATCAAAATTTATTCGCATCGATTAGTTTGAGATTTTATGCATTTTCCACTAATCTAGCAATAATTCCAGGAAGGTTAAGCTATTATGTTAACACACTACTTCATGCTTACTGAGAGTAGAAATGTCCAAAAGTAACAACTAACATGCAACTTGTAGCAACATTTTAAGATTGATTTTATCCAATCACATCAGTACCCCTGAAATCTCGATAATGTAGTACATGTATTGCTTTTTTACATATATCTGTACAAGTTGAACCTCCATAATGTGATTAAAGAAAGTAACAAACAGTTAAATGTCAACATGGCGCTTCCTTTCAATTAATTGCTCCTTTTTAAAGACAGATAATGGTAACCTGTACCTCGAGTTGCAACATTTGCAAAGAAATAGAAGAGAAACATGGATTGAAATCTTTAAAAACTGGGAAACAGTCAAGAATGCTGCCAGACATTGACTGACGCTTCAGAACGATCAGTTCTTTAGCGCAATGGAAGAAATCAGCACGAATACAGAACAGGGTGACACCTGTTATCACACTAAATGTTTCAGTCAGTTCTGCGCTGTTAAGAGACAGCCTTCACCTTCCAGTGATCCACCTGCCAGCAAAACCACCCCTCTCATTTGAGAATTCCACCAACATCCAACAGAAAAGACACTCTTGGACAGGAGTGCCTTTTTTGTGGGAATAAGTGGAGGAAAAAGTCCAAGAAGCATGAACGCCTGCACCAATGTCTTACTACATACAGGAGCAAGTCGATCATTCGTGCAGCAAAGACAAAATGTGATATTACGATCCTGACTAGGCGAAGACCTTATTGCAAGGGAGGTGACATACCATAACACACGTTGGCGCTTAAGTAAGGCAAGAAACAAAGGAGGAAGAGCAAAAGACAAGGCAAAAGAAACACGATGAAGCCTTCCAAAAACTGCCAATGTTCTTTCTCTCCCCACATTCCCCAACTGGTGTTCCTGTTCTTCCTCATGCTCATCAGAGACTTGAACCAGATTCTTCTTGGGCTTGTCGGAAAGTCAGAAGGGATGAACATCATCCTGGATTATGGATCTGGAAACAACCGTAGATACATTGTTACAAGTATAGCTGCCACCCTTGATGAGAGAAACCATGGATTCACGGATGCAATCGTGGGTCTGCATGCTTTGACATCCTGCTTCTTTGGAAAGGGCAAAGTGACAAACTTCCAACTACTGGAAACGGATGTAGAGCATCAACATGTGATGGCAGTGGCAATGCGGTCCCTCACCTCAGAAGCAGTTGACCTACCAGCCATCACGTCATTTGTTTGCTCCCTGTATGGGTTTAAGTGCACCGACGTCAACGAAGCGAGATACAGATCCTTCATCAGAATGAGTGGTGGGAGAGAGAAGGAGTCATTGGCCAAGATCCGGAAAATCAACTGTGCATCTCTTCCTCCTTGTTGCAAGTTACCAACCACATCATGAGAGCACACTTTGTTGCACGGATGTGGAAGAGGGCCGACCACCCTGACCTTGAAGTGTGAGGCGAGGCCCACTGACTGTGGATGGACAGAGAAGTCAGGCAGTTTGGAGCTGGAGTGGTTCCAAGGGAGTTCACTGCCGGAATCTTTGTCAGCAACTCCTGTTGATGGATGTCGTCGAAGCGATGGACGGTGAAGATTTGGACATCTGGACAAACGAAGACAGTAACGAGAGCGACGGAGATATCTAAACACTAGTCCTGTTTATGTCGTGCCTGTACGGATAATAGACCTTTTTTAAAATATATTCATGCATCATCACTTTAATCTAAAAACGAGGCTAACCTAGAATTTCCTTTCACGTCTCTAGCAACTGTACGTGAGCAACATGGCTTAATGTTGTTTTCCCTGTTCCTTCTCCAATTCTAGGAAAGAAAACACTATAATTCAATTATTCACCAAAGGATATTGATCTTCAAAAGGTGTGGTTTAAAAAGATTAAAAGAGATTCTGGTACAAACTTCCAGATATGTCTTGTAGTGATCATTGTTTAGTATTGTTGAGTGTCCTAAGTTCGTACATCATCCAATTCAGTGTCTCCTTAGTATTACTTTTTGTCTTTTATCTTCTGTTTGACTGCTCCAGTGAACATTTATGTTGAACTTGTAGCTACAATAGGCAATAAACCTGGCTGGTATGATATATGTCTTTATAAACGATTAGATTTGAGAAAACCAACACAATAACTGATTGTCATAGAATTTCACGATGGACTGACTTGGGCAATTGTAGTATACATACTTACCTTGCATGATGTGGTCATTAACACAAACTGTGCATAACTGCCACACTACAGGTAATTGTCCCATGTCCCACCACTGGTAACTGTCCCAACATAGGTAAATATCTCACCACCGGTAACTGTCCCCTGTACCACCACAGGAAACTGCCCTACCAAAGGTAACTGTCCCACTACAGGTAACTCTCCCCTGTACCACCATGGGTAGCTCTCCCTGTCCACCACAAGTAACTGTCCCCTGCCCAACAACAGGTAACTGTGCCACCAGAGGTAACTCCCCCTCTCCTACTAAAAGTAACTGTCCCCTGTCACACTACAGGTAACTGTGCCACCAGAGGTAACTCCCCCTCTCCTGCTACAAGTAACTATCCCCCGTCCCACTACAGGTAACTGTGCCACCAGAGGTAACTCCCCCTCTCCTACTAAAAGTAACTGTCCCCTGTCCCACTACAGGTAACTGTGCCACCAGAGGTAACTCCCCCTCTCCTACTACAAGTAACTGTCCCCTGTCCCACTACAGGTAAATTTGCCACCAGAGGTAACTCCCCCTCTCCTACTACAAGTAACTGTCCCCTGTCCCACTACAGGTAACTGTCTCACCAGAGGTAACTCCCCCTCTCCTAATACAAGTAACTGTCCCCTGTCCCACTACAGGTAACTGTGCCACCAGAGGTAACTCCCCCTCTCCTACTACAAGTAACTGTCCCATGTCCCACTACAGGTAACTGTGCCACCAGAGGTAACTCCCCCTCTTCTACTACAAGTAACTGTCCCCTGTCCCACTACAGGTAACTGTCCCACCAGAGGTAACTCCCCCTCTCCTGCTACAAGTAACTGTCCTCTCTCCTGCTACAAGTAACTGTCCCCTCTCCTGCTACAAGTAACTGTCCCCTGTTCCACTACAGGTAACTGTCCCACCACAGGTAACTCCCCCTCTTCTACTACAAGTAACTGTCCTCTCTCCTGCTACAAGTAACTGTCCCCTGTCCCACTACAGGTAACTGTGCCACCAGAGGAAACTCCCCCTCTTCTACTACAAGTAACTGTCCCCTGTCCCACTACAGGTAACTGTCCCACCAGAGGTAACTCCCCCTCTCCTACTACAAGTAACTGTCCCCTGTCCCGCTACAGGTAACTGTGCCACCAGTGGTAACTCCCCCTCTCCTACTACAAGTAACTGTCCCCTGTCCCAATACAGGTAACTGTGCCACCAGAGGTAACTCCCCCTCTCCTACTACAAGCAACTGTCCCCTGTCCCACTACAGGTAACTGTGCCACCAGAGGTAACTCCCCCTCTCCTGCTACAAATATCTGACCACTGTCCCACTACAGGTAACTGTGCCACCAGAGGTAACTCCCCCTCTCCTACTACATGTGACTGTCCCCTGTTCTACGACAGGTAACTGTGCCACCAGAGGTAACTCCCCTCTCCTACTACAAGCAACTGTCTCCTGTCCCACTACAAGTAACTGTCCCACCAGAGGTAACTCCCCCTCTCCTACTACAAGTAACTGTCCTCTCTCCTGCTACAAGTAACTGTCCCCTGTCCCACTATAGGTAACTGTCCCACAAGAGGTAACTCCCCCTCTCCTGATACAAGTAACTGTCCCCTGTCCCACTACAGGTAACTGTGCCACCAGGGGTAACTCACCCTCTCCTACTACAAGTAACTGTCCCCTGTCCCACTACAGGTAACTGTGCCACCAGAGGTAACTTCCCCTCTCCTACTACAAGCAACTGTCCCCTGTCCCACTACAGGTAACTGTCCCACCAGAGGTAACTCCCCCTCTCCTGCTACAAGTAACTGTACCCTGTCCCACTAAAGGTAACTGTGCCACCAGAGGTAACTCCCCCTCTCCTACTACAAGTAACTGTCCCCTGTCCCACTACAGGTAACTGTGCCACCAGAGGTAACTCCCCCTCTCCTAATACAAGTAACTGTCCTCTGTCCCACTACAGGTAACTGTGCCACCAGAGGTAACTCCCCCTCTCCTACTACAAATAACTGTCCCCTGTCACACTACAGGTAACTGTCCCACCAGAGGTAACTCCCCCTCTCCCACTACAGGTAACTGTGCCACCAGAGGTAACTCCCCCTCTCCTACTACAAGTAACTATTCCCTGTCCCACTACAGGTAACTGTGATACCAGAGGTAACTCCCCCTCTCCTACTACAAGCAACTGTCCCCTGTCCCACTACAGGTAACTGTCCCACCAGAGGTAACTCCCCCTCTCCTGCTACAAGTAACTGTCCCCTGTCCCAGTACAGATAGCTGTGCCACCAGAGGTAACTCCCCCTCTCCTGCTACAAGTAACTGTCCCCTGTCCCAGTACAGATAGCTGTGCCACCAGAGGTAACTCCCCCTCTCCTGCTACAAGTAACTGTCCTCTCTCCTGCTACAAGTAACTGTCCCCTGTCCCACTACAGGTAACTGTGCCACCAGAGGAAACTCCCCCTCTTCTACTACAAGTAACTGTCCCCTGTCCCGCTACAGGTAACTGTGCCACCAGTGGTAACTCCCCCTCTCCTATTACAAGTAACTGTCCCCTGTCCCACTACAGGTAACTGTGCCACCAGAGGTAACTCCCCCTCTCCTGCTACAAGTAACTGTCCCCTGTCACACTACAGGTAACTGTCCCACCAGAGGTAACTCCCCCTCTCCCACTACAGGTAACTGTGCCACCAGAGGTAACTCCCCCTCTCCTACTACAAGTAACTATTCCCTGTCCCACTACAGGTAACTGTGATACCAGAGGTAACTCCCCCTCTCCTACTACAAGCAACTGTCCCCTGTCCAACTACAGGTAACTGTCCCACCAGAGGTAACTCCCCCTCTCCTGCTACAAGTAACTGTCCCGTGTCCCAGTACAGATAGCTGTGCCACCAGAGGTAACTCCCCCTCTCCTGCTACAAGTAACTGTCCCCTGTACCACTACAGGTAACTGTGCCACCAGAGGTAACTCCCCCTCTTCTACTACAAGTAACTGTCCCCTGTCCCACTACAGGTAACTGTCCCACCAGAGATAACTCCCCCTCTCCTACTACAAGTAACTGTTCCCTGTCCCGCTACAGGTAACTGTGCCACCAGTGGTAACTCCCCCTCTCCTATTACAAGTAACTGTCCCCTGTCCCACTACAGGTAACTGTGCCACCAGAGGTAACTCCCCCTCTCCTGCTACAAGTAACTGTCCCCTGTCCCACTATAGGTAACTGTGCCACCAGAGGTAACTCCCCCTCTCCTGCTACAAGTAACTGTCCCGTGTCCCAGTACAGATAGCTGTGCCACCAGAGGTAACTCCCCCTCTCCTGCTACAAGTAACTGTCCCCTGTACCACTACAGGTAACTGTGCCACCAGAGGTAACTCCCCCTCTTCTACTACAAGTAACTGTCCCCTGTCCCACTACAGGTAACTGTCCCACCAGAGATAACTCCCCCTCTCCTACTACAAGTAACTGTTCCCTGTCCCGCTACAGGTAACTGTGCCACCAGTGGTAACTCCCCCTCTCCTATTACAAGTAACTGTCCCCTGTCCCACTACAGGTAACTGTGCCACCAGAGGTAACTCCCCCTCTCCTGCTACAAGTAACTGTCCCCTGTCCCACTATAGGTAACTGTGCCACCAGAGGTAACTCCCCCTCTCCTGCTACAAATAACTGTCTCCTGTCCCACTACAGGTAACTGTGCCACCAGAGGTAACTCCCCCTCTTCTACTACAAGTAACTGTCCCCTGTCCCACTACAGGTAACTGTGCCACCAGAGGTAACTCCCCCTCTCCTACTTCAAGTAACTGTCCCTTGTCCCACTACAGGTAACTGTCCCACCAGAGGTAACTCCCCCTCTCCTACTACAAGTAACTGTCCCCTGTCCCACTACAGGTAACTATCCCACCAGAGGTAACTCCCCCTCTCCTGCTACAAGTAACTGTCCCCTGTCCCACTACAGGTAACTGTCCCACCAGAGGTAACTCCCCCTCTCCTACTACAAGTAACTGTTCCCTGTCCCGCTACAGGTAACTGTCCCACCAGTGGTAACTCCCCCTCTCCTACTACAAGTAACTGTCCCCTGTCCCACTACAGGTAACTGTGCCACCAGAGGTAACTCACCCTCTCCTACTACAAGTAACTGTCCCCTCTCCTACTACAAGTAACTGTCCCCTGTCCCACTACAGATAACTGTGGCACCAGAGGTAACTCCCCCTCTTCTAATACAAGTAACTGTCCCCTGTCCCACTACAGGTAACTGTGCCACCAGAGGTAACTCCCCTTCTCCTGCTACAAGTAACTGTCCCCTGTCCCACTACAGGTAACTGTCCCACCAGTGGTAACTCCCCCTCTCCTACTACAAGTAACTGTCCCCTGCCCCACTACAGCTAACTGTCCTACCAGAGGTTACTCCCCCTCTCCTACTTCAAGTAACTGTCCCCTGTCCCACTGCAAGAAGATATTTTAATAGTTATCCTGTCGCGTCTGTACTGATGATGTGTGTGGTAAAGATATAATATTAACAGTTATCCTGTCACGTTTGTATGTACTAATAAGCAGAGTGAACAGTTGTCCTGCTGTGTCAGTTGAGAGTGCTGAAGATATGTAAACAGTTGTCCTGTCGCATCTGTATTAATGACGGATGTGCTGAAGATATAATTATATGAACAGTTAACCTGTTGCATAGTCCTGTGCATTATTAAATTAATTTGTTATGTCACAATTGCATTGTTAACACAGCTGTTCTACAATGGTGCCATGTACTGGACTGCGAAATCCGCTAGGTGTTTGTGCAAATAAATACAGCTTTGTCAATCTTTGGGGGGTGCGGTCAGGGGGATTCCACAATTTAAAGTTGCTGGCATTGGTCATTCTGTATTCGGGGAACACCAAGGAAACTTTTGAAACTGTTTTAGGCTTGGCGCTGTTGATATATAAATAAAAGTACTTTTTGGCACACTTCGGGGGCTGCTGTCAGGGGTTCCACCCCTAAAGTTGCTGTCACTGGTCATTCCGTACTCAAGGAACACCAGAGAAACTTTTGAAACTGTTTTAGCATTGGCACTGTTTCAATAAACAAAGCTATTTTTTTCCCTCTTAAGGGTGTGATTTAGGGGCATTCCACCATCCAAGACCCAGAAGAAACATGGAAAACCACCCTTCAGAAGAAACTGCAAACCCTGGTAGTTATTTATAATTGCTATGTTCGGAAACACTGACCAGGCTCAATAAAGAGTGGACATCCTACGACTGACCAAGAGCTGACACCCTACGATTGACCAAGAGTGGACATCCTCTGACCAACCAATGACACTTGTTATTACCTGAACGAGGTCGTATGACCCGAGACCCAGGTCAAAGATCATCACCTCCTGGCCGGCAAGGTATCTCTGCACGGAGTTGATGAGGCGGATGGCATTGTGGTAGTTGCTGGAGCTCACCCCCGACACGACGGTGGGCAGCTGGTCAGGGGTGGCAGTCATCTCCCGCCCCACCCCTCTGGCCCCCTCCGCCCTCACGTACAGGTGACTGTGCTCCGTGAACCCCAGCAGCTCCAGGTACGCCTTGTGAACCTCTGTCGGGTCATGCTTCTTCTCTGCAGGGTGTTGACCGATCACCTCCATGTTCTTCAGGCTGTTGATGTGTTTGTGGGTCTTCGCCATGATGCTGCGGATGTCGATGGTTGGGATGGTGACGAGCCAGACAGCGATGCTCGCGGCGACGAAGAAGAGCAGGAGGATGAGGAAGTTCTTACTGCGCAGCATCCCGCACATGACGCCACAACTACTGGCCGCCATCGTCTCACGCAGGACATGTAGTAACATCCACCTATAACATGTAGCAACATTCACCTAAAACATGTAATAACATCCACCTACAACATGTAGTAACATCCGTCTACAACATGTAGTAGGCGCGCGATAGTGTAGTGGTTAGCACATCCGCCTGACATGCCGGCGACCCGAGTTCAACACCCGGACTGGACAGGTATGGTATATTTGGTGTAAAAACCTGGCTCTCAACATTGGGGACTGTGTATCCCTCGTGACTTGGAGATCACGTTACTGTCGGTCCCGTCTCAATTTGAGACGTAAAAGAACCACTGAGGACGACAAGCTCCCTGGCAGTGACCACCCTCAGTGCCAGCATAGAAAGGTCGGCTTGGCGATAATGTTCTGAAAAAGGCTGACTAGTTGAATGAGACCTCATAAGATCATAACATTGTAACCACACAATATACAGGCTAGTCAGTTAATAGAACGTTGCCGAGTGCTGGAAACAACTAGAACTAGAACTAGTAACAACCACCTACGTGAAACAGTTACATTAAACATCCCGCACTCGGTAGCTTATAATTTACCCTATTATCGCCCACAGTGTATTCGGTCCTTACAACTTTTCACTTGTAGCCTTTGTGCTCTTAATATCGTGATTTGAGTTGTTCTTCTGGCGTTTTTACCACAAGCGGTAAGTCATCTGTGACGAAAAAACATAACGGCACTGCACAAAATCTACAAACGATATTTACAAATCCTCGATAAAAAACGAGCGTCACAAGCTACATCCAACTTCCGAGTTGGAGTTCGCTCGCGACAGGAAGCGAACCTCTTTTTGGAGATTGGAACGCTGTTCCTTCTTCTTGCGTTTGATTATTTTAAAAATAATTTCCTAGTTGTCCCCAGCTCTCTGCAACGTTGTCTTAACAGACTTGTCTACATTTATTTATTTATATTGTGGTTAACATTTTAACGATCTTTTGAGATGGTCTCTCGCATTAAAATGTGTTCGGACAAAATTACATGAGTGACACTTAGGCTGTGGTGTGGAACGCTGTATTTCCTTGCGTCGTTTTTTGTTCGATGATTTTGTTTTGTATCCATTTTTAACTGATACTGTATTGATTCATGAATACCTGTGTTAATACAAAATTCTTCCACGGTCACTTAGATGCTTTAAGCATTACGGAAATGTAATCAACGCTCAATCAATGCCAGTAGGTCCGGCATGCGGAATACAATGAGTTTATAACAGTCCGCAAATTGTAGGAGTGGTTGTAACTTGTGGAGGCGGATAATTTACACTGTTTTTGAATTCAACTTCAAGAAGAAGGTTGTTTCCGTGCATATAACTTCTTCGCCTTCGGTTCAACTCCAAGATTCAAGAAGCAACTTACCGAGTCCAGTACATCAAGTTGATGATCAACGATTAAACTATAGAAAACTGGAGCATGACAATTATATAAAATATATGTAGTACTAGTCTAGTAGTAGGTGTTGATTACTTAGTTAAGGTTGATATTTGAAGAACACTTGCAAGAGACACGTACATACAATGTTATACTTTGGAGTATAGTTTAAAAATCACCTGTCCCTGACAGTCACAGCTTCACCCAGACACAACAACTATCAAAATATATACCATTCAATGGTATGGCTCATGCCATGGGAAAGAAAGATTGTGGTATATTTGGCACGCCGCCGGAACCATTCTTCAACATGAAGCCTATTGGAATGAGTGCCGATCTACTGGAGGAATGGCTGATTGTTCTGGCTAACGAAAATCAACAGAATATGAGCACTGCAACACACAAGCAGGTGTGCATGCATCTGCACTGAAGTAATGGAACCTGGACTTGTTAACTTGCATGTCCGTTTAAATTTAATAAGGCGGTGTCTTTATCATGAATATATAGTGCAATAGCTGTCTTGGCTAAATTAAAGCTGTTGAACCTGTGTTTTATTGGCTGTAATAATTATAGTGCTGATTTAATGTGGAATAATGTTCCAGGGCTATTTCAAGAATGGTGATTCAGCAGAATTTGTCTTCCTAACTTGTGAAAGACTGAAACTTCCACCAGAAACAAGATACTTGGCTCTAGAATTATTTGACAGGTGTGTGCACGAAGACTAATTGTATATCCCAGTCATGGTTTGTTCGTTCTTTACTTACATATTATCAATAATGGTTATGCTTCATGTAGAATACTGCATACAAGTGGCTAGACATGTTAAAAAGTTAGATCATAGTTACATAAAACTTATGAAAGAATCTGTTTTGATAATATTAGCGACAAGACAGATACAATAGAAGTGTTAATGATATTGTTCGAATGGTTAAGTAAGTGTCAACGTTTTGCTGACACTTTCTGTTAATTACCGCTGTATTTTCACCAAATTGCATCAATGATAGTGCCGAGATGTATTCATCTACTCTCCTTACACACTCAGTTAATGAATAGTTCCTTGGGAGGAGTAGGATTTTTCCTAAAATCTATTATGAGTTAAAAATGTCCAATTCCACAGCTCTATGATGATAAATTAATAAAGCAAATAAATATATCTATTGACAATGTAAATTCTATCAGTGTGAATGAATTAAGTTTAATATTATATAATATAAAGTTCTATTTATTTTAATGTTTTAGAAACTAATGTATTTTAGTTATTATATTTTATTAATCTTAATCCAGACATTAATGTGATTGCATGTATGTTTTACAATGTGTATATGTGCCTATGAATGGGTGCTCTTCAAATGTTAGTAATAATAATACTGAGTAAGTGGTTGCCTTTCTTAAGATTCATGGTTCGACACATCCAGGACCTCTATGAGCATGTGCAGAACATGAGCAGTAAGAACAGGAAGCAGGACTGGCTTGTTGTCATGGATCGGGTCCGTAATCAGGTCTTGCTGCGGGCTGTTTCATGTTGTCAACTTGCCAGCAAACTCACATCACACTATAAGGTAGCATATGAAAATTATTGGAAATATTCTATTTTATATGCATGACTTTAAACTATTATTTGCTCAAAATGATGTGAAATTACCTGGATGGCAACAATCATACAATTATTCAGAAGACCTAGATATATATTCATAAGCTTATAAAAGGAAGGAATACAAAAAATTGGTTTTACATCTAAATGCCAATTTATAAGGTCTGATCAAGCATTATAGTTGTATTAATTGTTGTCATACGACACTCCTTGGAATGGCTGTGTGCTGTGGGTTGTAGGTGGTTACTGCTAGAAAGGCCTGGACTATGCTGAATGAGTTTGGACATCGCTACACCAATGACAGCATCCTACAGTCAGAGTTGCGAGTTCTCAAGACACTCAATTACAAAGTGATGCTTCCATCCCCTCTCCTCTATATAGAAACACTTCTTGAGATTCTAGGTATGCTCAGTGGCAGTAATTGCTTTGTAATAACATGTTTCATATATACGTTTTATATCTATTTTTCAATCCTATGATTTCTTTCTTGTAAAATCAATAAAACCATAAACATATATTTATTAAAAATGAAATAAAAATACCTCTGTAACAGCTGTCTTATTAAATATTGTGATATATCTATTAGCAGAAAAGCATTGTGAAAGTATTTATAATACTTCTTGGAAAATAACAATACTGTACTGGAAGTATTTGCATTACTTTAAAAGTTTAAGGTCCAGGAAATTAAATGATTACATGTGAGTATTTTCTTTTTAGTGTCTCTTTTTAATGCCATTTTGTGTACGCCAATTTCTGTATGTACAATAATCATAACGTGTTGTGTATTACATAACAAATATTACAGTAAACATATTATATATTAATAAAATAATATCTATTCGTACATTCTATGACCTGACAGCTGGCATTGTATATATGTGACTGATGTTTCAGGGCACAATGACAGTTCTGTGGAGGTGAAGATGTATCATGGCGTGTGTTTGAAAGTGCTTGATGTTGTCTACATGTGCAGACAAGATGTCTATAAGAAGCTGTTCCAGCTAGCTACTGGTCGCTTCGAAACTTCAGTAAAGGAAAGGTTTGTATATAATAGAAGCCAGTGGAAACGGGAACACCACCATACAATGTCATTGTTTTAACCACTTCTCCACTTAAAGGTTATGTATACAAGTGTATGTAAATTTTAAATAAAATCCACACCATCATAAGTAACACATTTTGACCTTATGCCCTATCGCATTTTACTAATCGAAATCGGACCGCATGTGTAGATACAATCAGATTAGTTTCAGACTGGGAGCATCTGCCACCTCCCATATTCTTGCTAAGATGATGAACTTGATGAAAGAGAGCTGGGGACCGGTTCACTGAGATGATGAACTTGACGAAAGAGCTGGGGAACGGTTTACTGAGATGATGAACTTGATGAAAGAGAGCTGGGTACCGGTTCACTGAGAGGACGAACTTGATGAAAGAGAGCTGGGGACCGGTTCACTAAGATGATGAACTTGATGAAAGAGAGCTGGGGACCGGTTCACTGATGAAAGAGAGCTGGGGACCGGTTCACTGAGATGATAAACTTGATGAAAGAGAGCTGGGGACCAGTTCACTAAGATGATGAACTTGATGAAAGAGAGCTGGGGACTGGTTCACTGAGATGATGAACTTGATGAAAGAGAGCTGGGGACCGGTTCACTGAGATGATGAACTTGATGAAAGAGAGCTGGGGACCGGTTCACTAAGATGATGAACTTGATGAAAGAGAGCTGGGGACCGGTTCGCTGAGATGATGAACTTGATGAAAGAGAGCTGGGGACCGGTTCACTAAGATGATGAACTTGATGAAAGAGAGCTGGGGGCCAGTTCATTAAGATGATGAACTTGATGAAAGAGAGCTGGGGTCCGGTTCACTGAGATGATGAACTTGATGAAAGAGAGCTGGGGACCGGTTCACTGAGATGATGAACTTGATGAAAGAGAGCTGGGGACCGGTTCACTGATGATGAACTTGATGAAAGAGAGCTGGGGACCGGTTCACTGGGATGATGAACTTGATGAAAGAGAGCTGGGGACTGGTTCACTGAGATGATGAACTTGATGAATGAGAACTGGGGAACGGTTCACTGAGATGATGAACTTATAAATCCATCACTAAATAGAATCTGCTTTTAAATCTAAGGAGTGTTTTCAAAATGCAAAAACGCTGCCAGCGTGTTGTTGACCCTTTTCCGTGTACAAAATCTCTGTTAAGGAGCAGAATCTATTTTAAAGAGCAAAATCGGAGTTATGAGGTCATTAGAATGTTTGTGAATGTAGTTACAACTAATGCATGGGCAGAGAAGATCAGAGTGACCATACTTGATGTGTATGGGGGGAGGGTAGTCCAAGATACTGTCTGGTCAGCACACTGGTAGTTTTCCCATTGGCGACCATGTTAACGTTTTGTCTGATTATAAGAAAACGTGACCTAGAAAATGTATTAAACTTCTCACCTGCCGTTATCATCATCTCATTGACATGCTGGTCGAGTTTAGTCAAAATCTAATATTTCTAGCTCTTACAAAATGCCGGTATGTGTGACACCCGTCAATATTTACAAATGGATGCAGGCAGTAATCCGGCTAAACGGTCAACTAGCCAAATTGCTGCCAAATACCCTTCTGCGTAGTAAAATCAGCTAAAAATACACCATTTTACTGTCAACAGCTACTACAATCACATCTAGAAATCTTGCTACTCAAATGCACTTATGTCAGAGCAGGTGAATATTAAAAAAAAAAAATTTCCCAACAATATACTGCACTTTTTCGTCTGTAACCAAGCAGGAAGTCTAACAGTGTCCTGACCCCATCTATGGGGGAGGAGAGAGGATTTGATGCATATGGTGTGTACAAGGGGAGGGGAGGGCTCATTATCCACTGTTGTTTGTGTACTTCATCAATTTTGTGGTGCCCCCAAAGCAGAATGAAGAAATCAAAGTTGCTGTTAATTAGAATGTAGTTCACTACAGTGGGAGGTGTATGTACTGTCAAACTGCCCCAGAATGGAATGCAGGTCAACTGAAGCATGGTTCTGTTTGCATAGTGGAAGGGAAACTAATAGGGACTGTGAGAGAACTGTGCAAAGGTATTGTTTACTCAGCAATCAATGTGGTTGTGTTCTTATTGATGTTTCAGAGCAAAGTTTGCAACAGTCGAGCAGGACTACATGCTGCTGGCCGTGGCTGTAATTGCGTCCACCTCCTACATCCTCAACCAGACCCTCACTCACAGGGTACGTCTGCACCCCAGAACACACAGTTTACATGTACGCACGCACGCACGTACGCATGCACACACACACACTGTATGTTGTTAAATTTTATTATGTGTTCATTGTTTACACAAACTTAATAAAGCCAAACCATAAACAAATCTGCTTGTGCCATTGGATGTGGACCGGTTCACTAAGCACCTGTGCCATTGGATGTGAACCGGTTCACTAAGCACCTGTGCCATTGGATGTGAACCGGTTCACTAAGCACTTGTGCCATTTGATGTGGACCGGTTCACTAAGCACTTGTGCCATTGGATGTGAACCGGTTCACTAAGCACTTGTACCATTGGATGTGAACAGGTTCACTAAGCACTTGTGCCATTGGATGTGAACCGGTTCACTAAGCGCTTGTGCCATTGGATGTTGACCGGTTCACTAAGCACTTGTGCCATTGTATGTGGACCGGTTCACTAAGCACTTGTGCCATTGGATGTGAACCGGTTCACTAAGCACTTGTACCATTGGATGTGAACAGGTTCACTAAGCACTTGTGCCATTGGATGTGAACCGGTTCACTAAGCGCTTGTGCCATTGGATGTTGACCGGTTCACTAAGCACTTGTGCCATTGTATGTGGACCGGTTCACTAAGCACTTGTGCCATTGGATGTGAACCGGTTCACTAAGCACTTGTACCATTGGATGTGAACAGGTTCACTAAGCACTTGTGCCATTGGATGTGAACCGGTTCACTAAGCGCTTGTGCCATTGGATGTGGACCGGTTCACTAAGCACTTGTGCTATTGTATGTGGACCGGTTCACTAAGCACTTGTGCCATTGGATGTGGACCGGTTCACTAAGCACTTGTGCCATTGGATGTGAACAGGTTCACTAAGCACTTGTGCCATTGGATGTGAACCGGTTCACTAAGCGCTTGTGCCATTGTATGTGAACCGGTTCATTAAGCACTTGTGCCATTGGATGTGGACCGGTTCACTAAGCACTTGTGCCATTGGATGTTGCAATGCCCTGCCAGATGACGTCAAGACATTACACATTGGTTGTCATAGATTGGTGTATGTTATATTTCTCCACGCTAAACTGTCTTCAGTTATGCTTTGGTAGATGTAGACACAAGCTTTCTTTCCCAAAATCCCAGTTTTTTATTGTAAGTGTTCTTTGCAGGTGATAAAGAACTTGAGCCAAATAACAAGGATGCCAAATGATGACATTCTAGACTTTGCCACCATCATTGTTCAAATGATTGTAGAAGGAAGCGAACCGTGAATGCCACAGCGTGAACCAGACTTTCACTATCTGCCCGTCTAAAATGATAATGTTTTTGTTATTCTTGGACATGTACAACACTACTATGGTTGACATGTACAACACTACTAAGGCTGACATGTACAACACTACTATGATTGACATGTACAACACTACTATGGTTGACATGTGCTATTAATACCTATTAGCGTAATATATTCAGAAATGTTTGGCAAATTTAAAAAGAAGCAAAGAAATTGCTGTTACATTTGTATACTGCATGGTGAGTGGTGACAACATTGTGCATTGACCGGCACTTAAGACAGATGAGTAATAGAATAAAATAGTTGATTATATATGAATGTTGTATTATATGTGAAATACTGCTATATAGTGTTCTTAGTGACAGAGATAAATGGATTTCAGTTGCAAAAATACCAAGTGTTATGTTGTACATTACAATAGTCCAAAGGAATATAATAATATACATCGTTCAAATAATTGCGTTGCCTATTTCATATTGGTAGATTAACCCCGCAGTAAAGAAATGTCAATAATATATATGAGGTCGAGTATACACTGTTGTTAGGAATTTACTGTTATGGCAATTAAATTAATAAATTTAGAATGTAGCAAATGTTGTTTGTTTCATTATCTAGCGGGCACTATTTCACGTAATGTTCAGTGCGCTTACTGATTTCTGTTTAACACGGACACAAAAGACTGAATTACTTTAATTTTATACTTGAGTTGAAGTAAAAGTAATTCACCTCAGAACTATTTGAGTAGAAGTAAAAGTAATTCACCTCAGAACTACTTCAGTAGAAGTAAAAGTAATTCACCTTGGAACTGTTTAAGTAGAAGTAAAGTAATTCACCTCAGAACTACTTCAGTAGAAGTAAAAGTAATTCACCTCAGAACTACTCGAGTAGAAGTAAAAGTAATTCACGTCAGAACTACTTGAGTCGACCATGAAGTGATGTTGCATAGACTCTCACATGATATCGGAGTGGTCCAAGATGCACTGGACTGGTTTAAGTCATACCTAAGAGACAGAGTCCAGACTGTCCACATTCATGGTGCTACATCGCCTGCTCGTCCTCTGGTATACGTGGTACCACAAGGCTCCGTGCTGGGTCCTCAGCTGTTCTCCATCTATGTAGCACCAGTTGCTAAGATTATTCGCAAGTACAATTTGATGTGTCATTTCTACGCGGATGATACTCGAATCTACATTCCAGTGAAACCACACCAAGAGGAAATTGCTGCGGCTGTCGTCCGTATTGAAGAATGTGTAGCGGAGATCAGGACGTGGATGGTGACAAACTTTTTAAAGTTGAATGACTCAAAGACAGAAGTCATCGTGCTCGGCTCTGCGCAAGAACTAAAAAAAATTGAGCTGCGCACACTATGCATTGGAGACTGTTTGGTCACTATAACTCAGAATGTTCGGAACCTTGGTGTACAGTTCGATGCCGAGATGAAGATGGAGACGCACGTGACTGCTGTCTGTAGATCTGCAATTTTCCATCTCCGAAATATTGCAAGAATAAGACGTTATCTAACGCCTGCAGCGACGGAACAAGTCATACATGTGTTTGTTATCAGCAGACTTGACGTTGGCAATGCATTACTCCACCGACTGCCTGTGAAACAACTAGAACGGTTGCAGAGAGTACAGAACTGGGCGGCTCGCCTTGTCGACGGTGCCAGGAAGTTCTGTCATGTCACACCTCTATTGATGAAGTTGCATTGGCTGCCAATAGCAGTTAGAGTAGAGTATAAGATACTTCTACTCACGCACCGAGCACTGACTGGCTGTACACCACAGTATATCGCCAAATGTTTGAACAGACGTCAGCCAACTCGATTGTTGCGCTGTAGTGAACACAATCATTTATGTGTACCACGTGCATCGCGTCGCTGGGGTGATAGATCCTTTTGCGTGGCAGCCCCAACATTATGGAACTTGCTGCCGAAAAAGCTGACTGCAACAAGAATGATAAACACTGATTTTAAATCAAACCTTAAAACTTATCTGTTTTCCCGAATATTCTGTACGGCGCCGTGAGCAACGATTGTTGGAACGGCGCAATATAAATGTCACGATTTGATTTGATATGATTTAGAAGTAAAAGTAATTCACCTCAGAACTACTTGAATAAAAGTAATTCACCTCGGAACTACTTTAGTAGATTTAAAAGTAATTCACCTCAGAACTACTTCAGTAGAAGTAAAAGTAACTACCTCAGAAGTACTCGAGTAGAAGTAAAAGTAATTCACCTCAGAACTACATAAGTAGATGTAAAAGTAATTCACCTCAGAACTACTTCAGTAGAAGTAAAAGTAATTCACCTCAGAAGTACTCGAGTAGAAGTAAAAGTAATTCATCTCAGAACTACTTGAGTTGAAGTAAAAGTAATTCACCTCAGAACTACTAATGTAAAAGTAATTCACCTCAGAACTATTTGAGTAGAAGTAAAATAATTCACCTCAGAACTACTTGAGTAGAAGTAAAAGTAATTCACCTCAGAACTACTTGAGTAGAAGTAAAAGTAATTCACCTCAGAACTACTTGAGTAGAAGTAATTCACGTCAGAAATATTTGAGTAGAAGTAAAAGTAATTCATCTCGGAACTACTTGAGTAAAAGTAATTCACATCGGAACTACTTGAGTAGAAGTAATTCACCTCAAAACTACTTTAGTAGAAGTAAAAGTAATTCACCTCAGAACTATTTCACTAGAAGTAAAAGTAATTCACCTCAGAACTACTTGAGTAGAAGTAAAAGTAATTCACCTCAGAACTATTAGAGTAGAAGTAAAAGTAATTCACATCGGAACTACTTGTAGAAATAATTCACCTCGGAACTACTTGAGTAGAAGTAAAAGTAATTCACCTCAGAACTACTTGAGTAGAAGTAATTCACCTCAGAACTATTTGAGTAGAAGTAAAAGTAATTCACCTCAGAACTACTTTAGTAGAAGTAAAAGTAATTCACCTCAGAACTACTTGAGTAGAACTAAAAGTAATTCACCTCATAACTATTTGATTAGAAGTAAAAGTAATTAATCTCAGAACTACTTGAGTAGAAGTAAAAGTAATTCACCTCAGAACTGCTTGAGTAGAAGTAAAAGTAATTCACCTCAGAACTATTTGATTAGAAGTAAAAGTAATTCACCTCAGAACTACTTGAGTAGAACTAAAAGTAATTCACCTCAGAATTACTTGATTAGTAGTAAAAGTAATTCACCTCAGAACTACTTGAGTAGAAGTAAAAGTAATTCACCTCAGAACTATTTGAGTAGAAGTAAAAGTAATTCACCTCAGAACTATTTCACTAGAAGAAAAAGTAATTCACCTCAGAACTACTTGAGTAGAAGTAAAAGTAATTCACCTCAGAACTATTTCAGTAAAAGTAATTCACATCGGAACTACTTGAGTAGAAGTAATTCACCTCGGAACTATTTGAGTAGAAGTAAAAGTAATTCACCTCAGAACTACTTGAGTAGAACTAAAAGTAATTCACCTCAGAATTACTTGATTAGTAGTAAAAGTAATTCACCTCAGAACTACTTGAGTAGAAGTAAAAGTAATTCACATCAGAACTATTTGAGTAGAAGTAAAAGTAATTCACCTCAGAACTATTTCACTAGAAGTAAAAGTAATTCACCTCAGAACTACTTGAGTAGAAGTAAAAGTAATTCACCTCTGAACTACTTGAGTAGAAGTAATTCACCTCAGAACTATTTGAGTAGAAGTAAACGTAATTCACCTCAGAACTATTTGAGTAGAAGTAAAATAATTCACCTCAGAACTACTTGAGTAGAAGTAAAAGTAATTCACCTCAGAACTACTTGAGTAGAAGCAAAAGTAATTCACCTCAGAACAATTTGAGTAGAACTAAAAGTAATTCACCTCAGAACTACTTGATTAGAAGTAAAAGTAATTCACCTCAGAACTACTTGAGTAGAAGTAAAAGTAATTCACCTCAGAACTATTTGAGTACAAGTAAAAGTAATTCACCTCAGAATTACTTGAGTAGAAGTAATTCACCTCGGAACTACTTGAGTGAAGTAAAATTAATTCACCTCAGAACTACTTGAGTAGAAGTAATTCACCTCAGAAATATTTGAGTAGAAGTAAAAGTAATTCATCTCAGAAATACTTGAGTACAAGTAAAAGTAATTCACCTCAGAAATACTTGAGTAGAAGTAAAAGTAATTCACGTCAGAACTACTTCAGTAAAAGAAATTCACATCGGAACTACTTGAGTAAAAGTAATTCACCTCAGAACTACTTGAGTAGAAGTAAAAGTAATTCATCTCAGAACTACTTGAGTTGAAGTAAAAGTAATTCACCTCAGAACTACTAATGTAAAAGTAATTCACCTCAGAACTATTTGAGTAGAAGTAAAATAATTCACCTCAGAACTACTTGAGTAGAAGTAAAAGTAATTCACCTCAGAACTACTTGAGTAGAAGTAAAAGTAATTCACCTCAGAACTACTTGAGTAGAAGTAATTCACGTCAGAAATATTTGAGTAGAAGTAAAAGTAATTCATCTCGGAACTACTTGAGTAAAAGTAATTCACATCGGAACTACTTGAGTAGAAGTAATTCACCTCAAAACTACTTTAGTAGAAGTAAAAGTAATTCACCTCAGAACTATTTCACTAGAAGTAAAAGTAATTCACCTCAGAACTACTTGAGTAGAAGTAAAAGTAATTCACCTCAGAACTATTAGAGTAGAAGTAAAAGTAATTCACATCGGAACTACTTGTAGAAATAATTCACCTCGGAACTACTTGAGTAGAAGTAAAAGTAATTCACCTCAGAACTACTTGAGTAGAAGTAATTCACCTCAGAACTATTTGAGTAGAAGTAAAAGTAATTCACCTCAGAACTACTTTAGTAGAAGTAAAAGTAATTCACCTCAGAACTACTTGAGTAGAACTAAAAGTAATTCACCTCATAACTATTTGATTAGAAGTAAAAGTAATTAATCTCAGAACTACTTGAGTAGAAGTAAAAGTAATTCACCTCAGAACTGCTTGAGTAGAAGTAAAAGTAATTCACCTCAGAACTATTTGATTAGAAGTAAAAGTAATTCACCTCAGAACTACTTGAGTAGAACTAAAAGTAATTCACCTCAGAATTACTTGATTAGTAGTAAAAGTAATTCACCTCAGAACTACTTGAGTAGAAGTAAAAGTAATTCACCTCAGAACTATTTGAGTAGAAGTAAAAGTAATTCACCTCAGAACTATTTCACTAGAAGAAAAAGTAATTCACCTCAGAACTACTTGAGTAGAAGTAAAAGTAATTCACCTCAGAACTATTTCAGTAAAAGTAATTCACATCGGAACTACTTGAGTAGAAGTAATTCACCTCGGAACTATTTGAGTAGAAGTAAAAGTAATTCACCTCAGAACTACTTGAGTAGAACTAAAAGTAATTCACCTCAGAATTACTTGATTAGTAGTAAAAGTAATTAACCTCAGAACTACTTGAGTAGAAGTAAAAGTAATTCACATCAGAACTATTTGAGTAGAAGTAAAAGTAATTCACCTCAGAACTATTTCACTAGAAGTAAAAGTAATTCACCTCAGAACTACTTGAGTAGAAGTAAAAGTAATTCACCTCTGAACTACTTGAGTAGAAGTAATTCACCTCAGAACTATTTGAGTAGAAGTAAACGTAATTCACCTCAGAACTATTTGAGTAGAAGTAAAATAATTCACCTCAGAACTACTTGAGTAGAAGTAAAAGTAATTCACCTCAGAACTACTTGAGTAGAAGCAAAAGTAATTCACCTCAGAACAATTTGAGTAGAAGTAAAAGTAATTCACCTCAGAACTACTTGATTAGAAGTAAAAGTAATTCACCTCAGAACTACTTGAGTAGAAGTAAAAGTAATTCACCTCAGAACTATTTGAGTACAAGTAAAAGTAATTCACCTCAGAATTACTTGAGTAGAAGTAATTCACCTCGGAACTACTTGAGTGAAGTAAAATTAATTCACCTCAGAACTACTTGAGTAGAAGTAATTCACCTCAGAAATATTTGAGTAGAAGTAAAAGTAATTCATCTCAGAAATACTTGAGTAGAAGTAAAAGTAATTCACCTCAGAAATACTTGAGTAGAAGTAAAAGTAATTCACGTCAGAACTACTTCAGTAAAAGAAATTCACATCGGAACTACTTGAGTAAAAGTAATTCACCTCAGAACTACTTGAGTAGAAGTAAAAGTAATTCACCTCAGAACTACTTGAGTAGAACTAAAAGTAATTCACCTCAGAACTACTTGATTAGAAGTAAAAGTAATTCACCTCAGAACTACTTGAGTAGAAGTAAAAGTAATTCACCTCAGAACTATTTGAGTACAATTAAAAGTAATTCACCTCAGAACTACTTGAGTAGAAGTAAAAGTAATTCACCTCAGAATTACTTGAGTAGAACTAAAAGTAATTCACCTCAGAATTACTTGATTAGTAGTAAAAGTAATTCACCTCAGAACTACTTGAGTAGAAGTAAAAGTAATTCACCTCAGAACTATTTGAGTAGAAGTAAAAGTAATTCACCTCAGAACTATTTCACTAGAAGTAAAAGTAATTCACCTCAGAACTACCTGAGTAGAAGTAAAAGTAATTCACCTCAGAACTATTAGAGTAGAAGTAAAAGTAATTCACATCGGAACGACTTGAGTAGAAGTAATTCACCTCGGAACTACTTGAGTAGAAGTAAAATTAATTCACCTCAGAACTACTTGAGTAGAAGTAAAAGTAATTCACCTCAGAACTATTTGAGTAGAAGTAATTCACCTCTGAAATATTTGAGTAGAAGTAAAAGTAATTCATCTCGGAACTACTTGAGTAGAAGTAAAAGTAATTCACCTCAGAAATACTTCAGTAGAAGTAAAAGTAATTCACCTCAGAACTACTTGAGTAGAAGTAAAAGTAATTCACCTCAGAACTACTTGAGTAGAAGTAATTCACCTCAGAAATATTTGAGTAGAAGTAAAAGTAATTCATCTCGGAACTATTTGAGTAGAAGTAAAAGTAATTCACCTCAGAACTACTTGAGTAGAAGTAATTCACCTCAGAAATATTTGAGTAGAAGTAAAAGTAATTCATCTCGGAACTACTTGAGTAGAAGTAAAAGTAATTCACCTCAGAAATACTTGAGTAGAAGTAAAAGTAATTCACCTCAGAACTACTTCAGTAAAAGTAATTCACATCGGAACTACTTGAGTAGAAGTAATTCACCTCAGAACTACTTGAGTAGAAGTAAAAGTAATTCACCTCAGAACTATTTCACTAGAAGTAAAAGTAATTCACCTCAGAACTACTTGAGTAGAAGTAAAAGTAATTCACCTCAGAACTATTAGAGTAGAAGTAAAAGTAATTCACATCGGAACTTCTTGTAGAAGTAATTCACCTCGGAACTACTTGAGTAGAAGTAAAAGTAATTCACCTCAGAACTACTTGATTAGAAGTAATTCACCTCAGAACTATTTGAGTAGAAGTAAAAGTAATTCACCTCAGGACTACTTGAGTAGAAGTAAAAGTAATTCACCTCAGAACTACTTGAATAGAACTACAAGTAATTCACCTCATAACTATTTGATTAGAAGTAAAATTAATTAATCTCAGAACTACTTGAGTAGAAGTAAAAGTAATTCACCTCAGAACTATTTGAGTAGAAGTAAAAGTAATTCACCTCAGAACTATTTCACTAGAAGTAAAAGTAATTCACCTCAGAACTGCTTGAGTAGAAGTAAAAGTAATTCACCTCAGAACTATTTGAGTAGAAGTAAAAGTAATTCACCTCAGAACTACTTGAGTAGAACTAAAAGTAATTCACCTCAGAATTACTTGATTAGTAGTAAAAGTAATTCACCTCAGAACTACTTGATTAGTAGTAAAAGTAATTCACCTCAGAACGATTTGAGTAGAAGTAAAAGTAATTCACATCAGAACTATTTCACTACAAGAAAAAGTAATTCACCTCAGAACTACTTGAGTAGAACTAAAAGTAATTCACCTCAGAATTACTTGATTAGTAGTAAAAGTAATTCACCTCAGAACTACCTGAGTAGAAGTAAAAGTAATTCACCTCAGAACTATTTCACTAGAAGTAAAAGTAATTCACCTCAGAACTACTTGAGTAGAAGTAAAAGTAATTCACCTCAGAAGTATTTTAGTAGAAGTAAAAGTAATTCACATCGGAACTACATGAGTAGAAGTAATTCACCTCGGAACTACTTGAGTAGAAGTAAAAGTAATTCACCTCTGAACTACTTGATTAGAAGAAATTCACCTCAGAACTATTTGAGTAGAAGTAAACGTAATTCACCTCAGAACTACTTGAGTAGAAGTAAAAGTAATTCACCTCAGAAATACTTGAGTAGAAGTAAAAGTAATTTACCTCAGAACTACCTTAGTAAAAGTAAAAGTAATTCACCTCACAACAAATTGAGTAGAAGTAATTCACCTCAGAACTACTTGAGTATAAGTAAAAGTAATTAACCTCAGAACTACATGAGTAGATGTAAAAGTAATTCACCTCAGAACTACTTTAGTAGAAGTAATTCACCTCAGAACTACGTGAGTAGATGTAAAAGTAATTCACCTTAGAACTACTTTAGTAAAAGTAAAAGTAATTCACCTCAGAAATATTTGAGTAAAAGTAATTCACCTCGGAGCTACTTGAGTACAAGTAATTCACCTCAGAACTACTTGAGTAGAAGTTAAAGTAATTCATCTCAGAACTACTTGAGTAGAAGTTAAAGTAATTCACCTCAGAACTACTTCAGTAAAAGTAATTCACATCGGAACTACTTGAGTAGAAGTAATTCACCTCAGAACTATTTGAGTAGAAGTAAAAGTAATTCACCTCAGAATTACTTGAGTAGAACTAAAAATAATTCACCTCAGAACTACTTGATTAGAAGTAAAAGTAATTCACCTCAGAACTACTTGAGTAGAAGTAAAAGTAATTCACCTCAGAACTATTTGAGTAGAAGTAAAAGTAATTCACCTCAGAACTACTTGAGTAGAAGTAAAAGTAATTCACCTCAGAACTACTTGAGTAGAACTAAAAGTAATTCACCTCAAAATTACTTGATTAGTAGTAAAAGTAATTCACCTCAGAACTACTTGAGTACAAGTAAAAGTAATTCACCTCAGAACTATTTCAGTAGAAGTAAAAGTAATTCACCTCAGAACTATTTCACTAGAAGTAAAAGTAATTCACCTCAGAACTACTTGAGTAGAAGTAAAAGTAATTCACCTCAGAACTATTAGAGTAGAAGTAAAAGTAATTCACATCGGAACTACTTGAGTAGAAGTAATTCACCTCGGAACTACTTGAGTAGAAGTAAATGTAATTCACCTCAGATCTACTTGAGTAGAAGTAATTCACCTCAGAACTATTTGAGTAGAAGTAAAATAATTCACCTCAGAACTACTTGAGTAGAAGTAAAAGTAATTCACCTCAGAACTACTTCAGTAGAAGTAAAAGTAATTCACCTCAGAAGTACTACAGTAAAAGTAAAAGTAATTCACCTCACAACAAATTGAGTAGAAGTAATTCACCTCAGAACTACTTGAGTAGATGTAAAAGTAATTCACCTCGGAACTACTTGAGTAAAAGTAATTCACCTCAGAACTACGTGAGTAGATGTAAAAGTAATTCACCTCAGAACTACTTCAGTAAAAGTAAAAGTAATTCACCTCAGAAATATTTGAGTAAAAGTAATTCACCTCGGAGCTACTTGAGTACAAGTAATTCACCTCAGAACTACTTGAGTAGAAGTTAAAGTAATTAATGTCAGAACTACTTGAGTAGAAGTAGAAGTAATTCACCTCAGAACTACTAGTGTAGAAGTAAAAGTAATTCACCTCAGAACTATTTGAGTAGAAGTAAAATAATTCACCTCAGAACTACTTGAGTTGAAGTAAAATTAATTCTCCTCAGAACTTTATAGTATACAAGTAAAAGTAATTCACCTCAGAACTATTTGAGTAGAAGTAAAATAATTCACCTCAGAACTACTTGAGTAGAAGTAAAAGTAATTCACCACAGAACTACTTCAGTAGAAGTAAAAGTAATTCACCTCAGAACTACTTGAGTAGAAGTAATTCACCTCAGAAATACTTGAGTAGAAGTAAAAGTAATTCACCTCAGAACTACTTCAGTAAAAGTAATTCACATCGGAACTACTTGAGTAGAAGTAATTCACCTCAGAACTACTTGAGTAGAAGTAATTCACATCGGAACTACTTGAGTAGAAGTAATTTACCTCAGAACTACTTGAGTAGAAGTAAAAGTAATTCACCTCAGAACTATTTCAATAGAAGTAAAAGTAATTCACCTCAGAACTACTTGAGTAGAAGTAAAAGTAATTCACCTCAGAACTATTAGAGTAGAAGTAAAAGTAATTCACATCGGAACTACTTGTAGAAGTAATTCACCTCGGAACTACTTGAGTAGAAGTAAAAGTAATTAACCTCAGAACTACTTGAGTAGAAGTAATTCACCTCAGAACTATTTGAGTAGAAGTAAAAGTAATTCACCTCAGAACTACTTGAGTAGAAGTAAAAGTAATTCACCTCAGAACTACTTGAGTAGAACTAAAAGTAATTCACCTCATAACTATTTGTTTAGAAGTTAAAGTAATTCATCTCAGAACTACTTGAGTAGAAGTAAAAGTAATTCACCTCAGAACTACTAGTGTAGAAGTAAAAGTAATTCACCTCAGAACTATTTGAG